>CM056054.1:100865729-101268106 GCA_029574335.1 Rana kukunoris
CTCCCGTGTGGAATAATCAAGAGAAATCCCGTCTTCCTGAGATGTAGCTGTGACGTAACTGGAGATGGTAGACTTGACATCCCTAGTCATGGGACTCGCCCCTCTCATTAGTAAAAGACGGAAGGATGATGTCCTGGTTATAATGAAAGGAGGAAGTTACCCTTGGATAAAAATGGTCTGAGGGCTTCAGACCACTCTGTCAGAGAAGAACACTAAATCGGGATTCCATAGTAGAACATGTGCACTGACAAAAAAATCGTTTTTTTTCGTTTATGTTATTTTTTTTATTTCTATTTTGTTCGGAAATTCGGAAATTCGGGAAATGGAAAAAAAAATTTTTTTCGTTTTTGTTTCATTCGTTTTTTTATTTTTTTCGGAAATTCGGAAATTCGGGAAAAAGAAAAAAAAAAATGTTTTCGTTTTTGTTATATTCGTTTTTTTTTATTTTTTCGGAAATTCGGGAAAATCGGAAAATTATTTTTTTCCGTTTTATTCGTTTTTTTGCTTTTTTCGGAAATTCGGGAAATTCGTAAATTCGAAAATTCGGAATTTTCGGATTTCCGAAAAGAAAAAAACGAATAAAACGGAAAAAAAACGAAAATTTCCGAAAAAAACGAATGAAACGAAAATGAAAACAATTTTATTTTTCGGAAATTCAAAAATTAGAATTAGCATTTTCGAATTTTAGATTTTCGAACTTTAGATTTTTTAATGTTACAATTTCGACGAAATTCGAATATTTGAATTTTCGTAATTTTTTATTTGTGAAATAAAATGTGAAAATCAATATATTTATAATATATTGGGTCTGAGATCAAAAGTAACATTTCTGTTTTTGCAGATGACAAAAGCTATGCAGTGGAATAATGTCCTTACAGGATGTCTCCAATTTACAAGCCGACCTCAATGCTCTGTCTAATTGGGCCGACTAAGTGGCAGATGAGGTTTAATGTTGATAATGTAAAGTTATGCACTTGGGGGCTAAGAATATTCATGCATCATACATGCTAGGGGGAGTACAACTGGGGGATCTGTAGTGGAGAAGGATCTGGTGTTTTAGTTGATCATAAGCTCAATAAATGGCATGCAATGCCAAGCTGCGGTTTCCAAAGCGAGCAAAGTCCTTTCTTGTATTAAGAGAGGTATGGACTCCAGAGATAGAGATTTCATTTTGCCCTGTACAAATCATAGTAAGACCTCATCTGAATATGCAGTCCAGTTTTGGGCACCAGTTCTCAAAAAGGATATCGGAGAACTGGAGAAAGTGCAGAGAAGGCAAACAACTGATAAGCAGGGCATGGAGGAGCTCAGCTATGAGGAAAGATTAGAGAACTGAATTTGTTCACTCTTGAGAAGAGGAGAATAAGGGGGGATATGATCAACATGTACAAATACATAAAGATCCATATAGTGAACTTGTGTTGAGTTTATTCACTTTAAGGTCAACACTGAGGAGCAAGGGGGCAACTCTTTACGTCTGGAGGAAAAGAGATTTCACCTCCAAATACGGAAAGGTTTCTTCACAGTAAAGAGCTGTGAAAATGTGGAACAGACTCCCTCCAGAGGTGGTTCTGGCCAGCTCAGTAGATTGCTTTAAAGATAGCCTGGATTCTTTCCTAAATGCACATAATATAACTGAGTACTAAGTTTTTTAGGTAAAGTTGATCCGGGGTAAATCCGATTGCCTTTCGGGGGATCAGGAAGGAATTTTTTTTCCCCTCCGGTAGCATATTGGATCATCGCTCTGCTGGGGTTTTTTGGGCCTTCCTCTGGATCAACTGTGGGTAGGAGTTGGGTGTATGGGAGGATGTACTGTGTTTTACTTTGTTTTATTTTTTTTTTTTTATGGTTGAACTGGATGGACTTGTGTCTTTTTTCAACCTGACTAACTATGTAACTATGTAACTATGTAATTCGAAAATTCGGAAATCTTCGAATTATTTAATTTTCGAATTTTAAATTTTTGAAATTTCGAATTTTCGAAATTTCGAATTTTCGAATTTTCATATTTTTAAATTTCGAAAGTGAAATATTCGAAAAATAAAACAAAATGAAAATTGGAATATTCGAAATTCCGAAAATTGAAAAAGTCGAAAATTTCGAAAATTTAGAATTTCGAAATTTTTATTTGTGAAAAAAATGTGAAAATTCGAAATTCGAGATTTCGAAATTAGAAAATTCGAAATTTCGAAAATTAAATAATTAGAAGATTGGAAAATTCGAATTTTCGATTTTTTTCAGTTTTTCGAATTCTCTAATTCGAATCTTCGAATTATTTAATTTTCGAATTTTTCGATTTTCAGAATTTCGAATATTCCAATTTTCAAATGTTCACATTTTTCGAATTTTTGGAATTTTTCATTTTCGAAAATGAAAAATTCGAAAAATAAAAAAATTGAAAATTCGAAAAATTTGAAAATTCGAAATTTCGAAAATGAAAGATTCGAAAATTAGAAATTTCGAAAAATAAAAAAATAAAGATTCGAAAATTCGAAAATTTAAAAAATCGAAAATGAAAAATTTGAATATTCGAAAAATAGAAAATGAATAATTCGAAATTTCGAAAAAATAGAAAATTCGGAATTTTGAAAATTAAAAAATATGAAAATTAAAAAAATCGAAAATAAAAAAATCGAAAATAAAAAACGAAAATCCGAAATTCGTAAATTCGGAAAATTGAAAATTGAAAAATTCGGAAAATTGAAAATTGAAAAATTCGGAAAAACGAAAAACGAAAATTGAAAAATTCGAATTTTCGGAATTCCGAAAATTCGGAAAAACTAAAAACGAAAATTGAAAAATTCGGATTTCTGGAATTCCGAAAATTCGAAAATTCGGAAAAACGAAAAACGAAAATTGAAAAACTCGAATTTTCGGAATTCCGAAAATTCGAAAATTCGGAAATTCGAAATTTTCGGAAGTCCGAAAATTCGGAAATTAAAAATTCGTTAATACGAAAATTATAAATTAACGAATTTCCGATTTTTCGTTAAAAAACGAATTAGAAACTAAACGAAATGCACATGTCTATTCCATAGCCATAAGTGCTTGTATCTCCGACACCCTCTTAACTGAGGTGATAGCAATACGGGAAGCCATCTTCAGAGCCACCGGTAGGTTCCACGGTGAGACCAAGTTGAATGGAGAAAAAGGTGGATTGGACAGGGCCTCGAGTACTACACAGAGATCCCCTGTTGGAAAGGCTGGCCTCCTAGGTGGTCTGATCTTACGTAGGCCCTGAGGAACAGAGTGAACGGATGATGAAGAGCCCATCTAGTACCCATCATGGCTGAAAGGGCAGATACTACTTGCACCTTCAGGGTACCCAAGCCCGGGCCCTTGTTAAGCCCTGACTGAAGAAATTCAAGAATTTGAGATGGGATTCCAATCTCTTTGCTGCGATGACATGAACCTCTCCCAGATCTTAGTATAGGTGACATCAGTGGAGCTCCTTGGAGCCTGTACTAAGGTTGATACTACCTCCTGAGACTATCCTAGTTCCCCTAACATAGCCCTCTCAGCTTCAAAGCTGGCAAATGCAGCTTCTCTGGGCTGGATGGAAGAATTGCCTCTGATGTATGAGATCCCAGGTTACTGGAAGATGTATTGGAGGCTGCGTACCTAGTTGTAGCAGGGTCGTAAACCATGGCCTCTCCAGCCGGAACGGTATTAGTACAATAACCGTGGCTGAGGACTTCTGAATTCGGACAGGAATCTTGTAATCCGAGAAGTTGGAAGAAAAATGTACCCTAGCTCGCAGCTCCATGGAAGAACTAGGCAGTTTGTCCCTTCAGGTAATGGAAAATGGGCTCTGGACAGGAACCTCTGACACTTGGAGTTCTTTGGCGTGGCCGCTAGGTCAACTTCTGGTACTCCACAAGTTTTCGTAAGAATGGAGAATACCTGTTGGTTCAGGGACCGTTCGTTGTTTGAAAGTGTTTCTCGGCTTAGGTAGTTGGCCAACGAATTCTGTGTTGCTGGGACGCATACTCCCCACAGATCTAACAGGTGCACTTGTGCCCCTTCCATTATGGGCGAACTTCCTCCTGAAGCGTGCGACTCCTGATGCCCCCCTGTCTCTGGATACATGACACCGCTACTTGTTGTCCATCCTGATCAGGACACTCTTCCTCTCTATAAGAGGCGCAATGGCCAGGAGGGCCTGAAAGGCTGCTCTGAGCTCTAAAATATTTGACGCCATGCCCTGAGCCCGAAAATGCCACTGTCCTTGGCTACTCAGTCTAGATAGTGTGCACCCCATCACCCCTAGCTCGCGTCCGATGTTACTACTTCTGGACTTGGGGGAACTTTTGGAATGGACTCCCTGAGGTCGAACGGGTGTGTCCACCACCATACTAATTGCTTTACCCAGTTCGGGATGTGAATGGTTTGGAGTATTGACGTTCTATTCCACTGCCTGAGAAAGGAGTTCTGTAAGACTCACATGTGCCACAGGGGCCATTGTATCAAGGGTATGGATGCTGACATGGACCCCAGGGTACTGAGGCAGGCTCTGACAGTTAGACGTCTGGATGATAGCAGACTCTGTATCTTCTGGAGCAAGGGCTTCAGCCTCTCTTGAGGGAGTTGCACCCGGTACAACCTGGTATTTTATTCTGCCGCTAGGAACACCCTGACTTGCCGAATGCTCTGGGTGCTAAAGGCGATGCCGAATGGGGGGCACCAAAATTGGAAATGGGATTGATCGATTGAGAACTGAAGGGACCTCTGGAAGGTAAGATGAACTGGGATGTGAAGGTAAACGCCCGAAAAATCTAGAGATAGCATCCAGTCTCCCACGTCCACTGACAACAAAATGGACTGAAGGCTTTTTCCAATCTGAGGGCCTCTATTTTGATCGTCTGTTGAACTTCTTTAGGTCCAAGACTGGATGTAGATCCCTGTTTCTTTTATTTTTTGTACCAGAAATAAAGGGGAATAAAACCCCCTCCCTTTCTGGTGCGGAAGTACTTGGTAGGCTGGAATGTGTTCCCTGGCAATGTGCCCATGAATTTCCAATTGTGACCGGTCTTGATAGAGGATAGTGTTCATGGATCTGTTATACGAGTTGCCCATATCCGAGCGAATCTCTTGAGTCTGGTGCTCACCTGAGCTGGGTGGGCAGACGGACCCTCAAAAAGGACTTCTGCTGTTCCCAGCTGTGATTGGCTTACTGTATCTACTGAAGGGAGGTCGAGTCTTCCAGTCCCTCCTAAATTCCCTGCCGGGGCGGTAGAATCTAACATCCCTGTACTTGACAGGAAGATCACGCCTGTAAGCGGGGCCCTTCTGGGGCTCTGGTTTCCTATCGAAGGGAATTAGCCCGGACTTTCCCCCAGTAACCTTGGAGATGGCCGAGTCCATCTTTGTGCCGAATACACTTGAGCCGCCATATGGAACTTTGCACCAGTTGATTTTGACGCTGCCTTCGCTATCCAGGGTCTCAGCCATAAGGCTCTTCCCAGCCATGAAGTCGCCCCCTCAGGAGCCGTAAGCCAACTTAATTTTTCTGCAGGGAGGAGAATATCTTCCCCTGGTCGGCTCCTTCTAGAATGGAATTCTCAACATTAGCCGCCTATGCAGCGATAGTTTTAGCAACTGCCACCGTGGTGATAGCCGGCCTACAAGCGTCTCCTGTCGTGGAGCAGGCTTTCTTCAGTTCTATATTGATTTTAACGATCAAGAGCGTCCCGGAAGGTAACTGCGTCTTCAATCGGTAGAGAAACGTCTCTAGCGAGTCACATTAAAGATGAATCGACCGTAGTTGCATTGATCAAAGAATCGATCTTAGACTCCCACAAGGGGTGCAATCTGCAAACTTGTTGCTCATACTGGGCCGCTTATGTGATCCCCCCCACTTATCCTTTATGAGGTTTTCCAGCTCTTCGATGAAGGGAAATGATTCAGGACCCCCTCTTCAGCACCGGGAAATATTTCTGAACCTTCCTTGACTGAATGGGCAATGGTTCAACCAAAAAGAGACAGTCCGACGCCTGCTCACACTCCTCATTCTTAGAGAGGTTACTGCAGCCTGGCGTAACGGCCGGCGATGTGCTTGGGGAAGGATCGCCCCACATATGATCCCTGTGGCGATTCTCCTAGGAGCTCAGTATATACTCTGGCCTCTGAATCCTTGGTTACTTCAATGAAGCACGAGCGGCAGGCCAATTCCCCTGGCAAGGCTGGCGCCCCTCATATTTGGCAAACATTTGCCGTGGTGCGGGTAAGATAGCTCTGTCTGGGATGAAGGTAATCGTCTGCGGTGGGACCGACTATGACGGGAGTGCTGTGACGCGAGCGGCTATGCCTTATTGAAGAAATCAAGAGGGTAACCTTGAGCGACTTCTTGCGCCTTCTGACAGAAGCATGGCTAGAATCTCCCTCTGTGCCGCAAACTTGTGTCTCTTGACCCGATAGGGCTACCAAAACTGTAGCGTCAGTGGCCAGGCTCTCTTTTTTGTCTCCCCTCTACTTACCACCTTCTGGACGGCCTCTATACCTGGTCAGCTGATGGTGGTCTGCGAGGGCAGTGGCCCCCATGAGGATAGCAGAGAGACAGCCCAAAAGGTGAGAAAAAAAAGAGAATATATTAATTGTTTAATTATGGATACACTTTCTCCTATGGTATGTTATAAATTAATATATAAATGTATTATATCTTCTATCCTATTTGTTCCTTTTTTTTTTTTTGTGTGTAATCAATTAGCCCAGGCTGATCTGGGACATGCCTGCACACACCTGGTGCAATGTTCACTCTGAGTAGAGCAGAGCAGCAGGGCTGCAGCCAGAACTACAGAGCAATAGGACTGTTTATTTTTTCCTTTTTTTTATTTTTTTTTTATTGACGCGCGCATTCGCAGAAGCGTCTTGCTCGCCCGGCGCCATTTTGGAAGAGGGCAGAGGAGACAGGCGGCGTCATCACTGAGCTGCGCGCATGCGCAGAGCACCAAGGGGTACGCAGCGGTGACCCTGGGAATATGGGGTGTCAGAGGAACCAGAGGGCTCAGCAGAGCTGAGAAAAAAAACAACAGGCAGACAAAGGTACAAAACGGACTAACCTTAGGTGGTAAATGTAATGATACAAATACCTTTGTGGAAGCACACACTGCACTGGAAGGAAAGACAGAGCGAAAGTGGGGGTCACTGCAAGATTTGAAGCTTCTTTAAAGCTTGCTACGGATGCCAGTATAATTCCAGAGCCCCTGAGACCACCAGAACGGGGTTCCCACCATAAAGCTCATTTAGAGACTGTACAGGAGGGACTTCCAAACAGGAGAGGCTGAACCTGCTGGGGCGATTTGCAGTAAGAGGCATGCTTCTTGCTTGTTCGTCCAATCTTGTCAGGTGAGGATAAAAAAAGAGAATGGTGCGGGGCGTCTCCCCTTCAAATTTATAGCTAACCAATCCTGTCAGGTTGTGGGGGCGGAGTCACAACCCAGTGTGTGCTGCCATGAATGCGTCAGGAAATACTGTATATAGCCTGAAACGAAGACATAAGAGAAATGCCGAAAAATAAACTCAAACGAGCCTTAATATTAAAAGGGGAACTATTGAAAGATCTTTTGGAACAAGAAACAGGAAAAGAGTTTAACAGACTCAGAAAGGACATATACAAAGGAGGAAACAAGCCTGAAAAATACCTCGCAAAAATGCTGAGACGTAATAAGTCATTAACCACTTAACCCCCAGACCATATTGCTGCCCAATGACCAGAGCACTTTTTGTGATTCGGCACTGCGTCGCTTTAACTGACAATTGCGCGGTCGTGCGACATGGCTCCCAAACAAAATTGGTGTTCTTTTTTTCCCACAAATAGAGCTTTCTTTTGGTGGTATTTGATCATCTCTGCGGTATTTATTTTCTGCGCTATAAACAAAAATAGAGCGACAATTTTGAAAAAAATGCAATATTTTTTACTTTTTGCTATAATAAATATCCCCCAAAAATATATAAAAAACATTTTTTTTCCTCAGTTTAGGCCGATACGCCCTTGTTAAGCCCTGACTGAAGAAATTCAAGAATTTGAGATGGGATTCCAATCTCTTTGCTGCGATGACATGAACCTCTCCCAGATCTTAGTATAGGTGACATCAGTGGAGCTCCTTGGAGCCTGTACTAAGGTTGATACTACCTCCTGAGACTATCCTAGTTCCCCTAACATAGCCCTCTCAGCTTCAAAGCTGGCAAATGCAGCTTCTCTGGGCTGGATGGAAGAATTGCCTCTGATGTATGAGATCCCAGGTTACTGGAAGATGTATTGGAGGCTGCGTACCTAGTTGTAGCAGGGTCGTAAACCATGGCCTCTCCAGCCGGAACGGTATTAGTACAATAACCGTGGCTGAGGACTTCTGAATTCGGGACAGGAATCTTGTAATCCGAGAAGTTGGAAGAAAAATGTACCCTAGCTCGCAGCTCCATGGAAGAACTAGGCAGTTTGTCCCTTCAGGTAATGGAAAATGGGCTCTGGACAGGAACCTCTGACACTTGGAGTTCTTTGGCGTGGCCGCTAGGTCAACTTCTGGTACTCCACAAGTTTTCGTAAGAATGGAGAATACCTGTTGGTTCAGGGACCGTTCGTTGTTTGAAAGTGTTTCTCGGCTTAGGTAGTTGGCCAACGAATTCTGTGTTGCTGGGACGCATACTCCCCACAGATCTAACAGGTGCACTTGTGCCCCTTCCATTATGGGCGAACTTCCTCCTGAAGCGTGCGACTCCTGATGCCCCCCTGTCTCTGGATACATGACACCGCTACTTGTTGTCCATCCTGATCAGGACACTCTCCTCTCTATAAGAGGCGCAATGGCCAGGAGGGCCTGAAAGGCTGCTCTGAGCTCTAAAATATTTGACGCCATGCACTGAGCCCGAAAATGCCACTGTCCTTGGGCTACTCAGTCTAGATAGTGTGCACCCCATCACCCCTAGCTCGCGTCCGATGTTACTACTTCTGGACTTGGGGGAACTTTTGGAATGGACTCCCTGAGGTCGAACGGGTGTGTCCACCACCATACTAATTGCTTTACCCAGTTCGGGATGTGAATGGTTTGGAGTATTGACGTTCTATTCCACTGCCTGAGAAAGGAGTTCTGTAAGACTCACATGTGCCACAGGGGCCATTGTATCAAGGGTATGGATGCTGACATGGACCCCAGGGTACTGAGGCAGGCTCTGACAGTTAGACGTCTGGATGATAGCAGACTCTGTATCTTCTGGAGCAAGGGCTTCAGCCTCTCTTGAGGGAGTTGCACCCGGTACAACCTGGTATTTTATTCTGCCGCTAGGAACACCCTGACTTGCCGAATGCTCTGGGTGCTAAAGGCGATGCCGAATGGGGGGCACCAAAATTGGAAATGGGATTGATCGATTGAGAACTGAAGGGACCTCTGGAAGGTAAGATGAACTGGGATGTGAAGGTAAACGCCCGAAAAATCTAGAGATAGCATCCAGTCTCCCACGTCCACTGACAACAAAATGGACTGAAGGCTTTTCCAATCTGAGGGCCTCTATTTTGATCGTCTGTTGAACTTCTTTAGGTCCAAGACTGGATGTAGATCCCTGTTTCTTTTATTTTTTGTACCAGAAATAAAGGGGAATAAAACCCCCTCCCTTTCTGGTGCGGAAGTACTTGGTAGGCTGGAATGTGTTCCCTGGCAATGTGCCCATGAATTTCCAATTGTGACCGGTCTTGATAGAGGATAGTGTTCATGGATCTGTTATACGAGTTGCCCATATCCGAGCGAATCTCTTGAGTCTGGTGCTCACCTGAGCTGGGTGGGCAGACGGACCCTCAAAAAGGACTTCTGCTGTTCCCCAGCTGTGATTGGCTTACTGTATCTACTGAAGGAGGGTCGAGTCTTCCAGTCCCTCCTAAATTCCCTGCCGGGGCGGTAGAATCTAACATCCCTGTACTTGACAGGAAGATCACGCCTGTAAGCGGGGCCCTTCTGGGGCTCTGGTTTCCTATCGAAGGGAATTAGCCCGGACTTTCCCCCAGTAACCTTGGAGATGGCCGAGTCCATCTTTGTGCCGAATACACTTGAGCCGCCATATGGAACTTTGCACCAGTTGATTTTGACGCTGCCTTCGCTATCCAGGGTCTCAGCCATAAGGCTCTTCCCAGCCATGAAGTCGCCCCCTCAGGAGCCGTAAGCCAACTTAATTTTTCTGCAGGGAGGAGAATATCTTCCCCTGGTCGGCTCCTTCTAGAA
Organism: Rana kukunoris; assembly: GCA_029574335.1. NCBI lineage: Eukaryota > Metazoa > Chordata > Amphibia > Anura > Ranidae > Rana > Rana kukunoris. The sequence goes on from CM056054.1 coordinate 100,875,935, forward strand.
TGGAATTCTCAACATTAGCCGCCTATGCAGCGATAGTTTTAGCAACTGCCACCGTGGTGATAGCCGGCCTACAAGCGTCTCCTGTCGTGGAGCAGGCTTTCTTCAGTTCTATATTGATTTTACGATCAAGAGCGTCCCGGAAGGTAACTGCGTCTTCAATCGGTAGAGAAACGTCTCTAGCGAGTCACATTAAAGATGAATCGACCGTAGTTGCATTGATCAAAGAATCGATCTTAGACTCCCACAAGGGGTGCAATCTGCAAACTTGTTGCTCATACTGGGCCGCTTATGTGATCCCCCCCACTTATCCTTTATGAGGTTTTCCAGCTCTTCGATGAAGGGAAATGATTCAGGACCCCCTCTTCAGCACCGGGAAATATTTCTGAACCTTCCTTGACTGAATGGGCAATGGTTCAACCAAAAAGAGACAGTCCGACGCCTGCTCACACTCCTCATTCTTAGAGAGGGTTACTGCAGCCTGGCGTAACGGCCGGGCGATGTGCTTGGGGAAGGATCGCCCACATATGATCCCTGTGGCGATTCTCCTAGGAGCTCAGTATATACTCTGGCCTCTGAATCCTTGGTTACTTCAATGAAGCACGAGCGGCAGGCCAATTCCCCTGGCAAGGCTGGCGCCCCTCATATTTGGCAAACATTTGCCGTGGTGCGGGTAAGATAGCTCTGTCTGGGATGAAGGTAATCGTCTGCGGTGGGACCGACTATGACGGGAGTGCTGTGACGCGAGCGGCTATGCCTTTATTGAAGAAATCAAGAGGGTAACCTTGAGCGACTTCTTGCGCCTTCTGACAGAAGCATGGCTAGAATCTCCCTCTGTGCCGCAAACTTGTGTCTCTTGACCCGATAGGGCTACCAAAACTGTAGCGTCAGTGGCCAGGCTCTCTTTTTTGTCTCCCCTCTACTTACCACCTTCTGGACGGCCTCTATACCTGGTCAGCTGATGGTGGTCTGCGAGGGCAGTGGCCCCCATGAGGATAGCAGAGAGACAGCCCAAAAAGGTGAGAAAAAAAAGAGAATATATTAATTGTTTAATTATGGATACACTTTCTCCTATGGTATGTTATAAATTAATATATAAATGTATTATATCTTCTATCCTATTTGTTCCTTTTTTTTTTTTGTGTGTAATCAATTAGCCCAGGCTGATCTGGGACATGCCTGCACACACCTGGTGCAATGTTCACTCTGAGTAGAGCAGAGCAGCAGGGCTGCAGCCAGAACTACAGAGCAATAGGACTGTTTATTTTTTCCTTTTTTTTATTTTTTTTTATTGACGCGCGCATTCGCAGAAGCGTCTTGCTCGCCCCGGCGCCATTTTGGAAGAGGGCAGAGGAGACAGGCGGCGTCATCACTGAGCTGCGCGCATGCGCAGAGCACCAAGGGTACGCAGCGGTGACCCTGGGAATATGGGGTGTCAGAGGAACCAGAGGGCTCAGCAGAGCTGAGAAAAAAAACAACAGGCAGACAAAGGTACAAAACGGACTAACCTTAGGTGGTAAATGTAATGATACAAATACCTTTGTGGAAGCACACACTGCACTGGAAGGAAAGACAGAGCGAAAGTGGGGGTCACTGCAAGATTTGAAGCTTCTTTAAAGCTTGCTACGGATGCCAGTATAATTCCAGAGCCCCTGAGACCACCAGAACGGGGTTCCCACCATAAAGCTCATTTAGAGACTGTACAGGAGGGACTTCCAAACAGGAGAGGCTGAACCTGCTGGGGCGATTTGCAGTAAGAGGCATGCTTCTTGCTTGTTCGTCCAATCTTGTCAGGTGAGGATAAAAAAAGAGAATGGTGCGGGGCGTCTCCCCTTCAAATTTATAGCTAACCAATCCTGTCAGGTTGTGGGGGGGCGGAGTCACAACCCAGTGTGTGCTGCCATGAATGCGTCAGGAAATACTGTATATAGCCTGAAACGAAGACATAAGAGAAATGCCGAAAAATAAACTCAAACGAGCCTTAATATTAAAAGGGGAACTATTGAAAGATCTTTTGGAACAAGAAACAGGAAAAGAGTTTAACAGACTCAGAAAGGACATATACAAAGGAGGAAACAAGCCTGAAAAATACCTCGCAAAAATGCTGAGACGTAATAAGTCATTAACCACTTAACCCCCAGACCATATTGCTGCCCAATGACCAGAGCACTTTTTGTGATTCGGCACTGCGTCGCTTTAACTGACAATTGCGCGGTCGTGCGACATGGCTCCCAAACAAAATTGGTGTTCTTTTTTTCCCACAAATAGAGCTTTCTTTTGGTGGTATTTGATCATCTCTGCGGTATTTATTTTCTGCGCTATAAACAAAAATAGAGCGACAATTTTGAAAAAAATGCAATATTTTTTACTTTTTGCTATAATAAATATCCCCCAAAAAAATATAAAAAACATTTTTTTTCCTCAGTTTAGGCCGATACGTATTTCGTAAAAAAAATCATAATAAGCGTTTATTGATTGGTTTGCGCAAAAGTTATAGCGTTTACAAAATAGGGGGTAGTTTTATGGCATTTTTATTAATATTTTTTTTTACTAGTAATGGTGGCGTTCAGCATTTTTTTTCAGTACTGCGACATTATGGCAGGCACTTCGGACACTTTTGACACATTTTTGGGACCATTTGCATTTTTTTAGCGATCAATGCTATAAAAATGCATTGGATTACTATACAAATGCCATTGGCAGTGAAGGGGTTAATAGTGTAGTGATATATTGCGCTAACTAAAACAGAAAATAAAATAAAAATCAAGCAGCTAACACAACAAAATGGATATTTGTAGTAAGAATGAGTGAAAAGTGTAGCGCTAATATAGGAATCCTATGCAGGGTATCCCCATGTGATGTAAGAAGTAGGTAGCTCAGACCATACTATTCAAAGAAATTTAGAAGTGAAAAAATATTCCAAAATTCACTTTCAAAAATTATATATTATCCTTTGAGTGGCCTCTATATATGTCCTCAAGATTCGTGAGTAATCAAACTCAATTATCAGGACAGGTAATAGGAAGGCAACTAATGTGAGTAAGTGACACTGTGAGCGTGTAATAACACAAAAAAACAACTTATGTAACTCGTGACAAACCCATGCGATATGAGAGTATCTAATGACACAAAGTCCACTGTGGATAATTCGGGGTCACCGAACATGTGAGAATTTTAGTCCCAATACTTAATGGGGGTGACACACATGTCTTCCTTATGGGTTAACTTGAATGCCGCATATGGTTCAAGAGGTAGTCTTCACACTTTGCACAAATACAAATGGATGGGTACCCTTACCGGATGAGATGGACCCTCACCTCACCATATGGCGGGGGTCTTACGAGCTTTCCTAGACCGATTGTCTAGTCCGGATATCACCAGGATTGTAGTCCCAGGTGTGGGTGATTCCCAAGGTGCATCTGTGTCCACAGGATGGAAATTCACACTTTGGTAGTGCCCAGCAGTGGTTCTCAATCGCAAAAAGGACAAAATGAAAAAAGAAAAAGGCTCCTCATAGCGTAAAAATGCAAAATGTAATTAAAAACAGTCCAAAAAATGTCACACACAATGTGATAGGAACCATAAAAGAATTAAAAACCACACGTGTAAAAAAATATAACTAGTAAACAATGAATGAAGGGAACAGCAGCAATTCTCCCCCTTGATGGAAGGACAAGGGTGTTCCAAAAAAAATGCAGTAGAGATTAGCATTGAGTCAGCAACCCGACCGGTTTCGTCTGAGAAAGACTTCAACTGGGGTATCTAGTGCAGATTTACCACTCACCTGCATTTATATCTAGTGGTTCCGCCCCAATGAGACCACCTGGACCCCTCATTTCGCCTACCTTGGCGTGCGTGTCAGAATCCATCTCCGTCGCCATTTTGCGTTCCAAATACCGGAAATGTTAGGGCGGGGACTTCCATTAAGTGTCCCAGTTTCATGGTGAATGGGAATGTATTATTCCATGTCCTGGCGCCGATGTTGAATCCCCCAATAGGTGGACACGGCCTATGCGTATACCCTACCCGCGTGACGTGTGACGTCACCGGTGTGCGCGGCGGGTGCGCGTGACGTTATGCATAACGATGCGCTTCAACCTAAACCACCGCGCCTTTGGTCCAACCCTAAAGGGTGAACATCTCCTGCGTGACGTGCAACGTCATCTTTGTGCGTTACAGTGCGTTCCACAGTGTAATCCGCGGCGCATCTAGCTGGTTGGTTGGACGTCACGTGGTGCGGAAGTGATCTGGAGAGTTGCGCTCCATTGTGAATAGGCGTGCGCTTCACCAGGTCTACAGGTACTCATACAACCTGTACTTTGTAAGAGGGGAAAAGAATTATTCAACTCAAACCCGGTCAAAAACTATTACCATGATGTCAAATAGACTCATAGAAGTTAATGGGCTGGAAGGTATGGTAAACAGAACAAACTCTTTTGGTCTCACGGGGGTGGGAAGCACCAAATGTAGAAACACATAATTACCCATCTGGTAAATAATAAAAGGAGGAAAAATTTTACAAACAAAACAAAAATCAGCAGAACATATTGGACAAGTATTATAACAAATGTTACAAAAAATGTCTATACATAAATGGTTTCATTGTGGTCTCACCGTCATGCCCAAATATCAATCGATATATTATATATGCACTTCAAGATTGATTTATAAAGGCATTGACGTCCCATTCTACGTTTAAACCATATGGCACATAACTTTTAAGTAGGTAAATCCAGTAAACTTCCAATTTTGACACACCTCGAGTGCTGGGTTCACCTCTCCAGTGGGGGACAAATTTGTCTATAATTTGGAAGCTAGTACCTTCAAGCTTTTTATTGTGCTTATTGAGGTAGTGTCTGGGCACCGTATGTTTCGTGCAACCTTTCTTTATCTTAGAAACGTGTTCACCTACCCTTGTGGAAAAGCTCCGTATGGTACGACCAACGTACTGTTTTCCACAAGGGCAGGTGATGAGATAGACTATATGCGTGATAGCACAAGTGAAAAAATGTTTCATGGGGTACTCAATCCCTGTGTGAGTAGATTTAAAACACACTGATTTTTTCCTCCCATCTATATTGTGAACACAAACCTTGCACTTCCTACACGGATGGAAACCCTTAGAGAGGGAAAAAAGGAAGGTTTTATTGGAGGGTCTGGGATGTTAGGTGCGAATTGATTTTTTAAAGATCTAGCCCCTCTATAAATCACTGCCGCGTTTGTCGGAAGTGATGGTCCCAAGACACAATCTTCCTTCAAAATCCTCCAATGTCTATTAATGATGTTCTTAATCTCTCTATATTGTGCAGAAAAAGTTGTAAAGAAAGAGTTCTTGAATCTCGTTTCTTGAGCAGTCCTTTGTTTTTCTATTGTCAATGTGGTACGATCAATTTTCCCAATCCTCACTATCTCCCTGTCCAATTCTTGTCTGGGGTAACCCTTGTCCAAAAACCTCTGCTTTAAGACTTCTGCTTGAACATAGAAGTCTCGGGTATCCGAGCAGTTGCGTCTTATGCATAGTAATTGGCTGCGTGGTACAGACTTAAGCCAGGCAGGATAGTGGCAACTGTCTGTCGGGATATACCCGTTGCGATCAGTATCTTTAAAGTGGGTTTTAGTTATCAACTGGTCACCTTGGACCTGGATCTCTAGATCTAGAAAATGGATATTTGAGAAACTTGCCTCATATGTGAGGCTGATTCCAACCTCATTGGAGTTTAAAGTGGACATGAATTCATCCAAGGATGGCCGGTCCCCTTTCCATAGGAGGAGGATGTCGTCTATGTATCGGGCCCAGAGAATGATCTCTGGTCGATTGTAAGCATAGACGACATCCTCCTCCCACTTAGCCATGAAAATATTGACAAGGCTGGGGGCAAACTTGGCCCCCATCGCCACGCCCTTTTGTTGTAGATAAAACTCCCCGTTGTACCAGAAATAATTATTTGAGGTAGCAAACCTCAACAGATCCAAAATAAACTGTTTCTGTATGTTGGGGAGATAATCGACACGCTCCAGAAAGCATTCTACTGCCTGAAACCCTAAATTCGTGGGCAATGCTGGTGTATAGAGAAGCAACATCCGCTGTTACTAGCATGATGTCGTCACTATACACAATATCTTCCAGTCGTGTGATGGTATGTCTTGTATCTTTTAAATAAGAAGGTATACTTTTAACCACTGGCTGTAAGTGGAAATCAATGTACCTCCCCAAACGGGAGGTGACAGAATTGATACCACTTATGATGGGCCGTCCGGGAGGGCATCTGCTGTCCTTATGGACTTTGGGAAGGTAGTACATTGTGGGGATTCGTGGTACCCTAGGTATAAGGTAACTCTTTTCCTTTTTGTCCAAGATTCCATTACGGGCTCCAACTTCGATTAGTTTGGTTAGTGAGGCTTTGATTTTTTGAGTGGGATTGGAAGGTAACTTTACATAAGTTTCAGTGTCTCCCAGAATACGGGACATTTCCTCATGATATGCGGATTTGTCGAGAACGACAATCCCCCCCCCCTTGTCCGCAGGGCGGATGACAAGGTCCTTGTGCTCGCAGAGGCTCTTTAGACCTATCTTGATCTTAGGATCAGAGTGGGTCCTTTTTAGTGGAAGTTCGTCTAAATCTTTTAGGACTAGATCTCTGAATACTCTAACATTTGGAGCCATAGGGCACGAGGGGTTAAGTACGGATGGGTTTGAAAATCCAGTGTGTATAATGTGAGAGGAAACTTCTGGGAGATTAGGTCTACTGGGATTACTGATAAAATATCTTTGAATATTCAGTTTCCTTATATATTTTTGTACATCAATGAAAGTGTTGAATTTGTTCAAAGGTTTAGAAGGGACAAATTTTAACCCTTTGTCAAGGACTGCTTTTTCTGTTTCTGTGAGTTGGACCGTACTTAAATTGAAGATGCCTGATCCTACTAAACTCGTCTTAATTTTCGACCGGCACGTCGCCCCCCTCTCGAGCCCCGTTTTGTTCTCCTCCCCTGGGGTAGTCTTCCTGGTCCCGAGGAAAATCCCCCTGTGGATAGACCTCGGTTGATTTTGATTGTAAGAATATGGAGATCTTACATAATAATTATCTTCTCTCTCCATATAGCCATACTGTTGGTTAGGCGGTCTGTATTAATAATTTCCCTTGGGTGGGGGGTCTCCCCCCTCCCCTTCCCGGGGTAGATTGAGGATGTCTTGGGGGATAATCATAATGATTTCTATTGGTATAGGGAGATGAATCATAGGTCCGTATATCTTGAGGATACTCTCTCTGATTCCTGGACCTCCCTCGGGGTCCTTTTCATTTTCCCCTATTAGGAGGATAACCTCCTTGTTGGAAATTGGGGGTTCTGGGCCCACCACCTCGATTATTGGGTCCATCATTCGTACCCAAGGGTGCTATTGATGGGGCGGGTTGGGAGAAGGCCAAAACTTTAACCTCATTGGTTGAAGGTGTGGGATACCTCCATATCTGTGTTCTGTGATTCGTTGCTTGATCTTATATTATCCGTACTCTGCCATGTAAAGACCAAACTGGATTAATAATCAGCAACATCTCTGGTGTATTTCTTTTGTTTCTTCGTTTTTTGTTCACGTTCCTCCTTTTCTAGATGGGTTTTTAAATTTAAGGATAAAGTGTTATATTCGGGTGTGGATTTAGAAGGTAACAATTTCTCTTTAATATCTTTTATTTCTTTATCTAATAAATCCATCCTTCATTTTTTCTTGTCAATTAAAAAATCAAGTAAGGATATTCCCTGATTATTAAAAAATTGAAACCAAGATGCAAGATCGGGGTCTCCCTGTTGGGGATGAACATCCCATCTCAGTCCCCTCGGGACCATCCGTTCTTTGATATATTGTTCTAAGAACGCCACATCCCACTGCAGGTGTAATTCAGAGGTCATCACATTTTTTAGTCTCATAAAAAGACCTCCTACCTCTGACTCAGTATCTAAAACTGTGAAAACACCCTCAGTGTTAAATGTCCGACTACTACGGTAGTCAAATATATCCATTGGACTGGATATATAGTTGCTGCAATATAATTAAACCCAAAGTGTAAAAAGAAAATAGTGTAGTGATATATTGCGCTAACTAAAACAGAAAATAAAATAAAAATCAAGCAGCTAACACAACAAAATGGATATTTGTAGTAAGAATGAGTGAAAAGTGTAGCGCTAATATAGGAATCCTATGCAGGGTATCCCCATGTGATGTAAGAAGTAGGTAGCTCAGACCATACTATTCAAAGAAATTTAGAAGTGAAAAAATATTCCAAAATTCACTTTCAAAAATTATATATTATCCTTTGAGTGGCCTCTATATATGTCCTCAAGATTCGTGAGTAATCAAACTCAATTATCAGGACAGGTAATAGGAAGGCAACTAATGTGAGTAAGTGACACTGTGAGCGTGTAATAACACAAAAAAAAAAACTTATATAACTCGTGACAAACCCATGCGATATGAGAGTATCTAATGACACAAAGTCCACTGTGGATATTTCGGGGTTACCGAACATGTGAGAATTTTAGTCCCAATACTTAATGGGGGTGACACACATGTCTTCCTTATGGGTTAACTTGAATGCCGCATGTGGTTCAAGAGGTAGTCTTCACACTTTGCACAAATACAAATGGATGGGTACCCTTACCGGATGAGATGGACCCTCACCTCACCATATGGCGGGGGGTCTTACGAGCTTTCCTAGACCGATTGTCTAGTCCGGATATCACCAGGATTGTAGTCCCAGGTGTGGGTGATTCCCAAGGTGCATCTGTGTCCACAGGATGGAAATTCACACTTTGGTAGTGCCCAGCAGTGGTTCTCAATCGCAAAAAGGACAAAATGAAAAAAGAAAAAGGCTCCTCATAGCGTAAAAATGCAAAATGTAATTAAAAACAGTCCAAAAAATGTCACACACAATGTGATAGGAACCATAAAAGAATTAAAAACCACACGTGTAAAAAAATATAACTAGTAAACAATGAATGAAGGGAACAGCAGCAATTCTCCCCCTTGATGGAAGGACAAGGGTGTTCCAAAAAAAATGCAGTAGAGATTAGCATTGAGTCAGCAACCCGACCGGTTTCGTCTGAGAAAGACTTCAACTGGGGTATCTAGTGCAGACTCACCACTCACCTGCATTTATATCTAGTGGTTCCGCCCCAATGAGACCACCTGGACCCCTCATTTCGCCTACCTTGGCGTGCGTGTCAGAATCCATCTCCGTCGCCATTTTGCGTTCCAAATACCGGAAATGTTAGGGCGGGGACTTCCGTTAAGTGTCCCAGTTTCATGGTGAATGGGAATGTATTATTCCATGTCCTGGCGCCGATGTTGAATCCCCCAATAGGTGGACACGGCCTATGCGTATACCCGGCGTGACGTCACCGGTGGGCGCGGCGGTGCGCGTGACGTTATGCATAACGATGCGCTTCAACCTAAACCACCGCGCCTTTGGTCCAACCCTAAAGGGTGAACATCTCCTGCGTGACGTGCAACGTCATCTTTGTGCGTTACGGTGCGTTCCACAGTGTAATCCACGGCGCATCTAGCTGGTTGGTTGGACGTCACGTGGTGCGGAAGTGATCTGGAGAGTTGCGCTCCATTGTGAATAGGCGTGCGCTTCACCAGGTCTACAGGTACTCATACAACCTGTACTTTGTAAGAGGGGAAAAGAATTATTCAACTCAAACCCGGTCAAAAACTATTACCATGATGTCAAATAGACTCATAGAAGTTAATGGGCTGGAAGGGATAGTAAACAGAACAAACTCTTTTGGTCTCACGGGGGTGGGAAGCACCAAATGTAGAAACACATAATTACCCATCTGGTAAATAATAAAAGGAGGAAAAATTTTACAAACAAAACAAAAATCAGCAGAACATATTGGACAAGTATTATAACAAATGTTACAAAAAATGTCTATACATAAATGGTTTCATTGTGGACTCACCGTCATGCCCAAATATCAATTGATATATTATATATGCACTTCAAGATTGATTTATAAAGGCATTGACGTCCCATTCTACGTTTAAACCATATGGCACATAACTTGTAAGTAGGTAAATCCAGTAAACTTCCAATTTTGACACACCTCGAGTGCTGGGTTCACCTCTCCAGTGGGGGACAAATTTGTCTATAATTTGAAGCTAGTACCTTCAAGCTTTTTATTGTGCTTATTGAGGTAGTGTCTGGGCACCGTATGTTTCGTGCAACCTTTCTTTATCTTAGAAACGTGTTCACCTACCCTTGTGGAAAAACTCCGTATGGTACGACCAACGTACTGTTTTCCACAAGGGCAGGTGATAAGGTAAACTATATGCGTGGTGGCACAAGTAAAAAATAATTTCATAGGGTACTCATCCCTGTGTGAGTAGATTTAAAACTTACTGATTTTTTCCTCCCATTTATATTATGAACACATACCTTACATTTCCTACACGGATGGAACCCCTTGGAGAGGGGAAAAAAGGAGGTTTTATAGGAGGTCTGGGGATTAGGGGCGACTTGATTTTTTAAAGATCTAGCCCCTATAGATCACCGCCGCATTTGTCGGAAGTGATGGTCCCAGAACACAATCTTCCCTCAAAATCCTCCATGTCTATTAATAATGTTCTTAATCTCTCTGTGTTGTGCAGAAAAAGTTGTAAAGAAAGAGTTCTTAAATTTCATTTCTTGAGTTTGTTTCTCTATTGTCAGTGTGTTGCGATCAATCATCCCAATCCTCGCTATTCTCATTGTCTAATTCCTGTCCGGGTAACCCTTGTCCAAAAACCTCTGCTTTAAACTTCTGCTTGGACATAACAGATAAATGTGTCTCGGGTGTCTGAACAGTTGCGTCTTATGCGTAGCAATTGGCTGCGTGAACAGACTTCAGCCAAGCAGGATGATGGCAGCTGTCTGTCGGGATATACCCATGCGATCAGTATCCTTAAAATAGGTTATTAGTTGTCAACCTCCACCTGGGCCTGGATTTCCAGATCCAGAAAGTGGATATTTGAGAGACTTGCCTCATATGTGAGGCTGATTCCAACCTCATTGGAGTTTAAAGTGGACATAAATTGGTCCAGGGACTCTCGGTCACCTTTCCATAAGAGGAGGATGTCGTCTATGTATCGAACCCAGAGAATGATCTCTGGTCGATTGTAAGCATAGACGACATCCTCCTCCCATTTGGCCATGAAGATGTTTGCAAGGCTGGGGGCAATCTTGGCCCCCATCGCCACGCCCTTTTGTTGTAGATAGAATTATCCATCATACCAAAAATAATTGTTTAAGGTAGCAAACCTCAACAAATCCAAAACGAAATGTTTCTGAATGTTAGGGAGATAGTCAACACGCTCCAGAAAACATTCCACTGCCCGGAACCCCAATTCGTGGGCAATACTGGTGTACAAAGAAGCGACGTCCGCTGTTACTAGCATGACGTCGCTACTATACACAATACTTTCAAGTCTTGCAATAGTATGTCTCGTATCCTTTAAGTACGAAGGTATACTTCTAACAATTGGCTGTAAGTGGAAATCGATGTACCTCTCCTATATGTATATATATGTCTATATATACATATGTTATCCCCCTCTACCATCTATCAGATGGGTAATTAGGTCATTCTCACATTTGGTGCTTCTTGCCCCCGTGAGACCAAAAGATTTTCCTCCTTTTTTTTTTTTTTTGCTTATTTTGCATTTAGCTCATATAAGTACACCTCTTAGCTCTTTAACTATTTCAGATATCATATTCTGATTTGGTTCCCGGTCGGACGCGTTATAGATCCTGAAATAGTACGATCATCTGTGGACCCGGTGGAGCGCATGTCTATCTAGGGTGGAACGCAGCTCTCCGGAACACTTCCGCACCATGTGATGCCCGTCCAGTCAGCTGGATGCGTTGTGGACCGCAGGGTGGAGCGCACCGTGGCACATGTGAATGACATTACGCGTCGCTTAAGAGGCGTCCACCCTTTTGAAGGCTGGACCAATGGTGTGTAATTTGAAGCACACGTCCAAGTGTAACGTTTTGCGCACCGCCGCGCACACCAATGACGTCACACGTCACGCTGATTGTACATACAGGCATAGTCCCCCTATTGGTGGATAAACTACCAGCCTGGGTCACGCAATGGCGTTTTTCGCCTCGCCACTTCCGGCAATTGGAACGCAATATGGCGACGGAGATAGATCCTGACACGCACGCCAGTGTAGATGGATTGAGAGGTACAGGTGGTCTCATTGGGGCAGAACCACTTTATATAAATGCAGGTGAGTGGTGAGTCTGCACTATACACCCTAGTTGAAGTCTCTTTCAGACGAAACCGGTCGGGTTGCAGATTCTATGCCAATCTCCACTGCATTTTTGAAACACTCTTGTCCTTCCATCAAGGGGGAGAATTGCTGCTTTTGTCCTTTTTTCATTTTTTAAATTTATTTACTTGTTATGATTCTACACGTGTGTGGTTTTTTAAAATCTTTTTGTCTGATCCCTATCACATTGTGTGTGACTTTGGACTGTTTTTAATTAAAACTCAACTTTTTTACGCTATGAGGAGCCCTTGTTCCTTTTTTTTTCTTTTTTTATTTGTCCTTTTTGCGTTTGAGAGTTACTGCTGTGCACTACCCTAGTGTGAAATTCCAACCTGTGGACACAGATGCACCCTGGGAAACCACTCATACCTAGGACCACAAGCCTGGTGTTATCCGGATTAGACAATCGGTCTATGAAAGCTCTTAAGACCCCCCCGCCATATGGTGAGATGAGGGTCCATCTTATCCGGTAAGGTTACCCATCTATATTTGTGCAAAGTGTGGAGAGTACTGCTTGAACTATATACTGCATCCAAGTTGATCTTGAAGGAAGACGTATGTGTCACTCCCATTAGATGCTGGGATTAAAATCCTTACACGTTCAGCGACCCCGCATTACCCACAGTGGACTTTTTGTGCCATTAGACACTCTCTTGTCGCAGGACTTTTTTCACAAGTCACATGATTGATATATTTTTGTGTTATTTGTTGGCTCATATTTTTGTTATTTACCTATAGGAAGTCACATATCACTGATTTTGTCACTTACCTTATTGATTGTTTTCCCATTGTCTGCCCGGACCGATTGTTTTGAATATCCAATAGTCTCAAGGACATACATAGGGACCACCCCAAGGTTAATACATTTTCATTTCTGAGTGTGAATGTTTTCACATCCCCAAAAAAGGAGAAAAATTATTTTCTGACTGGCATGGTTTGATTACTTATCTCTCATATTACATGGGGACACCTTGCAAGTGACCCCCTTACTAGCGCTACACTTTTCACTCATCTATTTTTAGTTCACAGAGTTTATTACACCCCAAATAAGTTATATATGTTTGGAAGGAAACCGGATGACAAATGCCCTAGGTGTCAAAGTACAGGACACCTTATACATATGATGTTGAAATGCACAAAATTATATAGATACTGGGTTAAGGTATAAGATATCATAAACACAACCTTTGGAGTTGCTCTGGAACCGGAGGCCAGGGTATGTCTACTAGGTTGTATAGAGGAGGGACATGACCAAAGGGGCATTACAGCAGCGGTTATAAGGTGCTTGTTCCAGGCTAGAAAATTAATAGCGTAAAACTGGCACTCACAGAAGGCACCCACATCAGTGGAATGGGTTAACATGATAAACATGAAAATGTGGAAGGAAAAAGTAGTATTAACTAGGCGTGAACATTTTAACAAATTTAAGACACTGTGGGAGCCTTAGTTGAGTAAAATGGGGTGTCCACCCTAGAGAAGGGAGAAGAAGGAGAGAGAGAGAGAAAGAGAGAGAGAGAGAGAGAGAGAAAAGAGAGAGAGAGAGCTGTATGTGAAAGATAAAGGGGATAAATGTACCTGGGGAAAATAAAAAAATAAAAAGTTTACACTGCAGTAGAGATAAAGTTTGTGTGTGGCACACATAAGATGGTGGGTGGGAATGGGGGGAGGAAGGGGGGGCAGGGATATGGGTACAATGTGCACGTATAGAAATGCATGTATTTCAAATAGATTTTTTATATGGATGAAAAAAATTAAGAATATATCAAGGTAAAAAAAGGCCCTGGTCTGAACAATGTCTAAGGCCTCGTACACACGAGGTGATATGTCCGCTGAAAACGGTCCGATGGACCGTTCAGCAGATATCTCCGCTCGTGTGTATGGGCTAGCGGACAGATTTCTCCACCCGACAGATTTCAAAGCATGCTTTGAAATCTATCCGGTGGGAATCTGTCCGCCCGACATGTCTGCTGGTTAGTACACTTACCAGCAGACATGTCGTCCCCCACCACCGCCGCACCGCCGCCGAATGGATTCGGCGCATGCGCGGAAGTGTTTAACTTCCTGGTGCGGTGACGTGGCGGTGACGTGGCGGCGTCAACGTCACCGCCACGTCACCGCGCCGTCCGGCGGCGGGGAATTTGATCCGATGGTGTGTACACGCCATCGGATCAAACTCCCGATCGGACATATCCGATGGAAATGGTCCGCGGACCTTTTTCATCGGATATGTCCGATCGTGTGTACGAGGCCTAACTGTTCCCTCACCTCTGATATCTCTCTCAGTAAAGCCACTAAACATTGTGCCACAACTTCCAAGTTTCCTCTGTTCGGTAGTAAGCTAGGTCTTGTTTGGTTGGGAGTGAAAGCAATATTGCCCTGAGCTCAGGATCTTCTGTCTATACATTACAACACATGACATAATTTCAGTTTTTTTCTGTCATATGAGAATTTTCGTGACTTATTCATTTTTTACTTGCGACTATTAAGCAAAAAAAGTTGGACGCTCACACGATTTTCCGATCGTGTGGGCCTTAAAACTTGCCCTTTTTTTGTAATTACATCTGCTTTAAACAATGGTGAAATACGAATGTTGCAATGGGAGTCATTGAGACTCAGTCAAAGAAGCCAATAGACCCAAAAGAGACTGACAGGATTGACAGGTAAATTCTTCAGCTTTACAACCAACAAACCAAAAAATTAACTTGCATTACCATATTTACAGTAGTAGTTAAAGGGTGGCTATTTAATGAACTTCACTTTCTGAGTTTAGAAACATCTCAAATACATATCCTTTCAGTTACTTTAATTAAGAGTAGTTTTAGTCTCTCAATTACGCTGTTATCAAATACTAATGTATTCAATGCCCTTTGTACATGTCCAGTGGATTGTCATCTTCTTTTTTTTTCACTATTCTTAATACAACAGATACAAAGTAATAGAAGGTGTGCAGGTCATCATCAAACATTTTTTTAGTATGGCAGTGAAAAGAGCAATAATTTATTTCAGGTAAATGAGTAAAAGACAAATAAGATACTGCTACTATAGCTACAACTATTACAGACTGCAGCTGCTACTCACTCCTGCCATTTAACAGATCCAACTACCTCATCCACTCGATACCTGACCCGACATGCTTCAAATGCAACCTGACAACCCTTGAGGACTACTGTAGGAACGAGGGTACGCTCCCCCAGGTACTCTCCAAAACATACTCTCTGCTCAACACCCCAGCGGAACAACCAGATTTGCTGTTCCTACAGAAATGGGAAACTGACCTACAATGTACCTTCACGACCCTACAAAAACAAAACATTATTATTTTCTCCCTGAAGTCATCCATTTGCACTAAAATTCAAGAAACAAATTATAAGATTCTAACGAGGTGGTACTATACTCCTTAGCTGCTACATAGATTATTTCCAACTGCTTCGGATCGGTGCTGGAGGTGCCAGACAGATGAAGTGTCACTTCTCCATATCTTCTAAACCTGCCCTCTACTACAACACTTTTGGACAACAATTACGGAAATCATCCAGAAATGCACAGATCACACGATTCAGAAAGACCCCACTTTCTTTTTGCTACATGCCGCCACGGTCCCGGCACCGTCATACAAGAAGTCGGTCGTGAGACATCTGCTTAACACCGCAAAGACTTGCATTCCAGCCACATGGAAGCAAGCCGTGCCCTCCCTCAGTCAGACTGTGGCTGTGTAGAGTGGAAGACATTAAAAAACTAGAAGACTTATTGCTCACAGCCCAACACAAACAGGGCAAACATTCCAAAACTTGGTTATCGTGGAATATGTTTATTTTCTCAGATGAGGGTCGCGCTGGCGCAGACCTACTGTGGAGCGATGTCCTCGCTGTGTCCGTCGCACTCTTGTTTAACAAGTACCCAACCCCCCCTTTTGTTTGTTTGTCTTTTTTTCTTCTTTTTCTCTTTCTTTTTCCTTTCTCTCTTTCCAACTCCCTGTCTGTTTCACCCCTATCCTTTCAACTGGGGTCACTGCCGCCAGTCAATTTGAGGCCAATCTCTCCCTCCAGTTTTGTTTTGATCACAAAGTAATCGGTGGTCCGACCGGGACCACTGACGATTATAATAATATTGGGTATATCTGTATAAGTGGTAAGAACTGATTTTCCGGACCAAACAGTATGAGTTATATGATGAACTACCACATCCTTTTCTTTTGTTTGACATATGGTATGTTGCCCTGAATGCGAGGCTTCTATCCCAGACCTCGATATCTGTTGACCTGTTGAATTTGATCACAGTTGTACTGTACCTTTTCTGTACCCCCTTCTCTTGAAAACTTTCAATAAAATTTATATTTGAAAAAAAAAAAACAGATCTAACTACCATCTGTTTTACTGAAGGTTATGATCCAACAAGGTATTGCAAATATATATATATATATATATATATATATATATATATATATATATATATATATATATATATATATATATATGTATATATATATATATATATATGTATATATATATATGTATATATATATATATATATATATATATATATATATATATATATATATGTATATATTAATTTTTGGCCAATGGCAAGCCCTATTCTATTTATGTTTTACTTTATATATTTTATGTGAAAAATGTCAAAACTTGAAATAATCTTATATTTTTATGCTGCAGGCAGGTAGACCATGAAGCTGAATGCAATTCCTATTCAATATTCTTCCTTAGACTGATGGACTGTGAATAATTTCCTCTCTGACTCTTTTGTGATACTACAAACATGTTTTTGGACTGCAGTAGTGGCTGTATGGTTCATTTTGCCAGAGGTTATTACAGTAGGGGGCACAGAGAGTAATAACTTCTGCACTGGGGGATCCCTGTTCTATGACTGCTAAGAACCTTTCATCATACTGTGTAAGAAGAAAAAAAAATGCACCCATGATGAATCAGAACAGAGATCATTTAAAAAAAAAATGAAATAATGTCTTCCCTGTATTACAAAGAAATGTTTTTTAACACAGTGCATTTGTGTTTTTTCAGTAGAGACTGCTAAATTATTTGGACGGTAAAATAGTGCTGATTGCTATGGTCATGTGTTGTTTCAGTTGATGGAATAGCGGCAATTCAAAGCACTTGAATCTCCCACGAGACTGTGATAATTGCTCCCCAGCTATCTTTCTGACTCGTCAACAATATTCTGTACAGTGGTATAGCAAAGTACAATCTCAGATAAGAAGCAACCCGAGACAATATGTTTAGAGCATTATAGTAATATGCTATTCATATTAATAAAATTCTTAAATTTCCCATGTATTTTGACAAAGTGGTTTCTTTAATTTTTAGTATTATAACCCAAAAAAATAAATATTTTAATTAGGGATTTTTTGTTATAGCAAAAATATCACTGTCACCTTTTCAGTAGCCATCTAAATATGATCAATATCATGAGGCTTGCTGACAATTATATATATATATATATATATATATATATATATATATATATATATATATATATATATATATATACTGAAATATACCAATATCTGCGTTCACAAAGTAATGTGATGACCACAAAAATACTTTAGCCAACAAGCAGAAATTTGCTTATATACTTTATATCCAGGTTAGCTGGGTCCACTGTTTGATTTTACAAGTGCATGCAAATTAGATTTAATATTAAATAATGTAAAGTTATGCATGTGATGGCTATAACTATACAAGTATTATACACTATATTACCAAAAGCACTGGGAGATCTGCCTTTACATAAACATAAATTTTAATGGCATCCTAGTCTTAATCCGTAGGGTTCAGTATTGAGTTGGCCCAGCCTTTGCAACTATAAAATCTTTAACTCTTCTGGGAAAGCTGTCCACGAGGTTTAGGAGTGTGTCTATGGAAATGTTTGACCATTCTTTCAGAAGCACATTTGTGAGGTCAGGCACTGATGTGGACGAGAAGGCCTGGCTTGTAGTCTCTGCTCTTATTCATCCAAAAAGTGTTAAATTGGTTTTAGGTCAGGACTCTGTTCAGACCAGTCAAGTTCCTCCATCCCAAATTCGCTCATCCATGTCTTTATGGACCTTGCTTTGTACACTGGTGCGCAGTCATGTTGGAACAGGAAGGGACCATTCCCAAACTGTTCCCACAAAGTTGGGAGCATGAAATTGTCCAAAATGTTATGGTATGCTGACGCCTTAAGAGTTGCCTTCACTGGAACTAAGGGATCAAGTCCAACCCCTGAAAAACAACCCCACACCATAATCCACCTCCACCAAATGATTTGGACAAAAGCACAAAGCAAAGTCTATAAAGACTAGGATGAGCGATTTTGGGGTGGAGGAACTTGACTGGTCTGCACAGAGACCTGATCTCAACCCGATAGAACACCTTAGGGATGAATTAGAGCGCAGACTGTGAGCCAGGACTTCTAGTCCACATAAATGCCTGACCTCACAAACGCACTTCTGGAAGAATGGTCAAACATTCCCATAGACACACTCCTTAACCTTGTGGACAGAAGAAGAGGTGAAGTTTTTATAGGGTGTGTAAACTCAATATTGAACCTTACAGATTAAGACTGGGATGCCATTAAAATTCATGTGCATGTAAAGGCAGGCGTCCCGATGCTTTTGGTAATATAGTGTATATTCTAGTATATACAGGGGAGTCAATGATGGAGAAAGATCTGGGTGTTCTGGTAGATCACAGACTTAATAAACAGCATGCAATGCTAATCTGCAGCTTCTTGAGCCAGTAAGAGAGGAGAGTCAGGATGCTCACTAACAAACAGCTCCTTTCTCTATCTGCAACATAGAGAGCGTCCTGACTCTCCCGTAGTCCAAGGGAGGGTGCGAGCATGACACTCCACACCAGGGAGAAAGCCTTGCATTACTGTGTGGAGTTACAGACAGAAGAACAGGAAGTGAGGATTTCTCAGAAGAAATAAGGACATTTAAAAGTAAAATCGAAGGATGAGGTAAGTGAAGGAGGACTGCACCAAGGTAAAGGAAGATATTTAGGGGAAAAAAATTGTACCTTTACAACCCCTTTAAAATCTACTCACAGACATTTACTAGATTCATCACAATGTAGTTTGCAGTGTAAATATTCACAAAAATATGCTTTTATTTTCTGAGGTGCTGTAGCTTCAGGGTAGAACCAGCATGGAAGCTAATGATAAAAGGTAATCCATTTATTTTTGTAATAATAGCAAAAGTAAGCAAGCACCTGGGTGGCTCAAGTCACCGGCATAGCTTGAACACCTAGTAGTACATGGAGATGTATCTCAATCTATTTGAGACCAAAGGGCTATCTGGGTATGATTAGAACATCATTTTTGAAACACTGTCGTGCTGGTAAGACTGCAATGACCAGTACTAATAATGCTTTTTTGCTGTCAGTGTTGATTTTGTCAGTTCTTGTGCAAATGAAGGAGATATGTTATTGTTTAGTCCTGTGTGTCTACTGAGAATTCATTCACCTGTATGAATGGCTTCAGTGAATTACACATGTGCCTGATCAGCTTCCTTTGGCTAAACTAAAAGAAGCACATACTCCCTGCGTAGCTTTAGTAGTAATGCAGTTATTAGTAGACATGTGCATTAGTTTTCGTCCGAATTTGGGGTATTTTTGTTATTGTTTTAACAAACAAATGCGCAGAATCCGAAATCCGAAAGATCCGACATAAAAAAATGCTTTATTTTCATTTTCGTTGCTACAACAGTTTGATATAGATAGGAGATTCGACATAATGCTGACGATAGCAATCTGTGTCTATCGAATCTGTGGTCGAATGTGCCTAACCTTAACTCTATTAGCCCAAGATTATTCTACATAGAGAGGAAAGATTCAACATTATGGAGCAAGGTTGTGGTAGACCATTCGACATGAATGACGAAGATTCGACGAAGTAGAGAAAAACATACAAAGGTTGAATCTGTAATTGAAGGCTTATGGTGTCTGTTGAAAGTTCTAAGAAGCTTCGACAAGCAGCTAAACTGTACGACGCCGCAATCGTACATTTCCGGTCAAATGTTCGGCCCATAGGCTATAGAAGAATTCGAATGTTGGTTGACTAGTAATAATAATTTATAAATATAATCATTACTAGTGTCATACATCATTAGAATTCTTCTATAGCTTGTAGGCGGAACATTCAACCAAAAATGTTTAATTGAGGCGTCATACCGTTTACCTGCTCCGTCGAATCTTCTTAGAACATTCGACAGACACCATAAGCCTTCAATGACAGATTTGACCTTATTTCATTCGGATATTTGGATGAATGCATTTTTTAACAAAACAAAATAAATACAAATACATTTCAGGAGTAACTAAATAAATGTATTTTTCGTACGAAAAACCAAATTCCGAAACAAAATATTTCAGTGTGCACATGTCTAGCTAGTTATTAGTGATGTGAGAAATGGGAAGTGTACAGGAGGTTTGGCTAGCCCAGGTAAAAAAAAAAAAAAATAGAATGCTATTGTAGTCGATGGGATTCAAACCTTGGTATTTTTTTCTAGCCCTTTTAATGGCAATTTTCAGGAAAAATTGGCATAGGTAGCTGGGTACTGCCATGGATCATGGGGGGAAGGGTATTTTAATACAGCGTGAAGGGCAACATTATTCTGTTTTAGAGATAGCAGCACATCTGTCGATGAATGACAGATCTCTGCCAGCTTGTTTGAAAACAAATGGGCTGAGGATCCTTTTGATGTCATTGACCAAATTTTGTTATGACCATATTTGGTCAATTACATCACTCACAATCCTAATCCTATTTGTTTACATGCAGCAGCCAGATGAGGATCTGTAATTTGCACTAAATATAGCAGCAGCAGCAGCAGCAGGTCAACATTATTGGGCAAAGTGTATCAATTGGTCTACATTGCTGTGCAATGAAGCATCATGATTGACATGAATCTACATCGCTAAATGATGGGATTGATGTTGTATTTACATTGGCGTTATTTGTTTATTTTTAGGATGATGTGGGGATAAAATTAGACAAGCATTATCCCCCAAAGTAAATACATCAATCATGTCATCTGGCTTTTAATATTCCAATCAATTAATTTGTGGCTATTGAGATATCTCTCTTAGGCCTCGTACACACGAGCAAATAGATTTGTTCAAATCAGTCGGACCGACCGATTTGAAGAAATCTGTCTACTGGCCGCTTTGGTTTAATCGCTGTACACGCGATCAAACCAAAATCCGCCAGCAGACAGCGTGGTGACGTGGCGGTGACGTTGACGCCGCCACGTCGCCGCACCAGGAAGTAAATGACTTCCACGCATGCGTCAAATCCATTCAACGCATGTGCGAGAAGATATGTCTGCTGGTTAGCGTACTAACCAGCAGACATATCGGGCGGACGGATTCCCAGCTGACAGATTTTAAAGCATGCTTTAAAATCTGTCGACTGGCCAAATCCGTCTGCTCGCCCGTACACACGATCGAATCTGTCTGCTGGGACGGTCGGGCCGACCGTTTCCAGCAGATAGATTTGATTGTGTGTACACGGCCTTAACGTTTTTGTGGCCTGAGTTCAGCTTTATAAAAAAAAATATTTTTAATCAGTTAATTAGATAGGGTCAGATGACTGACTGTTAAATAGGGGAACAATCAATAATACTCCCTACCTGCGCAGTTGGATAAAAAGTTTTAAAACAAGTTGTGTAATCATTTTAATCTTTAAAATTTTATGGAGCTGCCCATTCCAAAGTTGTAATAAACTAGTAAGTGGAAATATGTGTGTGATGAACCGCGCTCCCTATAGGGTTAATACCTTAACCACTTCCGTACCGTAGGACGTCATATGTTGTCCTGGACTTTAGTGGGGGATATCTGAATGATGCCTGCAGCTACAGGCATTATTCAGATATCCTTCTTTTCAGGCGGTGATTCTGCGCACCATAAGAATGGTCATAGCGACTGTTCCAGGATAGAGATTTCCGGTGACCAGATTGTCATCGGTCATCTCTATGGCTGTCGGAGGCCGGGGCGCGATGTTATGACATCACGCCCGGTTACCCGGAAGTGAACAAAGCCGCAATCGTGGCTGAAATCATGAGATCTGTGAATTTTTTCCCCGGTCTCATGCTTTCCAGCCTAGAGGAGAGTGGGGAAGGTGATCAAACCCAATTAGGATATTGATTTACAAATGTTGCCATCATGTGGCGGCTATGGTAATACTCATCACAATCTGCTGCTTATATAGCAGAAAGTTTAGATTGGGTAAAGGACACATTTTACAATATACATTAAAACATCATAATCACTAATAGTTTGACAAAAAAACAATTCAAATCTTTATTGACATTAATACCCACCGGATTGAGTGTGTTTTATTGAAAAATCCACTCAGTTTTATTTTTTGAAATCCTCTGGGCCATGTTCCCCCTTTTCCAGTGGGCCTCTACCCTATCTATACCAAAACACGTTTCTAAATGTGGGTCTCTGTGATACATTCTAAAATGGTTTGAAAGGCTGTGTTTGGGGAATCCCTTTTTAATGTTTTAAAGTATTCATTTATTCTTGTACTCAAATGTCTTGTAGTCCGCCCAATATACTGTAACCCACAAGGGCAAGCCACTACATATGTGACACGTGTGGATTTACAGGTAATGAAATTCTTGATACTGAATTCCCTACCGGTGCTAAAAATATTCAAATGTATCTATTTTTCTAATGTTTTTTTCTCGTAGCTCTACATGCTTTACACCACCGACAATAGACAAAAAAATGGTTTGGTCTAGAAAAGTGACCTTCTATTTGGGAGGGGGGGGGGGGGGTTCATGTTGAGATCTAATTTATTTCTTAAATTTGGTGCTCTACGATAGATAAATTGTGGACGCTATTAACTAAAGTCTTATCCCTAAGCAATATTGGCCAATGTTTCCTCACTATTCTTCTGTCTCCTCACACATGACTGATTGAATGAATATAATCTAAATCTTTTGGCAGGTAAAGCAGTTAATGTATTACAACTATAAATTTACCTATATGACTATAGTTCTACTTTAAAAAGTGAGTGACCACTAAGATATTTCCGATTCAGCCTGCTTGGCGCAACATGACCACTTCTGCAAAATCCTCCATTGAGTCGTACTACTCCCATTGATATATCCTGCTATCCCTATGTTCATTCATTCCATTTGAAGGTCTGTTCACTGCTCATCCACAAGAGTAACAGAACTTAATAAATACAAATCCTAACTGAGTTTATGGGTGCAAATTGTGGGGCTGCTATTTTCATTTTAAGATTACATAACTACTTTTAAGTCATTAGTGGTATCCCTACTCAAAAATCTACTTTGTATTTGTGCATTTTTCCTCTCTCATATCCAAGGGGGTCATCTCCAATGCCTTAACCTTTCCTGGTCCACATAATGTGCAGCCTGCATATGTAATGAGAAAACATGGCTATGTACAAGATGTATATTTACAAATTGTGAAAAGAACAAAGTTTTAATACACACTGATATGAATGTATAGACAAACACATTTTTATGTATAACATTTTTTTTAAAAAGATTATAGATTTATATTAAGTAATTTCCTACTATTGTAACATAACTTTGAAATGCCACTTCAACAAAACAAATTTGAATCACATCAATATCATAAAAGCTTATACATTATGTATCAGGTGATGTCTACTGGAATGACATCATTTAGCTTAAGGCTTTTATTAATGCATAAGGAGAATAACCACACGGGAAAAGGCTAATCTATTATTGACCTGTGTTTGATAGTTAGTGTGGGAAAAAGAGGGTGGTAGACCCCTTGAATGTCTGTCCTGAAAATGTAGCTGTTAGCACAAAAAAGTATCACGTACAGTAGTGGCAGGCAACCTCTGCCCTCCAGCTGTTCTGAAACTACAAGTCCCATGAGATATTGCAATACCCTGACAAACACAGGCATGACTCCTAGAGGCAGAGGCATGATGGTATTTGTAGTTTCACCACATCTGGAGGTTCGAGGCTGCCTACCCTTGACATACAGTTTCAGCTGTGTTGTTACAAGTGCATTAATATGGTTATCATTGCTTCCCCTTAATAAAACTGACAGCAGCAATGCAATCATAATTGAATAAACAATACATGTAGGTAAATAGGTACATATTCTTTATTCTTTAGGCTTCTTTATTTGTTTTTGCATTCTCCTTGTCATTGCCAGCCAGCTGCTACGTCCTATTTCTGTGCTTGTCAGCGATGATATCTCACGCAAACTTCTATGTGTGCCATATGGGATTTGACATGGTTTTTACAAACCATGGCAAATCTCATATGGTGCGTGAGCCTAATCTTGTGCATGTGCCATACAACATCTGGTGTGGTTTGTTATTGAACAATAACAAACTGCACCAGATCTTACACAGGATATGAATGAGCTCAGGCAGGCTCTTCCTGGAAGACTCTGGTGGTGTAGCCTTCCCAGTGGACAATTTGAGGCCCTGGCCATATCACCACTGCCTACAGAAAACCAGAAAGTGTAAAAGAAAATCTTTGTAGGACAAAATTATGTTTGGGTATGTGCATGCAGAGCTGCAGACACCATGGATTATTGGGTTTGAGGGTGTAAAAGTCTGCTTTACACTAGAAGTATCTTATATACATAGAGGAGTGAGTGTATGGAAAAAGAGAATGTGTGTATGGAAAAAAAAATATATCTTCTATAAATTTGTAATTACTACAGAATGTCTTAATGGAAAAAATGAACATATTTTTAGTTTTATTTGTACTATATATTTTGAGGTTTCAAAGATGCTACCTAACTAATTCAATAACTAATTCATCTCAAGGTTAGGTATTTATTGATTTAACTCACAATATATGCCCCAAAAGCATATCTAATAACAATGAGGCTATGTGGTTCAATAGCTTTCAATCAGCTGTACATTTTTGACAAGTCGTTTTAAGACACCATCCTCTGTTAAAAGAAGTCTGCAGAATTTAATAGGTTAAAAGAAGATCTACCAGGAATTAATGGTTTTGCAGTAGTCCATCACACACTGTGTACTTATTGATTTTAATCCCTATGTATGCCCCCGAAGCTGTTCTAATAACAAAGAGTATGGGATGTTCAATATCTTTCAGTCAGGTCCTTTTGACAAGTCATTTTAAGAAGTAAAATTTGCACTGTATTGTTGCATATTAAATATCTGACATCAAATTTATATACAGGATGCCATGGGCAATTAGTTTGGTAAACCAAGAGAAGGGATTGCTTTCACAAGGGAATGGGGGATGAAATATTTTACAATTGTTATTTACTGTTGTAGTACTAGGCATTGTCATAACTGTAAAATGATCTAACAGGCCTTGGGCTGAAGTCTAAGATAAAATTAAAAATGCTAAATAAAACACAGAAACTGGATAATTGCACAGCTCTGCAAAATGAAACTTATGCTTTACTGATACATTTCATTTTGTTTTTCATTTAAAATAGGTTTTTAACAAAAAAAGAGTCTGTTTTTTGTTCTACATGGGAAGCATTCAAATGATACCAAAATATATGTATTCAAACATAATTTTTGGTTATTTATCCAGCAATTTTCTATCAAATTAATAAACCACAAACTTTAAACTTTTGTATTTCAGCCCCGATGTTTAAATATAATATTAGGGGCAACATTGTCACCTGCTCAAAAAACACTAACCATTAGACATGTGCATTCGTTTTCGTTAAAATGCATTGTCGTCCAAAAATCAGTTTTTTTTGTTATCGTTTTAACAAACGATAACGAAAGCGCAAGAAACGAAAACCGAAAAATCCGACATAAAAAATGCTTTATTATTGTTTTCGTTGCGGTAAAAATTAGATATAGAGAGATTTGACAATATAGGGAAAAGATTCGACATTATAGGGAAAAGATTCGACACTATAGAAATAATAGATTCGACATTACAGAGAATAGATTTCGATTTATGAGAAAATAGATTCAACAGTATTACTAGTCATACAACATTAGAATTCTTGTAGGTGGAATATTCGAACGGAAATGTACGATTCGACATAAAGATTCGATGTTCCGTCGAATATTCTTTTGACCATTCGACAGAAACCAAGTATTATTGGATTTTCGGACGAAAGATATTCCCCGACGAAAAACGAAATAAATCAAAACGATTTTCGGGAGTAACTAAATAAATGTATTTTCCAAAAGAAAACGAAAAAACAAAACAAAATATTCCAGTCTGCACATGTCTACTAACCATAAAGTCACTGTTCTACACTGTACATTACCGTAGAGCAGTGATGGCAAACCTTGGCACCCCAGATGTTTTGCAACTACATTTCCCATGATGTTAATGCTTTGTGCAGTGTAGTTGAGCATTATGGGAAATGTAGTTCCAAAACATCTGGGGTGCCAAGGTTTGCCATCACTGCCGTAGAGCATGTTTAAAACACACCACTTATTCTATTTCTGTTTTATTAGATAAATACATCATATTAAGGCTCCATGCACACTGGCTTAAAATGGCTACTTCTACAGGAGTTTTTTGTGTTTTGCCTGTAGACGCAGCTCAATGCTATCCTATGTGCCCATGCACCTTAGGACAATTAGAAGCTCTAATTCATCCCAAAGGTGTTCTATTGGGTTGAAGTCAGAACTTGCTCATCCATGTCTTTATGGACCTTGCTACACTGGTGTGCAGTCATGTTGGAACAGAAAGGAGCCATCCTCAAACTGTTCCCACAAAGTTGGGAGCATGACATTGTCCAAAATGTCTTGGTGTTATGATGCCTTAAGGCCGCGTACACACGATCGGTCAAAACCGATGAAAACAGACTGAAGTTCTGGGTCAAAACTGATCGTTAGTATGCAAAGGCATCGGTCAAAAGGCTGCACATGCTCAGAATCAAGTCGACGCATGCTTGGAAGCACTGAACTTCAATTTTTTCAGCACGTCATGTGTTTTACGTCACTGCGTTCTGACACAATCGTTTTTTAACCAATGATGTGTAGGCACATCAGACCGTCAGTCAGCTTTGTTGGTTAACCAATGAAAACGGTCCTTCGGACCGTTCTCGTTGGATGGACTGATTGTGTGTAAGCGGCCTTAGAGTTACGTTTACTAGGGGACCAAGCCCAACCCCTGAAAAACAACCCCACACCATAATCCCCCACCATCAAATGATTTGGACAAAGCCACAAAGCAGAGTCTATAAAGACATGGATGATAGAGTTTGGGGTGGAGGAGTTTTTTGTGTTTTGCCTGTAGAAGCAGTTTAATGCTATCCTATGTGTCCATACACCTTAGGACAATTAGAGGCATATTTTGAGCTCAGCATTTAGAGGCCAGAAAATAAACCCTTCTGGTTTGCATTTTTTAATGGAGCTCTCTGGCAGAAAAAATACTAAACTCTACTAAACTGTGTAAAAAACGCTCTACAAGAGCATTTTTTTCTGCCAAGGGAACTAGCGTTTTTTTAAGCCCAATGTGCACGGAGCCTAACATTACAGACAACTGATCATGTTATTGTCCTTATTAACCACTTGCCTACCCGGGCAATATTTATATTTTTCACACACAACTACAACCTTAAAACATGCATATTTTGCTAGAAATTACTTTACCTCCCCTCATTCTTTTTTTCCCCATGTTTTATGGCACATTATATTTGCACAGAAATGTATCAGGAAAAATACAGTAAAATTAATTTTAGTGCAAACAAACACAAGATCATACCTTAGCTAGTTGCCCTAGAATAATTGCTCTCACTCTGACACATTTTTGGGTTGCAGTCCATGGGCCAGATTCAGATAGTATTTACGTCAGCATATCAAGAGATACGCCGCGTAAATACTAAGAATAGCCGGCGTATCATTTTTTGCTATTCAGAAAAGAAGGTACGCCGGAATTCTGCTAATATACGAGCGGCGTAATTCTGTTACGCCGTCGTATATTAGTTGCAGTTTTACACTAGCCACTAGGCAGCGCTTCTGTCATTTTACGCGTCGAATATGTAAATTAGGGATTTACTGCGATTCCCGAACGTACTTGCGGCCGGCCGGCGTAGTTTACGCTGTTTGCATAAGGTTACCCCTGCTATAGGAGGTGTAGCCAATGTTAAGTATGGACGTCGGGACAGCGTCGAATTGTACGTCGGTTACGTAGTTGCGTAAATCGTGGGGCTCAACGTAAGTTACGTTCACGTCGTTTACATTGAACGCACTGGGATTCGCACTGGGATTCGTCCACGGACGGCGCATGCGCCGTTCAGAAAGAACGTCATGAGCGTGGGGTCATGATTTATTTACATGAATCACGCCCCCATCCTCAAAATTTAAATTGCGCGGCCTTACGCCGGGCACTTTACGCTACGTCGCCGCAACTTATGGAGCAAGTGCTTTCTGAATAGGGCACTTGCCCATATTATTTGCGGAGGCTTAGCGTAAAGAGGAAACGCTACGCCGCCGGAAAGATACACATTTGTATCTGAATCCGGCCCCATGAGTTTACCTATAGTAACAAACTGGGTCCCATAATTGTGAGGGTGTAACTGGGTCCTCTAACTCATGGGTCTTCAAACTATGGCCCTCCAGTTGTTCAGGAACTACAATTCCCATCATGCCTAGTCATGTCTGTGAATGTCAGAGTTTTACAATGCCTTATGGGATGTGTAGTTCCGCAATAGTTGGAGGGCTGTAGTTTGAGGATCCCTGCTCTAAGTGATGTGAGCAACTGCATATCAATTTTACCAATAATTACAACAAGGTTTGAAGGAAGGGAAGCCTTTGTGTTACCTAGCAGAGAGGTGGTAATGATTTCTTAGAGTTTATATATTTTTTTATATATCTATAATATTGTGCATTGGTTTGCATTTTCATGATTCAAAATATTTGAAAAATTAGTGCAATACACAACCATTATTAAACATATGTTGATTTTTGTCTTGTGTGAGATTATTTTATTTTCAGCATGCATGTGTTTCTTCAAGACAGCTTTGCTCTCTCTTTTTTCTTTTTATATCATAATAATCTCAAGACATAGAATCCTCAATTAACGGTGACTGAAGTTAATTATGTAGAATCTACCCTTTATCAGCCAATCAGAAATCACAGGAGAGGGGAGAGCATATTGTTGAAAAATCTGCTACAGGTGCTTCTCTGTAGATTAAGAATAACATAGAAACCAAAATGATGCTACTGCACTGCAATCACAGACTGGCACTAGGAACTCATCTTATTTATGTTATTAACATCTTCATTATGTTCAAGACCCTCACGTGTAGATGTGAAGGAAGAGTGAAACTGCTTTTTCTTTGTTGTAAGCAGTTTGATACTATCAGATAATCAGTGTCCGCTATAAGTGATAGATATCTGTGAATACTATATAATAGTATAACAGCAGTTACCTTCAGACCACAGATGCCCAAGGTGTCAATCCAGTCAAATTTTTAGGGCATGTACAATTGCGTGTGCACTTCCATAGTGTGTTTTTTCCCCCCATGAGTGTGTTGGTATGTAAATGTCTCATGCAGAATCATAAGGTTATTTCGTTTTTTTGTACTAGATTTACATGGCATCAAAATATGTGCACAAGCTGTTTGGCAGAAATGCATACAAACCATGGCCCTTCCAACTAACAAAACTCACTTTTAGTTATTAGGTATGTATGTGCATTCCAGTGATGGAATGCACAAACAATATTTTACCAAAAGTATTAGGGCACCTGCCTTTACACACACACATCTAACTTTAATGGCACCCCAGCTTTAGTCTGTAGGGTTCAATATTGAGTTGGCCCACCCTTTGCAGCTATAACAGCTTCAACTCTTTTGGCAAGGTTTAGGAGTGCGTCTATGGGAATATTTGACCATTCTTCCTGAAATGCATTTATGAGGTCAGGCACTGATGTTGGAAAACAAGGCCTGACTCGCTGTTTCTACTTTCATCCCAAAGGTGTTCTATCGGGTTGAGGTGCAGGCCAGTCAAGTTCTTCCACCCCAAACTCGCTCATCTATATCTTTATGGACTTTGCTTTGTGCACTGATCCAAATCATTTGGTATAGGGGGGATTATGGTGTGGGGTTGTTTTTCAGGGCTTGGGCCCTTACTTCCAGTAAAGGGAACTCTTAAGGCATCAGCTTACCAAGGCATTTTAGACAATTTCATGCTCCCAACCTTGTGGAAACATGTTTAAGGATGGCCGCTTACTGTTCCAACATGACTGTGCACAAGTGCACAAAGCAAGGTCCATAAAGACATGGATAGAAGTCAAGTTTGAGGTGGAGGAACTTGACTTGTTCTTGCCAGACCAATCTATTAACATTCTATGAAGAAGTAAGCTGCCATCTAAATAAAGAAGGGAGCGTAAATGTGGTGTATCTGGATTTTGCAAAGGCAATAGATACAGTTCCCTACAAACATTTACTTTAAAAACAGAGGTCTGTCGTCATGAATCATAGAGTACCTGGATTGAAAACTGGCTACAGTGGCGGGTCCAAAGTGTGGTGACAAAAATAGCAAGTAATGGTCTGGTGTGGTAGGGGTGTCCCCCAAGGATCTGTTCTGGGACCAATGCTGTTTAATTTAATCATAAATGATATAGAGGATGGGATAAACAGCTCAACCTCTGTATTTGTAAATGATACAAAGTTAATCAGGGGAATAACTTCTGCTCAGGATGTGGAAACCTTACAAGAAAACCTAAATAAAATAATGGGGTGGGCAACTACATGACAAATGAGGTTTAATGCTAAAAATGTAATGCAGTTGGGTGCTAAAAACATGAGCGCAAGTTACTTTCTTGGTGGAAAACTAGGATGGAAAAGGACCTGGGGGTCCTAGTAGATAACAGGCTCAGTAATGACATGCAATGCCAAGATGCTGAACGCAAAGCCAACAGAATACTGGCATTTATTAAAAAGGTGATTCACCCCAGAGATAAAAGGATAATTCTCCCACTCTACAAGACTCTGGTCTGGCTGCATCTTGAGTATGCCATCTAGTTCTGGGCACCAGTTCTCAAGAAGGATGTGCTGAAACTAGAGTGAGGTCAGCTATGGGGAAAGACTACAAGCATTGAACTAATTCTCTCTGGAGAGGAGACACTTGAGAATGGACATGATAGCGAACATGGTACTGGTGACCCTGGCATTGGGAAACAACTGTGAAAGGGAATGACACACAGCCATTCACTGACATAGAGATATCTTTGATGTCAGATTGATAAGGCTGTGGAATTCTCTTTCACAAGCAGTAGTATCAGCAGAGAGCATCAATAGTTTCAAAAAACTATTAGATGGGCACCTTAACAATTGCAACATACAGGGATGTACAATGTACTATTGACATAAACACAAGCACACTCACACACCACAGGTTGAACTGGATGGACTGGTGTCTTTTTTCAGGGTTACCAAGTACAGTTTTCCCAAAAATAAGGCCTACCCCAAAAATAAAACCTGCTGTGATTTTTGGGGAGGGCTGCAATATAAGCCCTACCCTGAAAATAAGTCCTAGTTTGGAAGGGTTGTGAAATCCTAAAATGCACTGTACTACAGTGTTGTGTGGTCTAGACTGTGCATGTTTCTGTGATATGTTTGTGGTGAATTAATTCATTTTGGCGCTCAGATGATCCCCTGCTGCTCTCATTCTCTTACGCCAGCTGTCAGTGGGGGGGGCTATCAGCCTCCCTCCCTGCAGTGCTTGAAGCAGGGAAGAGTGATCAGGCGGGCCATGGAAGTGCCGAGCGGTGCTCATGTGATCCCCCGCTGCTCTCATATCCTTCTGCTGCTGTCAGCTGGGGATCTTAGGCCCCCTCCCTCTGCAATGAGAGAAGCATGGCAGGTCATGGATGCTCTGAGCAGCACTGAAGGAAGGTATGCTGTTTGTCACAGGTGGATTGCAGAGACTTGCACAGTTTACATTGTATAGTGCTGTAATGCAGTGCATTTTAGGATTTTACAGGCAATTTTAACTCCACTGGCTACTGGGGATTCTTGATAAGCAGGGAGGGAGATGGAGAGAGAAGACAGCACATGACAAGCCCTACCCCGAAAATAAGCCCTACTGGGTCTTTTGTTGCCAAAATTAAAATAAGACACTAAAGCCAAATCCACATTGCATTACACGTGCAAACTACAAACTGCAAAGTGCACTTGAAATTGCACTGAAAGGCACTTGGATGTGCAGTCACTGTAGATTTAAGTGTACATGATAGCATTTTTGCTTGCACATGATTGAATGATAAAATCAGCAGAGCTTCCCTCTTTTCAGATCTACCCCTCAGATTTAAAGTGACTGCATTTCCAAGTGCACTTTCAGTGCAATTTCAAGTGCACTTTGCATTTGCAGTTTTCACTTGTAATGCAAAGTGGATATTTGCCTTTCGTAAATAACCCCCACTGTGTTATTTAATTTTTAAGTAATTGTATTGCATCACACATCTTTTCCCAGTCATACAATTCTTCAGCAAGCATAGGTTTTATTATATTTGTGTACAGCAAGCATAATAATACTAGAGGAGAGGTGTGAGAAGAAGAATGATATCCCTTGTGTGGCTTTCAGGTGGTCTTGCCAACAGGCTGAGTGATGGAAGCATGTGGTACCCAAATGGCTGGTGTTTTTGCAATGCTTGATCTGCTTGCGGCAGAGATTGTAAACTGCAAGGTGTGAAGCTTCATCTAATTAGGGTCTTAGAATGCACTTGGACGCTTGCAGTGCATTATGAGCACCCGCAAATTCAGATGTTCGCTGAACGGGCAATAAAGCGTTGTTGGGGTCGAACTCTTGCGTGGTTCAAACCGTTTGCCCAACACTACTGCCCATCAGGTCGCCATATTGGATATTTCATTTTCCATTTTTATTTTTTTCAAAAGGAAAAAAAAACATGATTTATTTAACACATAATTAAGTTGGGAATTTAAAGTAGCACTCAAAGTACCATTGAAAAAAAATTACAAAGAGAAGGCCTCAGAGTACTATTGACAACAGTGATATTATTGCCTCTTGTGAAATATCTTAGCAATAGGTGACTAAACTAGTGTCAATATCTCACCTTTCATTATGTTGTGTGCTAGATCCTGCATATCAGTCCTCAGAAACAAATGTTTAAAAGAGCAAAACTGGCTTGGGTGTCATCAGATATGATTGCACTCATAAGACCAGTGAGACACAAAAGCAGATTATGATTTGAGCCTCTGCAATAATAAGATGTAAGCAGCTTGTATTCATATTGGCCCCTTGATATTGTACTGCTCCTAGACACTCCATTATCGTTATTATTTTTTAAGTGACTGTTCATCAATTTAGTTTTATTTGAACTGACACATTGTGGGGTTCATTTACTCAGGAAGTACAGACTGTTCACTCAACAAATCATATGTTCACTTTGTTAAGCGAACTCTACACTACTTCAGTAAATAAACTACAGCAAGGGATTAGCTGAATAATATTTTTGGATAATGCCAGACTTTTAAATGAAAAGTTGCTATTGATACCTTGAATAAAATATTAGCAAAATAGAAATAGAAAGCACATGGACTGAATGAGTATGCTAATGGTTTAATAAATGTTATATGGAGCAACATCTTGCCACCAATGTACTGTACATGAAGACAGTTTGTGTTTTTCCTTTATTCTCGCTGCTGATTGAAAGCAATAGAGTTTAGATAGCTCGCCATTAAATAGTCTGCCTTGGGTGTAAGGGGACAGCAGCTTTTTATTAATTGCAAGAAATAGGTGACTTTTTTTACCTGAAGTGATTTGGTAATATTAACTTGTGCCCTACTGATTAACATAGCATATTTATTACATATATACATATATACATATTTATTAATACACATGTTTTAAAGGGACTGATTTTTAACCGCTTGCCGACGAGCCGCAGCAGGTCGGCTCGGCTGCGCGAGATCAAGTAATATTATGTCATCTCGTGCCCCCCTGCTCGCCCCTGGTTCCGACACGCGTGCCTGGCGGGCACGATCACCGCCGGGCACCCGCGATCACTCGTTACAGAGCGGGAAACAGGAGCTGTGTATGTAAACACACAGCTCCCGGTCCTGTCAGGCCACGTACACACGATCAGACCGATCCAATGAGAATGGTCCAAAGGACCGTTTTCATCGGACCACGCTGAAGTGGTCTGATGGTCTGATGTGCGTACACACCATCGGACCAAAAATCCGATCAGGCCAGAACGCGGTGACATGGAACACAACAACGTGCTGAAAAAACGAAGTTCGATGCTTCCAAGCATGCGTCGACTTGATTCTGAGCATGTACGGGTTTTTGGTCCGATGCTTTTGTGTACTAACTATCGTTTTGGTCCGACGGACAGGTGTCCGTTGGACAGATTTTAAAGCAAGTTTTAAAACTTTGGTCCGACGGACAACGGTCTAATGGGCCGTACACACCATCGAATTGGTCCGATGAAACTGGTCTGATCGTGTGTACGTGGCCTCAGGGGGAAAAATGCCTGATTGTTTGTTCATACAATGTATGAACAGCGATCAGTCATTTCCCCAAGTCAGTCCCACCCCCCTTCAGTTAGAACACACCTAGGGAACATAATTAACCCCTAGTGTTAACCCCTTCCCTGCCAGTGGCACTTTTATATTAATCAATGCATTTTTATAGCACTGGTCCCAAAAATGTGTTAAAAGTGTCCGAAGTTTCCGCCATAAGGTCTCAGTACCGATAAAAATCGCTGATTGCTGCCATTACTAGTAAAATAAAATATTAATAAAAATGCCATAAAACTATGCCCTATTTTGTAGACGCTATAACCTTTGCGCAAACCAATCAATAAACGCTTATTGCGATTTTTTTATGAAAAATATGTAGAAGAATACGTACCTAAACTGAGGAAAAAAAATTTTTTCTTTTTTTTTTCAATTTAATCCTTTATTTGGTTTTAAAACAAACAAAAAACAAATAACGACAGGGGAAACCAACATTACAGGTATATAGCATAATTAACATCAACAGTTAAATTAATAATTAATACATTTTCTACATCACATTATATCCCCTTCTCCTGTCACCTTATACTTCTACAGTACCTGTTATTAACCATCTTTATTCCACTCATACTCGTACTATTACAATTCATAATCCTTAAATTCAGCCTCGGGGGAACCTCTTATCCCCGGGACGGCAGGGGGACGTCTTGTCCATCTCTTATTATGGCTTATTTTACCTCTGCTTGTTCTTATTGTTCTTGTTCTTACCATTTAATTAAACCCCCCCCCTCGGCAACCGTTTTTTTATATATTTTTGGGGATATTTATTACAGCAAAAAGTAAAAAATATTATTTTTTTTTTCAAAATTGACACTCTATTTTTGTTTATAGCGCAAACAATAAAAACCGCAGAGGTGATCAAATACCACCAAAAGAAAGCTCTATTTGTGGGGGAAAAAAAGGACGGCAATTTTGTTTGGGAGCCACGTTGCAGGACCGTACAATTGTCAGTTAAAGTGACGCAGTGCCGAATTGAAAAAAGTGGCCCGGTCATTGACCAGCAATATGGTCCAGGGCTGAAGTGGTTAATTAAAAAACCAACACTTTATACTTACTTGTTCTGTGCAATGGATGGTATTGAACAAAGTAAACAGTGGAAGGTTTACCTCAATGCAGAGAATGCATTAAGGTATTAACCACTGAACGTGAAGTTCAGTTTCATCGGTCCAAACAGACCGTTTGTACGCCCCATCAGTCTATTGTCCTTCAGTCCAAAAATTTAGAACTAGCTTTAAAATCGGACCGATGGACGCCTACCGATCGGGCAAAAGCATCAGTTCAAAACCCGTGCATGCTCAGAATCAAGTCGACGCATGCTTGGAAGCATTGAACTTCATTTTTTTCTGCACGTCGTTGTGTTTTACGTCACCGCGTTCTGACACGATCGGTTTTTGAACTGATGGTGTGTACGCACATCAGACCATCAGTCTGTGAAGGCCTTACAGAGCAGAAGATTTGCCCCCTTAATGACCAGGCATTTTTTTGCAATACGGCACTGGGTCACTTTAACTGATAATTGCATGTCTTGCATCTTGTATCACATCATAGCTCACGTTAATAAACATGTGTTTCCTTTTACATACCTCCACCTTGTTTAGAACCTCATTTAAAGTCCCAAATTTCCCTTTTTTTGCTATATTTTGTACCATGGATGGAGGCACACAGCATGTGCCTCATTCAAAGTCCCACCGGTGCTCATGCACAGCCCCCCCCCCCTTTGCAAAAAATGCCAATAACAATGGTGGCTGGTCGGTAAGTGCTTAACCACTTCAGCCCCGGACCATATTGCTGTCCAAAGACCAGAGCACTTTTTGAGATTCGGCGCTGCGTCGCTTTAACTGACAATTGCGCGGTCGTGCGACGTGGCTCCCAAACAAAATTGGCGTCCTTTTTTTCCCACAAATAGAGCTTTCTTTTGGTGGTATTTGATCATCTCTGCGGTTTTTATTTTTTGCGCTATAAACAAAAACAGAGCGACTATTTTGAAAAAAATGCAATATTTTTTACATTTTTCTATAATAAATATCCCCAAAAATATATTAAAAAAAAATATTTTTCCCTCAGTTTAGGCCGATACGTATTCTTCTACATATTTTTCGTAAAAAAAAAATCGCAATTAGCGTTTATTGATTGGTTTGCGCAAAAGTTATAGCGTTTACAAAATAGGGGGTAGTTTTATGGCATTTTTTATTATTATTTTTTTTTTACTAGTAATGGCGGCGATCAGCGTTTTTTTTTCGGTACTGCGATATTATGGCGGGCACTTCGGACACTTTTGACACATTTTTGGAACCATTGGCATTTTTTTAGCGATCAATGCTATAAAAATGCATTGGATTACTATAAAAATGCCATTGGCAGTGAAGGGGTTAACACTAGGGGGCAGGGAAGGGGTTAAGTGTGTTCCTAGTGTGTTCTAACTGTATGGGGGGGGTGGCCTCACTAGGGGAATCACTGATCTTCTGTTCATACATTGTATGAACAGAAAATCAGCGTTTCCCCCGCTGACAGGAACGAGCGCTGTGTGTTTTCACACACAGCTCCCGTTCCCCGCTCTGTAACGAGCGATCGCGTGTGCCCGGCGGCGATCGCGCCCGCCGGGCACACGCACTGGACTCGGGGGCGAGCGGGGGGCGCGCGCGCGCGGGCCGCCGGCGGCGCGCACGCGCCCCCTAGTGGCCGCGAAAGGCGCGACGTAGAGCTACGGGCTCTCGCGCACCCGTGCCGACCTGCCGCCGTATTACTGCGGCGGCTGGTCGGCAAGCGGTTAAGGTATATAAAAAAATTCTGCCTTTAGAACCACTTTAACCACTTGCTGACCGCCCGATAACACTTTTACTGCTAAAGAGTGGCAACTGTGGGCAGGAACACATATATACTGTATATGTGTTCCTGCATTTCCGAATGCAGGTGGTGCACATGCTACCGCCAGGCTGCTTTTGTTGTGATAATACAAGGAAGAAGGCGATCTGCATATCACAGGACTCAATGCCCTCTGGCACCCGTGGATCATTAGTAAAACACAGAGAACCAAGATATGCCTATGTAAACAAGGCATATCTCAGTTCTGATAGGGAGAAGGGACCGATCCTGTGTCTCTGCAAAGCAGGGAATAGAATCGATATCTTCCCCTAGTTAAAGCAGCACACACAGTACACAAAAACAGTTAACCCTTTCATCACCCTAGATGTTTAAACCAGTGTTTTTCAACTCCAATCCTCAAGGCACACCAACAGGTCAAGTTTTCAGGATTTCCCTCAGATGAAATGGCTGTGGTGATTACTAAGGCAGTGAAACTGATCAAATCACCTGTGCAAAATAATGGAAAGTCTGAAAACATGACCTGTTGGTGTGCCTTGAGGACTGGAGTTGAAAAACACTGGTTTAAACCATTCCCAGCCAGTGCCATTAGTACAGTGACAGTGCATATTTTTAGCACTGATCACTGTATTAGTATCACTAGCTTCCACAAAGTGTCAAAAGTGTCAGTTAGTGTCTGATAGTCTGCCCCAATATCACAGTACTGCTATAAGTCACAGATCTTCACCATTACTAGAATAAAAGATGTATCCCACAGATGTATCCCACAATTTGTAGACGCTACAACGTTTAAGTAAACAATCAATATACAATTATTGGGATTATTTTATCAAAAACATATAGCAAAATACTTTTTGGTCTAAATGTATAAAGAATTTTTTTTGTATGTGTTTTATAGCAAAAAGTAAAAAAAAAATGCTTTCAAAATTGTCATGGGTTACTAAGAGTACAGAAGCCTGAGGATTAACATGGCATTTAGGTGATGGGCATTTTTAGACAGAGGTTGCTAATGGTAGCCTACCTATTCCTATCAGTACAGATTTCCTTAAATGGAAAATATATATATATATATATATGTGTAATCATCAATTACATTTTAAACTTTAAAGCAAATTAGATAGAATTTTCTGTAACTGCAGCACAGGAACTCAGATTCAGTTTGCAGATAAAGCTTTAAACTATAGAGCCGTACTACACTATGAATTCCAATACTTGTGTTCCTATTTCAACAAGATTGCTCTGTAAACCAACTTGTATCGTATTGAGCTCTGATAACAGAAGCTTCAGACTGCTAAGAGAGATGTAGAAAACAATTAATTCAGGCTTTTACCTGACATTAGGAACAACCTGTGCTCAGTTTCAGTTGTCTTTAAAACCACTTCAGTCTGACATATTTCATCTGTCCAATGGCAAAAACAGGTTCAAGACAATCAATATTTTACAATCTAAGTCACTGTTACTGTGCTTGTGTTGACTCTATCAGGGGTCCTCAACTATGGCCCTCCAGTTGTTGAACTACATTTCCCATCAGTTACTGTGAATGTAGTTTCAAATGCCTCATGGGATTTGTGCTGCAACAGCTGGAGGGCGTGTTGACTATCTAAATCATGCTCCCTTCCTAATTCATGCACAATAGGGGTTACGTACTAAAGGCAAATCCACTTTGCAATACAAGTGCAAACTACAAGTGCAACATGCACTTGAAATTGCACTGGGAAGTGCAGTCACTGTAAATCTGAGGGGTAGATCTGAAATGAGGGGAAGCTCTGCTGATTTTATTATCCAATCATGTGCAAGCTAAACTGCTGTTTTTTATTTTCCTTGCATGCCCCCCTCGGATCTACAGCAACTGCACTTCCAAGTGCACTTTCACTGCACTTTCACATGCATTTTGCACTTGTAGTTAAAGTGAATTTTCCTTTCGTAAAGAACCCCCATTATATTATTGCCTGAGTAAACACAGCTATGCTCCGTGGACAGTGTCAGAGGGATTGCGTTCCACTTGTTTGTTACCTTGAGAAAGGGAAAGATTGATTACACAAGAAATAGAAATGTGACAGAAATGATAACTCAT
This sequence comes from Rana kukunoris, assembly GCA_029574335.1. Taxonomy (NCBI): domain Eukaryota; kingdom Metazoa; phylum Chordata; class Amphibia; order Anura; family Ranidae; genus Rana; species Rana kukunoris. The sequence goes on from CM056054.1 coordinate 100,915,623, forward strand.
TTCCACTAATGTTTATATAGTATTACTATTTTATTGGTAATAAAACTTTTTAAAAGTTGTGTTTGCTTGGTCCTGTGGTAATAATCAGTAACAATTTTTTAAGTTAAAGTTCCACTTTAAGCTTTTTGCAGCATACACACAGTTTACATTATGGTAAACTATGATGGCAGATTGAGTTTATGTTGAGGTTCTTTGCACATGAAAGTAGGGCAAACTTAGTTGGGGGTGAACAGAATAATGGGCTCGACCAGGAATCTCCATACTACGGCCCTCCAGCTGTTTCAGAACTACACATTGCATGAGGCATTGAACACTCTGACATTCACAGACCAGTCTAGACATGATGGGAATTGTAGTTCCTGAACAACTAGAGAGCCATAGTTTGAAGCAGTGTTAATTTTGGCAGCACATTTAGTTTTAGTCGGAGGCCCTGTACACACGATGAGATATGTCCGCTCAAACTTGTCCGACGGACACACCATTGGAAAATCCCCGCCGGCAGACAGCGTGGTGGCGTGGCGGTGACACGATCGGATTTGTCCGCTGAACTGGTCCGTCGGACCAGTTTCAGCGGACAAATTTGATCGTGTGTACGCGGCCTGAGGGCTAAAATGGCATGTTAGTTTTAGTTCTATTTTAATCGAATAAATGTCCAGTTCATTTTAGTCTACTAAAACACATTTTAGTTGTCTAAAATTTAATGGGTGTAGTTAAATTGTAATGCATTATTTAAGCATTTCTCTACAATTTCCAAACTCATTATATACTTCTGCTGGAGTGAAACATTTAAATATGTTGTTTTTAATGGTTAGGTTTGAACATGCACTACAGACACAGATTTAGTCATTATATAACATCTTTATTTAAGTAAAAACTTGTCATCAAGAATAATACTGTTTTCATAAAAGGATAAATTACCAAGAAATTAAATAAAAAAACAGGAACACTTTGTGTGACATTCATGTGTGTGGTAGGCTGCTTCTTTTCAGCCAAGGGAGTGTGGTGGGCCCACTTACAATTTTACCTAAGAAGAACACAGCCATGGATAAATGGTACAAAAACATCCTCAGGCTCCAATAACAACTTCTCCTAACCATCTAAGAACAGTTTGGTGATGAACAACAATGGCTTTTTCAGCATGATGGAACTCTTTTCCATAAGGCAAAAGTGCTAACTAAGTGGTTTAGGGGAAGTGGCAACAAAAATGTTTAAATGTTGGGTCCATGGCCAGGAAACTACCCAGACCTTAATCCCTTTGAGAACTTGTGGTGGACTGGTGGTCATGGTCAATCCAACCTCAAGAGGCTGGTGAGGGTGAGGGAACCAAAAAAAAAATTCTGAAAAGTTGATTGACAATGACAACATGGCCATGCCATGAATGTCAGGCCCAGAGCCAATTGCACCAGAGGTCCTGAAAAAGAAGGGCCAATTTAAGTCAACACTGCAAATATCGACTCTGCATAAACTTAAGTAGTTATCAATAAAAGCATTTGACACTTATGCAATGCTTTGCCGGAGACACTGATCTGACACAAATGTCAGATCATGTATACCAGATACATCTGACACAAAACGATCTAAAAACACTGAAGCAGCACTGGCAGACAATGTCAAAATTATTTTGGTGTCAGTTGGCCATAGCTGTACATGTACATGGCTAAGTACAGCACACACAGACAGCAGCACACTGCACAGGTACTGTTACTGCCTGTCTGGCACAGGAACTGTTACTGCCTGTCTGGCACAGGTACTGTTACTGTCTGTCTGGCACAGGAACTGTTACTGCCTGTCTGGCAGTGGCACAGGCACAGCAGAGCACTCCCGGGTCCTGAGTCCTGACTATGCTGTGACAGAAAAATAAACCACTACTTGAGGGTAATGCTTATTTCTACAATAAGAATATGTTTACTGTCAGTTTATTATTTCAACAGTTCTAATTCTCAGATACATTCAAAGAAAATGTGCACAGTCTACAGTAATGCCATTAGTGTGTGGATTTACTGGTAACAGTCACCACTTTTTATCAACTCCTCTCTCTCAGCATTCAGTTTTACAATGACAAAATAGAGGTAAATATCACATTAAAATAAAATTTGGCTGCCCTTTTTGACTGTCCATTACTGTTACTGATCTATTTAACTTTTTCTTTTTTTTTTTTTATAACATCCAGTTTATTATGGAAAAATAGAAAAACAAACACGGGAGACGCAGCTCCCAATACGTGCGTAGTACACAATTCAAAACAGATTAACACAAGATATATTATCAAAAGGTGATCATGACAGCCATTTGTATTTAGCGTTTAAAGATAAAGCTTATCAAGAAACAATGCAAAGTGTATACACCGGCATGTGTAGTGTACTTCTGTGGTCTTCAAAAAATTAGGTACTCTGAAAATTCACAGTGACTTATAAAGTGACTGTGTGTAAGGCTTGATAGAAAGGTAGGAAGGAGAATAGAGCAATTGAGAAAGGTAGGATGGGAGAGAGGGCAGGGGAGTAGAACGGGTGTCAGCTCCAGCAGGGCACCTGAGGGCCAAGGAGTGTGTGGGCAACCACCACTAACACACTCCATTCAATTGTTTTAGGATTCAGTCATCAACCTGTCATAATTCTCGGAGAATTTAAATTGGATCCAGAGAGACCATGTTTGGAAGAACTTGTCAGCACGGTCAGAGGATTGGGCTACAGTTTCCTCCATGTTGTAGATGTCAATTACCTTGGCCAACCAATCTCGGGTCGTTGGGACTCCAGATGACTTCCAGTACAAGGGGACAAGTGCTTTGGCTGCATTCAAAAGGTGTTTAATTAATGAGTTCTTATAACTCCGATACGACATGCTGGAGATGTGCAGGAGGCAGCAGGCGGCGTCTAGTTTCAAATCGGTGTCAGTGATTAGTCTGATGGTTTCACATACCGCCTGCCAGTAGGGAACAATCAGGGGGCATTGCCACCATATGTGGAGGAGAGTGCCTTTGTCTGCATTGCACCTCCAGCATGTATCCGGCGTCTGTGGGAACCATGAATGTAATTTCACCGGGGTGGCGTACCAGTGGGTAAGCAATTTGTAGGCAGTTTCCTGCGTTCTGGTGCTCAAAGAGCATTTATGTGCGAGAGTGCAAGATCTTTCCCACTGAGGTCCCGAAATCGGGATATCCAGGGCCTGTGACCATCTCTCCCTGAATCTGTCATCTCCCCTGACCGGTTGATCTCTAAGCCAGGTATAAGCGATCGAGGTAGTTTTATGTATGGGTTCACCAGCTAGGCACACTGACTCCATCTCCGTTGGTAATCTGGCAAAGTTGCGCCTCCTAGAGGCATGGTTTAGATAACTCCTTATTTGAAAATATTTCCAGAGAGGAAGGTCAGGTCTGTCAAAATCTATTTTGAGGTCCCTGAAGTCTCTGAACATACCGTTTCGAAAGCAATCTGTGGCTAGTATAGGTCTATTGGCGTTGGAAGGGCGAAGGTAGCCAATCTCCAGCCCCGGGGGGAAGTCAGGGTTGTTTAGTAAAGGTGACAATGGGCCTGTTGGTGTAGACAAGTTCGTCGACCTCGACGTCCTGTGGAATACTCCCAACGTTGCCCCTATGAGTGGGTGCAGCTTTAGAGAGGCAGGATAGTTGGTCCAGGGAATCCAGGGTGAGAAGCGTAAAGGGATAGGGCTTAGGTCGTCCTCAATTTGTACCCAGTCTTTAAGTTGGTGGTGACAATGCCAATCTATTATTTTGGTCACATGTGCGGCAAGGTAGTAGTTCTTGAAATCAGGGATGCCCATACCCCCCCTATGTTTGGGCAGTGCTAATAGTTTCGCTTTGATTCTCGGGGGTTTGTGGGCCCATATAAATTTCTGTTGGATCGAGGCGACAATTTTGAAGAATTTCATAGGGATTCTGATCGGTAAGTTGCGGAACAGGTATAGAAGCTTTGGTAAGATAGTCATTTTACATATAGCTGCCCTACCAAACCAGGAAAAATTGCGGGTATGCCAGGTTTTTAGATCCTTGGTTATTGTCTCCAGGATGGGGGGAAAGTTGCGTTCATAGGTTTGGGCTGTATCTGGTGTTAGCCAAATTCCTAGGTACTTTAGAGCGGATGATTCCCATCCGAAGGGGCAGGTAGACTTGAGTAGTTCTAAGGGTTGCGCCGGTATGCTTATATTCATTGCGTCTGATTTTGAAAAATTAATTTTAAAGTTGGATACGTAGCCGAACAATGCAAATTCCTGCATGAGAAATGGTAGAGAAGATTGGGGGTTTGTCAGAAAGAAAAGTAAGTCATCGGCATACGCCGCAACCTTGTGTTCTCTGCTCGCCAGTGGAAAGCCCTGTATCATTTTCTCTGCTATAACCCGTCGTATGAAGGGTTCGAGTGAGAGGATGAAGAGGAGGGGCGAGAGGGGACACCCCTGTCTGGTCCCGTTACGTATCTGAAATGTTTCAGACAAGGATCCATTTACCTTAATGCGGGCTGAGGGATTGTCATAGAGCGCAGAGATCCAGGACCTCATGTGTGACCCCAGCCCAATATGCTGGCAGGTGGCCATCATGTAATCCCACGCAACCCTATCGAAGGCCTTCTCGGCGTCGGTGGACAGGAGAAGACCCTCGATCTTCCGAGTGCGTGCTGCGTATATCAGATTGAGTGCTTTAATAACATTGTCCCTAGACTCCCTGCCAGGCATGAAGCCTGCCTGGCTTGGGCCTATGATATCATGTAGGAAAGGACGAAGTCTGTTGGCCAACACTTTCGCCAACAACTTGACGTCTAGATTAAGAAGTGAGATCGGCCTATAGCTAGCACAAATCAGGGGGTCTTTGTTCGGTTTTGGCAAAACCGCAATGTGTGCTGAGAGGAACGTGGGTGGTACATCTCTAGGGGAGGCCAAGGAGTTCAGGGCCTTCCGTAGGGGATCTATAAGGAGCTCTGTAAAGGTTTTATAATAAATGGACGTGAAGCCGTCCGGGCCCCGGGCTTTTCCCTGACTTGAGGTCTTTGATAACCGCCAATAATTCTGAGTTCCCTATCGGGGATTCAAGTTGTTGGATCACTTCTACCGGTAGAGCGGGGAGGTTGGATTCTGTCAGATAGTCACGTATCGTCTGATTTCTAGTCTTAAGGGAATTGGGAGGGTCAGTTTGCCCGGTAGGCCATATAAGCCAGAATAGTACTCATGGAAGTGTTGAGCTATTTTGTCTGTGGTCACGTCTATTGGGCCTGATTTGCTCCGTATACCATTGATATTGCTTGCTAAGCTGGCATCTTTCAGTGCTTTAGCTAGAAATCTGCCCGACTTATCGCCGTGTTCATAATACACTTTCTTTTTAAAAAATAAAAGTCGTTTAGCTTTAGAGTCTAGTAGCTGTTGAAGATCTTTCCTTGCAGTAAGTAGTGCATGGGCTGACCTTTCAGAAAGGGATTGTTTGTGGAGTGTCTCAAGTCTATGAATCTCGTCGGCTAGGAGTTTAGTGGCCTTCTCTCTTTCCCGTTTTCGGTGTGTCCCTATCCTAATGAGTTCTCCCCTCACTGTACACTTGTGTGCCTCCCAGATTGTTAGGGGGTCCATACCCGGGGTATTGTTGCGTTCAAAAAATTCTCGGAGAAATGAGGTAACATCAGGGAGCAATTGCGGGTCAGTCAGAAGGGATGGGTTCAGTCTCCAAGTGTTAGGTTTGGGGGGAGGTCTGTGTAGGTCAAGGGACAATGATGTCGGGGCGTGGTCTGATATCGATTGGATGCCTATATGCGCTTCCGTGAGCATATGAAGATCTCTCTGAGTTATAAAGATATAGTCGATTCTAGAGAGACGGTTGTGGGGGATGGAATGGAATGTATAATCCTTGCCTTCCGGGTGGGTGAAGCGCCAAGAGTCTATTAAATGCAACGTCCCTAGCATGGTCTTTATACCCTTAAGTATCTTGTAAGTGATAGAGGATTTTCCTGTCGAGGTATCTGCTAGGGGGTTCAGGGGTATATTGAAATCCCCGCCCAAGATTATACAGCCAGAACTAAAACCTTGGAGCAAGGAAAGTGTGTTCCGGCAAAACGTTAAATGGGAGGTGTTGGGGAAGTAGACGTTGGCTAGTGTAAGGGGTAACCCGTTGCAAGTCCCTTTCAGGAAGATAAATCTCCCCTCTGGGTCTATAAGTTTATCTGTTATGTCAAGGGAAGCATGTTTACTGATTAAGATGGAGACGCCTTTTGACTTTGCGAGGTCGTTCGTGGCATGGTATGCCGTTGTGAAGAAGGAGTCAGTGAGTCTTGGCACCTGTGCGGTTTTAAAATGAGTTTCCTGTAGGAAAACGAACTGCGGCTTACCTTTCCTGAGCTCCCTCAGGAGGGTAGTACGCTTCTCAGGGATGTTTAGCCCTCTGGCGTTATGAGAGATCACCGTAGGGTTCCGGCCAAGAGATGAGTATGCCATCTTGGGGACGCAGAGAGAGATGGTTTGCTGTTGATGGTGAGAGTTAGGCAACAGACAGGGGAGGAAAAAAACAAACGTTAAAATCAGAATAGGTAAGGCTTTCATGTAACCCGGGACCCTGCCGGAGCTGCAACAGGACACCCAATATAACAGGAGGGGCTGCGGGGCTGGAGCAAGGGATAAGGGGAGTGGGAGGGGGGACGGGGAACAGAGAGAAAAGGTAAAGGTAGATAGCAAAAGAAAGAGGATGAAGAAGGTCAGGTGTTCTTCCTGTAGGCCTAATACGGTCTTAAGGATATACAATCAGTGTGTTGTGTGGAGCCTATCAAGACTCCCCACAACGCACTATGTGGGGCGTGTCAAGGCGGCTAAAAAATAGAAGAAAAAATAGAAAAATAAATAAAATAAAAGTAAGTAAATAAAATAAAGTCGCCACCAGGATAACAGGGCAGATCAATAGAGGAGTCGTGAGAACCGAAGTGGTCGGCTCACAGCCTGAGAATAATGAGAGCATTGAAAGAGGTGCAACATAAGTGTCTACTCCGCACTATCCGGTGTGGATAGATTGCAGATGTTTAGCAGGTCTAGTATATAAGATTAATTCTGTGAAAAAGGATCAGTAGGGGGAAGCAGTTACTGAGATTGTCAGTGAAGCAAAACTGGCCAGGAGGGTGATGATATCAGGGGAGCAACAGATTAAACAACAATGAAACAAACAATCCCCACCTTTTTCCCTCAAACACCCCTTCATGTCCGGTAGACAGGACATAGTGTGAAACAATACGGTAGTGCAGGAACAAGCCAGCATGCAACAATCACATAAAAAAAAAGAAAAAAAAAACGGTGAAAAAATGCATGAACAGGCGAAAAACATGTGAACATCATAAGAAAAAGTATAACTATGACCCCCCAAGCCCCCCCCCCACCCCCCCCGGACAGGCCAAGAGTACACAGCAGCGTGCTAATAGGCGTTGCATCGGTGTGGGCCACGGAGTGACAATGACTGGAATTTCTCCTGGCAATACCCGGAAAGGGGAATGGGGTGAGTGCTCTGAGTCATGTACAGTGATGTGCTGCTGTGCGAGTGTGTCCATGTCCAGTGGCAAACAAGCTGGATCACAAGTGGAGAAATCCAGGAGAAATCCAGGATGTCACAACTGGGTCTCGTCTGTAACAGGAGTGATGACAGCAGCATATGTTTATCGGCCCCCAGCAGGCAAGAGGAGGGGGGGGGGTAAACAGAGCGGATAATGATGTCAGTAGCACATACCTCGGGTTTCAAGTCTGGGGTGAAGCCAGGTGTGAGTGAAAGGTTACCGTGCCCGCTCAGAAGTCATCCAGGGCCCTGGATGAATGGGGCTTGTTGTTAGGAGTGCCCGCCTGGGAGCCATGTAGAGATCCTCCACGGCGAGAGGTCTTCAGCTTCTTGGAGGATCTGTTGTCTGGAGACGTCAGTGGGGAAGCCGGAGGACTCCTCTCTGCAGGCGGTAGACGAAATTCCCGGTACCAATCAGGGAGATCGATGGGTTCTAGCTGCAAAGCAGCGCAGAAATCAGGGAGGTCAGCGGGGGAACGGAGGGTGAGCTGCTTGCCATTGTAGGTTACCAGAAGCGCGAACGGGAATCTCCACGTGTAACGCAGGTCTTTTTCTCGTAGCTTGTCCAGCAGAGGGCGCAGTGCTCTGCGGTTGTTCAAAGTAATTTGAGAGAGGTCTTGAAAGAGCATGATCGTTTCCCCATTAAATATTACCCGGTCATTCCTTCGAGCTTTCCTCATGATGTCTTCTTTCAGGGCAAAACTCTGAAGGCAACAGATTATGTCACGTGGTGGTTGGGAGTCAGGACCTTTGGCTCTCAGCGCTCTGTGGGCCCGCACAAAATCTATGGCGGTGTCTTCCGGCCTCTCTAGTAAGCTGTTGAAGACCCTCTGTAATGTTATCGTGACCTGGTCAGCCTCCACAGATTCCGGGATCCCCCGTACCCTTATGTTGCACCTCCGACCCCTGTTGTCCAGGTCCTCCAGGTGTCTGTTGATGTCAATAAAATGATCCGCATATGAGTGAGAGACCTTCTCTAGTCTGCGAATCTCCCTGTCCCTGCGTCTTCCCTCTACCTCGGCCGCTTCCATTTTCCCACTAAGGATCACGAGGTTGGATTTTAAGTCTGTGATAGCTGCTGAAAAGGTAGCTTTAATGTCGGCAGCAAATCCCGTCATGTCCTCGTAGGTGAGGGGTCTAGGGGTTCGTGTGTGTCCCTTACCAGCGTCCTCCATGGCGGACTGGGAGTCCTCGCTGAACTCCTCCTCAGTGTGAGCCGGCGCCATCTTGGATCTCGCTGTGCTGCTCCGGGCAGATGTCTGATTTTTGAAGATATCAGCGATATCTCTCCCCGTGCAGTTAGCCGAAGTACGGCGGGACCTTGTGCGTGGGGTGCCGTATGATCTCCTGTGCATCCTGCGGTGATTCAGTGCGGAGAGACGGGTCTCAGGCTGTGAGAGCGACGGAGCTCCTGAATCAAGCTGCCATCTCCGTTGCGTGCCAGGCCACGCCCCCCCTTAGCTTTTTCATTAGTGTGATATTTACCTATATTGTAAAATGTGTCAATTCTAAGAGAGAGAGTACAAGTCTGTCAACAAGTTAGTTGATAAAAAGTAGTGGTTGACTTGTTATTGTTCCAGAATCCACATACTAATGGCATGGCATTTGTAGCCTGAGCCTCAGCCTGTGCATCTTTTCTATGAATTTTACTGACTATTAAAACTGTTGAACTACTGATTCTTCCTATCCTATCGCAATAAGCACAACCCACAAGTATTAGCTTTTCTTCTGTTAGAAAGAGAAATACTTGAAGAGAATAATAAAACACTCCTATTTGTTTTGATTCATTTTAAGGAAAGCACTTTGTGCCAACATGACCCTTACTCTATTCCGCCGACCTCTAGAGCGGTCATCTGTAACACTAAATACCCTCTCTGCAAAGGCTTGAGAAGCTGGCATAGCCAGCAGATCTAATGCAAAAGTCTTAAGCTGGTGATACAAATTGTCACTCTTTGGCCACGTACACACGATCAGTCCATCCGATGAGAACGGTCTAAAGGACCGTTTATCGGTTAACCAATGAAGCTGACTGATGGTCTGATGTGCCTACACACCATCGGTTAAAAAATGATCGTATCAGAATGCGGTAACGTAAAACACGACGTGCTGAAAAAAATTAAGTGCAATGCTTCAAAGCATGCGTCGACTTGATTCTGAGCATGCGTGGCTTTTTAACCAATGCTTTTGCATACTAACGATCGGTTTTGACCTATCGGTTAGGCATACATCAGTTACATTTTAAAGCAAGTTCTCTTTTTTCTGACCGAAGGATAACTGACCAATGGGGCCAACACACAACTGGTTTGACCCATGAAATGGACCTTCAGTCCGTTTTCATCGGTTTTGACCGATCGTGTGTACGCGGCCTTAGACAGCCAAAAATCTGTTGCTGTGTACTCCTCACTGACGGCAACTTGGTGCAAAAGCTCTTCCTTATATTTTCTGATCTGCTGCTCTATGCTGTTTGGGGGGTCAACAAGGGTTTCACAGACGATAGGGTTGACAAAACAAGCAGCTGCTGCAAGTAGAGAGAACATTTCGTCAGTTGGATCTAAGAATGAAGCAAAATGTTGGTTTACACTCCCTTTCATATTCTGTGCAATTGTGGCAAGGTCTTGGTAGCTAGTGTTCTGTTTAAAGTCCTCAAGATGGCTGAGCAGATCAAAGAGGGCAGGGACAGCCAGAGACATGGACATGGTGTCACTCTCGAGGGTTTTAGTATGTTCTGCAAAAAGCAACAGTAGGTCATGCAATGATGTGAGCTTTTGCCATTCACTAGGGAGCAAGCTGTCCCATCCCATGTTGTTTGCGATTTGGCAGACAGATTCTTTGAGTTTGAGGAGTCTTGCGATCATGTTGAATGTACTTGACCCGCGTGTGAGGCAGTCATTTAAAAGAATAAGGTCACAATGCTCCAATAGCTTTTATGTTTCAATTGAAGACTTGCGGAAGAGGTTCACTATTGATCTGGCTTTATCCAGTATTCGCTTCAAACTTGCCTCCTTGTGGATCACAAGTTGCAAGGTATGCACCACACATAATGTCTGGTCCATGTTGATCTGTTGGTACCTAACAAGTTGAACAACACAGCCCAATAAGCATAACGTATAGAAAAGGTTTCTGAATCTGTTCCAATCTATTATTTTAACACTTAACATCTTATGGTTGGTTCTTATGGTTGGTTCTTCTGCTGCTGTGCTTTGTTTAAATGCTGCCACCATATTGCTCCTGTTGTCTGTTATCACTGTAAGGATCTTCCTCTTTGGCATGTCCCACTCTTGCAAGCAATTGTCTACACATGATTTGATTGACTGTGCAGTGTGTGGCTGGGCTACTTGTTCAAGGGCCAACAATATGTGTTCAGGTTTATGTTGTTCAACACAAAAGTAGCATGCACTTATGGCAGGGAATGAAGCTGAGAGTCCTTTTTTGGTCCAAAAATCAGTGCAAATAGATGCTCTTCAAGCAGCAGACACTCTCTTTTTGAATTTTTGTTTTTCATCTTCATACTGTTTGTCAATCAGATTCCTTTTTTAGTTTTCTTTGGAACAGTCAGCTTTCTGTCTACTGTCTCCATCATGCTAACAAAATCCTCATCTTCAATCGTTCTGACTGGTAATCCGGTGCGCCCAATCCATCTTGCTATGGCCTCCTCCCTGACATGTTGTTGCTGAGAGTAAATTTTATATTTTAAAGCACCTAAAAGAGCAGTGGAAATTGTTTGCTGTGGTTGTGCACTGCCATTGGCTTGACTTGGTCTGGTATTTGAGGTTTTCAGTATCTGTGGGGTTAATTTAGGGGGAAAATTAAAGTTATTCAGATTTTACGTTCTCTCTCACCCCAGACAGTCAGCTCCAAGTTGTCTCTCTATAATATACTGGTACTATATGTGTATAGGCCAGGGTCAGCCTTAGGGTGTTCGGCGCCTGTGCTGTGCCAAAATTGACAGTGCCCCAGCCCCTTCACCACTGACCTGACCACATCCTTCTACATATATTTTGGTGAGATACTTAAATTTGTACGTACCACAATTATGTACTGCAGTGCACAGTACTGCACTAAGACTAGATCTGCTGATGTCTGCTTGTCACTCTCAGCCAAAGTTCTCTGCCTCTGGGTGGCGGGCGCAGCGTCAGGTGGAGTCGGACTCGGGAGTGCTCTGCTCTCTCTCACAGACAGTGTCCTCTTGCCTCACTCACACTGGCGCCAGACTTGTGACTCATCACGGTGTCACTGGGTGCGGATTGCTTAAGTAGGCGGAGCTCCGTAAAAAAAAAACGTCTTTAAACGTCCCTCCTTGCCATTTTCATCACGTTGTCATCCGATAATGAAAACTGATCCAATTTCCATCATCGTTTTTGTCAGTGGACGAAAATGTGCTGTACTTTTCGTGCCGTTTTTTTCACTGTAAAAATGGTGCTGACAAAATTGTTGACGAAATTAACACCTGGGCTAGACAATACTTATGATTGGGTCTCTGTTTTATGGGTATTTCTTTGTGCTGATGCTTAGTTCTATACTTTTTGTCATAACTAAATGTTAAAAACATTTTATGGACAATTCCTAAGCATTTACAAAGTTATTGGGCTTTTTCAATGCTTCCTAATGTAACCTAGTTCCTTGACAACAAATACTAAGGAGATGTTCAGGAGTGGTTTCACTATAATGCTGTCATTGTGACATGACTGTACTGTGCACTTAAGTAATTTTTTCTACAGAAAGATACATTACAGTATATAAAGGAATGTGTATGGATCAAATTACTCTGACATGGATCAATGTAAGTCATTGGACTGTCTGAAAGTACTCTGTCTGCAATGATCAATCACAAAGCAATATGTGAGAAAGGAATAATATAATTCTTTGGCATTGAAATGTTCTTTTAGTAAGTCTGTCACTTCACATTTCAGTTAACAAACTAGTGAATAAAGCTCATCACTGGTCAAGCATTTCTATCTACAGAATACTAAAAAGATCCTTTGTAGGATCACATGAAGAGACTACGTGTTCCAAAAAACATTTCAGAAATAATTAGCATCAGGATTGAAATGCATCATACATGTGTATATATATATATATATATATATATACTCTCATATATAGGGACTCTCATATATATATATATATATATATATATATATATGTATGTATATATATATATATATATATATATATATATATATATATATTGTAACAGTAGGAGCTACTGTCACTGTAAACTGGACACAGGGTTTGCACACTTTAGAGGTGCAAGACTACAGAGCGTAGATGTGGACTGGAGAAGATTGCTTTTGCAACTTTCTCCAGGTTTTGGTACTTTGTCATGGGGCTCTGTAGTATGGAGATTCCATAGTGTCTTGGGTGGGACGGAATCTCCAATCCTGTCTCCAGATCTTGTGGATGACCAGCAGGGTCTGTGCTCAGGTGAGCACAGCCCTTTATAATCATTGTGTAGGAAGATCTCATGGCTCCCAGTTGGAGACAGCTCCCAGTTAGAGCACACATAAACATTTACAGGCATAATAGAGGAGGAGTGTTTACGAGCAGAAAAAAATCATTACAAGCACACTCAGGAGAGTAGAAAAAACACGGAATGTCCCTATACATATGTAAACCTGTCTAAATGTGCCTTAACACTAGATGCATTTAGACACATTCGAGCTTAAATGTATTCCAATGGCCAGAATAAATTAATATTCTGACCAATGAAAACCATTAATGCTCAAATGCCTGCCACGTCTAAAAGCACCAAAATATGCCAAAACACTTCTCTTGCCTGGATTTCTTGTGTTGAGAGGAATAAAGCAAACTAAAAATGTCAAAACAAGATAATGATATCATAAAGAGGCTAAAAGACAATTTACTGGTAACAAGTTTGCATTCCTTTGAGTGACAATCCCACTGAAGAAGTATTAAAATGTGTCCTTAGGCAGGGATTAGGCAGAGAGGTCTTGGTAACCCATAGACTATGGGCCAGATTCAGGTAGATGGGCGCTTCTTTAATTTGGAGTAACGTTTCTCGTTTACGTTACTCCGCCGTAACTTTAGGAGCAAGTACTGTTATTCACAAAGCACTTGCTCCTAAAGTTGCGGCGGCGTAGCGAAAATGAGCCGGCGGAATTCAAATTGGGCGGGTAGGGGGCGTGTATTATGTTAACTATGCGCGATCCCGCGGCAAACGTACTGTGCATGCGTCGACTGTCAGTGCGCATGCTCCAAATTCTTTCAGGGAACGTCAATGATGTCAATCCTCATTCACGGACGTTTTACGCAAACGACTCAAACGTTTTTTTTTCCGACGCAATGACGACGGCCATACTTAACATAGGATACTCCACTAGGGGGCTGCTTTATCTTTGCGCCGCGTATCTCTTACGGAAACGTCGGAAAGTCACTGCGTCGCTCCCGAATACGATCGTGAATTTCCGATTCCCGCTGATTAACATATTCTCGGCGTTAATCAGCGGGAACGCCCCGCGCGCCATTTTTAAAATTGAAGTTACGATACGACGGCGAAATACAATTACGCCGCTCGTATAGTAACTCCAACCCGGCGTTTCTTGTTTTTTGCTTACTGAAAACAGAAACGCCGGCTCAAAGTGAGAGATAGGCTGGAGTATCACTGATACTCCAGCCTAACTCTACCTGAATCTGGCCCTATATATGGAAGAGAAATAGAGTGGAAAGAGCATCTGTGCTTGAGGGTGCCTCTACCTCATATGGTGTTCCACTATTTTTGTTTTGTTTTTTTGTTTATTTTACAAATGTTGTCCGGGTTTCGATTGTGATGTATTGTTCTCATTACTATTGAAATGAATAAAAGGAATGTAAAACAGAAACATATCCTCCCTCAGCTTTACAGTATTCAAGGACATCTGAGATGAGAACTTAGCTGAAAAAATGGTGCTGCTTCTCCAGTTTTCATCATCTCCAGAAAGATCTCATATGAATGTTTTATTAGTTTGCAGACTTATTGTAAGCCAGCATTGGGCCCCTGTGTAAACCTTCAGGAGATCTGACTGATAAGCTACTTTAAAGTTGTTCTAAAGGCTAAAGGTTTTTTTACTTCATGCATTCTATGTATGAAGGGAAAAAATCTTCAGCGTGCAGCTCCCCCCTCTGCCTCTTGTACACAAGAGCAGTGGCTCTCCCTGGTCTCTCCCTCCTCATTGACTCCTGCTGCTGTCAATCACAGTCTGTGAGGAGAGAGTGGAGGGCAGGGCAGAGCTACACTCTGTGGGTCTTAAAGACCCACATAGGTGGCTCAGGAGCGAGCACACACAAGTGCCCCCATAACAAGCAGCTTGTTCTGGGGACATTCAGCAAGAGGGAGTGTAGTGTGTTTTCTATATGTATGTTTTTTTTTTTTTACACTTTAAAAAAAAATGAATCACTTTTATTCCTATTACAAGATATGTAAACATCCCTTGTAATAGGAAATGTGTGTGACAGGTCCTCTTTATGGAGATATGCGGGGTCAATAAGACCCCACATCTCTCCTCCAGGCTGGGAAGCATGAGATCGGTGAAAAAATTCACCGATCTCATGATCGATATTGCTCACTAGCCGCAATTGCAGCTTTGTTTACTTACGGGTCCTCCGACGGTCATAGAGATGACTGGTGACCATCTGGTCACCAGTCATCTCTATGCTTCCTGCAGGCACCGGACAATTCCTTCTCCGGGCCCCTGATGGCACGGGAGAGCCAGGAGAAGCACCGGATGGAGGCGGGAGGGGGGATGTCCCCTCCAGCCGCCTATAAGAATGATCAAGTGGTGGAACCATCGCTATGATCATTCTTATGGTGCACAGGAACGCCCACTGAAGACATGGATATCTGAATGATGCCTCTAGCTGCAGGCATCATTCAGATATCCCCCGGCAAAGCCCAGGACGACATATGATGTCCACCCAGGATGGGAGATCCCATCTGTGGACGTCATATGACAATAGATGGGTATTGAAGTGGTTAAAGACCTAATGGAGAAGGCTGATCAAATTGCTCAGCCATTCAGTGTATAGGGAATATAATCTGGGGTTCTGTCTTGTCATAATCCCTGATTATGGAGGCACAGGTCTAGGAAAGATGGGACTCTGAGTTTTATTTACCTGTTAACTTCAGGTCAGACCATGGTGACTGCTGTCTGTTCGCACTCCAAAGAGGGCCTTCGCTTGCTCACAAAGCATTATATATCCCATCTCCTTTCTGTACTGTGGCTAATATAATTCTCCCTAATTGGTCACTGTACCTAGTAAATGCATATTGGGCACATCCTGATTGGATGAGCCAAAGAAGGCTATTGTTTACTATGCATGTGAGATGTGATCAGGGAAAACAAAAGGCCAACCTTTGACGGTGAACTAATTACGTAACACTAATATAGCACTATTATTTACAGATGTTAATGGAGATTTCACATAAACCCATAAGGCAACAACAGAATATTTAACAGACTTAAAGGAGAAGTCCAGCCAAAGCTCGTTGGGATGGGATTCTCCTATGGATCACAGAAGTGCAATTCATTTTGCACTCCAGTGACCCGTTTTCAGCAGAGAGTGGTCTAAAGTCATCTCTCTACGGACTTCAGGGATATCAGTCCAGGCACCGCGTCATCCTGACAATATAAGTCTGTATCTGCCAGGTGCCTTGACTGACACCAATGTCAGCCTCTCAGCGACCTGCTGAGAGGCTGAGACGGCCTGCTACACCCCTTAACAGCCCGGCACTCAAATGACTGCAGAGGGAAATGAGCAGAAAATCTGAAAGTCTACAGCTCTCTGCACGAAAAACTCTGGAAACAGCGTTTCCTCTTTTAAATATTTCATAGTAGAGGGATTACATTTTTTGTTGACTTACAATTACTGTTTTGATAGGTGTTGTGATCTCTGGAGGTTTGGCATTTCTATGGGTGCTAAATTAACTAACTAACCTGTATGTGGGTTAGTAAGAGAGGTTGGTGCCACCTTTATGGAAATGCCAACCCTGTCAAACCCAAACTTAGATTTTTTTCTACATACTGTACATAAAACATCTTGTATTAATTGTTAACCATGACAGGCTTGTAGTAGATTTTGTTCATTATTTATATACTAATGATCATAATTTGAATTTCACTTTTGATGAACCAGATACATACATCATTCATTAGGATTTAACTTTAATTGGTTATCATGTCGATCATGAAATTTTTTACAGACGTATCGAAAACCAATTATCAAAAACTCCTTGATTCACAATATGAGTTGTCATCTACCTGATGTAATTAAAGCAATCCCCAAGGGACATGTCATTAGAGCCCAAAGAAACAACTCCTTAATAGAAGGCTTTGCTAAAGAGGCAAAAAACATGAATGATTTATTTTACACTAAAAAATTAAATAAGTATAGCGTTACACAATACAAGTTTGTTTAGTTGTGGTATCTTGAGATGTTCTAGCTGTTAATATTTAGAGGACACCATACCATCTATTTCCATATCACAGGTCGATCTTATATCATCAAACTAGTTAGTGAGGTTTTCCAAGTACAATACATTGACAGAACAACTCGGCGACTATGGGACTTTTTTGGCAATCACATTTCCAACATTGGAACTAATAAAAATACTCATGTTGCCATATATTCAGTTGATAAGCATAATTCTAATACTGCATTGATGAAAGTACAAACTATTGAAAGATCATAGAGTACAGTGTGAGGAGAAGATATCATCTACTCTACTATTCATCAGAGGAGGGGATTACTGGTTCTTCATACTTGGAACTAGAATTCCTCAAGAATGAATGAATTACAAATTTAATGTAATCCACTATTATTAAAAGAACGTACTTATCAGCAAGGACATGCCAGCAGGCAAGATGTCTCTTCATGATGAATCTTTGCTCACAGATGCAGGCTGACATACAGTCATACACAAGGTGCTCATGATTCCAATAGACATGTGCAGAATGGGAAAATGTGTTTAGTTTAGTTTTGGATAGATTCGTTATGTTGCTATTTATTTTTTATGGAATTTGTTTAGTTTGGTTTCAGAATTTGTTTAGTTTTCATTAAACTTCACTTGAATTAAAACTTTTCAGAATGATTAGAATTCGGATCGGTCAAAAAACAATTGACCAATTAAAAATCTGTGTGAAGAATTATCTGGTTGTTAAGTAGCTGTCTGAGCATGCAGTATGGCAGGTCTGGAAAGGGGGGGACAAGTGAGTGCCCCCTTCCCCAAATAATTTTATGGATTGACGCCTTAAGAGCACACACTACAGCTATGAGCGCTGGCCCTCAGCAATCTATGTGGCAACAGACCAGCCAAGTGTGGATAAAGATTTTTTTTGATACACCAGAAGACCACAAATACTTGAATGTTCTGTATAAACTGCATAAAATATGCAGGGAGACTGCAAGTTCTCACATGCCCTCTATACACTATATATTATACACGGGGGACTGTGTAGGTCCCAGCATGTCTTGCATACACTGCATATTATACACTTGATGACTGCAGGTCCCATAATACTCTATACACAGTGGGCCAGATTCTTGTAGATCCTGTGGCGGCATCGCGTAAGCTATTTACACTATGCCGCCGCAACTTACAGGAGAAAGTGCCGTATTCTCCAAGCACTTGCTCCGTAATTTGCGGCAGCTTAGTGTAAATGGCCCGGCGTAAGGCCGCGTAATTCAAAGGGGCGGCTTGTATTTAAATTAAGCGCGCCCCCGTGCCGAACGAACTGCGCATGCGCCGGCCCTAAATGTAGGCCACTGCGCATGCTCCATAGTACACCGCAAATACATTGATTACGACGGCAACGTAATTAACGTACAGGCCTATTCGCGAAAGAGTTACGTAAACGACGTAAATGACGGAAAAACACAACGCTGTCCCGAGTCCATACTTAACGTGGCATATACGGCAAACTGACGTAAGGTTACCCCTCATATAGCAGGGGTAACCTTCCGCTTACGTAAACTACGGCGAAGCGGCGCAAAAACGTTCGGGAATCGGCGTATCGTGCTCATATGCATATTCGATGCTAAAATCGACGGGAACGCCACCTAGCGGCCAGCGTAGAATTACATCTAAGATCTGACGTGTAAGTGACTTACGCCAGTCGGATCTATGCCGTATCTATGCGTAAATGATTCTAGGAATCAGACGCATAGATACCCGGGGAGAAAAACAGAGATATGACGGTGTATCTGGAGAGATGAGAATCTGGCCCAGTGTGTACTATAACCTACACTGGAGGACTAACAGGCCCCAACATGCTCTGCACACACTGAAAATTATGCACAAACCCTCTTTCTTTTTCACTTTCCCTTCCACTTCCCTTTTTTAAGTCTATCCCTTTTTTTTATTAATAACACATTTTCTCTAATTGTCGTTGGGTAGATAATTTTATGTGAATTAAATCACAATACACCTTGGGTATCACTAAGCGCATAGTCCTGAGAGACAACTGATAGTACTTGACAGAAAAAAACATGTCTGTCATTTTTAAATGTCATTGCACATTGTGTATATATGTTTCTCCATACCTTCTTCTCATCTCTATGATTAAGCCCAGAATTGTGAGTAACAACAAACTGTAAAACCTAAGAGAAGATTTTCACCCTTCTCTAGATAACAGCATATAGAAGACAGAAAGATAATGACTGACTGAAATAGGTTAGCACTCATTGTTTTCTACCAGTTAGCCAAACTTATTCAATAAGGCAAAAATGAAGTAACCCATAGTAATCAATCAGCATTAATCTGTCAGTGAACTGACTTCAGCATAAATAAATCTGATTGATTGCCATGCCCTTTTCCACTTTGCATTGCTTTACTGGATAAAGATGCCCATAGACATTAGATGATCCAGTGTCTAAGGGGCACAGTCAGACAATCAAGCATAACTACTCTTGAGGAATCAATAACTGGACAGGTTAAAAAAAAAAAAAAACATTTTCTGATTGCTGCTTCTGCTCCTAGAACAAGTCTACACTGCATGCTACCCTTTATGTATAGTTTTTCTGTTGAAGATACACCTGAAGATTTCAAGAGATGGTTGGATTGTACATGCATGACCAAGTGTTATTTGACATTTATGGCCACTTAAAAGGGACTCTTTCTGATGGAGGCTGTACATCTGTCTGTTTCATAAGCTACATTATACATCTATAGTAATGAAGAATCTGTTCAGCTTCACTATAAGTGAAGCAACTGTCTTACAACTAACATGCAGGTTGTGAGTCAGGCAATAGCAGTTTCCTGCAGACACGTATTTAAATCAACAAAAATATAAAAATCAGGAGAGCAGCTATATGATTCTCAGTACTCTATGCATTGGGTACATTGGGGCCCCCATTAGCATTCTGTTGCTGACAGGAACTCTCCATCATCAGGATCATTGGAAGACCAGAGAATCAGGGAGATTTCACATGTTAGTGCTCTGCTGGTAACTTTGTTCTGCAGCTCTTTGCCAATGGTGGACTGTTACCATAGGAGTTGGCGTGTGCTACTGGTGAGTTGGCACCAGTTGCACAATCGCTAATGTGAAATTAATATTAGCTTGTAAGGGGTTTGCTTTAAGATATATATATATATATATATATATATATATATATATATATATATATATATATATATATATATATATATATATACAGGGAGTGCAGAATTATTAGGCAAATTAGTATTTTGACCAGATCATCCTCTTTATGCATGTTGTCTTACTCCAAGCTGTATAGGCTCGGAAGCCTACTACCAATTAAGCATATTAGGTGATGTACATCTCTGTAATGAGAAGGGGTGTGGTCTAATGACATCAACACCCTATATCAGGTGTGCATAATTATTAGGCAACTTCCTTTCCTTTGGCAAAATGGGTCAAAAGAAGGACTTGACAGGCTCAGAAAAGTCAAAAATAGTGAGATATCTTGCAGAGGGATGCAGCACTCTTAAAATTGCAAAGCTTCTGAAGCGTGATCATCGAACAATCAAACGTTTCATTCAAAATAGTCAACAGGGTCGCAAGAAGCGTGTGGAAAAACCAAGGCGCAAAATAACTGCCCATGAACTGAGAAAAGTCAAGCGTGCAGCTGCCAAGATGCCACTTGCCACCAGTTTGGCCATATTTCAGAGCTGCAACATCACTGGAGTGCCCAAAAGCACAAGGTGTGCAATACTCAGAGACATGGCCAAGGTAAGAAAGGCTGAAAGATGACCACCACTGAACAAGACACACAAGCTGAAACATCAAGACTGGGCCAAGAAATATCTCAAGACTGATTTTTCTAAGGTTTTATGGACTGATGAAATGAGAGTGAGTCTTGATGGGCCAGATGGATGGGCCCGTGGCTGGATTGGTAAAGGGCAGAGAGCTCCAGTCCGACTCAGACGCCAGCAAGGTGGAGGTGGAGTACTGGTTTAGGCTGGTATCATCAAAGATGAGCTTGTGGGGCCTTTTCGGGTTGAGGATGGAGTCAAGCTCAACTCCCAGTCCTACTGCCAGTTTCTGGAAGACACCTTCTTCAAGCAGTGGTACAGGAAGAAGTCTGCATCCTTCAAGAAAAACATGATTTTCATGCAGGACAATGCTCCATCACACGCGTCCAAGTACTCCACAGCGTGGCTGGCAAGAAAGGGTATAAAAGAAGAAAAACTAATGACATGGCCTCCTTGTTCACCTGATCTGAACCCCATTGAGAACCTGTGGTCCATCATCAAATGTGAGATTTACAAGGAGGGAAAACAGTACACCTCTCTGAACAGTGTCTGGGAGGCTGTGGTTGCTGCTGCACGCAATGTTGATGGTGAACAGATCAAAACACTGACAGAATCCATGGATGGCAGGCTGCATGAGTGTCCTTGCAAAGAAAGGTGGCTATATTGGTCACTGATTTGTTTTTGAATGTCAGAAATGTATATTTGTGAATGTTGAGATGTTATATTGGTTTCACTGGTAAAAATAAATAATTGAAATGGGTATATATTTGTTTTTTGTTAAGTTGCCCAATAATTATGCACAGTAATAGTCACCTGCACACACAGATATCCCCCTAAAATAGCTAAAACTAAAAACAAACTAAAAACTACTTCCAAAAATATTCAGCTTTGATATTAATGAGTTTTTTGGGTTCATTGAGAACATGGTTGTTGTTCAATAATAAAATTAATCCTCAAAAATACAACTTGCCTAATAATTCTGCACTCCCTGTATATATATATATATATATATACACAGTATATTATATATATATATATATATATATACACACACAGTATATATATATATATATATATATATATATATATTTTTTTTATTATTATTATTATTTTTTACCTAGTGCTACTCAAGTAAAAGTAGTAACAAATAATAGAATATTCAAAGGTATAATCTCTGCAACCTACATGCAGTTACATTTTTGCTATGTAGCATTTACTTTGAGTACCTATAAGGTGTGAATAACATTTTATGAATCTGATTTTCCTTAAGGACTATTTCAGCAATATTAAAATATTACAATGTTGTATAATATAGCCACAGATGATATCAGTTAATAAAATATGAAATCATCCTTCAAGATTCAAGTATACACTTTTTCATATTGGTTGGAAAGGGTTGCCTTTTATTCCATATTATCAAATTATAGAAGTATTTTTTTTATCTCCCCTTTTTCTCACATGTAATCAAATCTTTGATTGTAAAATGTACTTCAGACGACCTAGTTTGAAGTGTTTAATTATTTTCACATTTGTTGCTTTTGCTGTACACTTGTTCACTCTAATAAAATAGCCTTTTGATCCTACAGCATCATTGCTACCAAATGATTTGCTTTTATTAAAGTTTAATTTGGTTTAATAGGTAAAATTGGGATAAATATTTTTTATCTTTGCTAGGAAGGGGTCCATATTTTAATATAAGCTTCTGCTTGTTTAGTATATATTTCTTTATTTGCATAATGCCTTCCAAAAACGTTTCGCAGTCAATTCTTCTGAACACTGTAGTAAAATTATTTCTTATAATTAATTCTAAGAACCATAAAATAAATTAAAAATGGAAATTGATTTATTGGGTGTCAATGCAACATAGTTTTTACCTACAGATTGAGCAATTTCTAATTGTTGCTTGTAAAACTCAACTTGTAGAACAAGGAGAAAATATTAAGAGAATAACCAACAAAATGTAACCCTTAAAAAAATTATAATATCACAGTTTTGTGTATAAAGGAAATCAAGAACAAGAGATAATAGAAGGGAAATAAAATATATTCTATAGTAGTCTGATTCCAACAAGGGAGACCCAAGAGCGCCTTATTAAAATAAAGCTATTTTCGGTTTGTTCCAAAACAATGAAGTTCAGAAATGCATATGATCTATTATAGTGTGCTTATGTACATCACAATCGATATTGCACATATAGATATTAATTCTCTATTATGATTTGCTAATATGCACCACAGAAATCCTGCACATGCAAATATTCATTCAATGTGTTTCTTGGAATAAAGTCCACTTTTTCAAAAATGCACATGAAGTTCAGATAATAAAATGCATATCATATTTTGGTTAATGTTGATATTTACACTTGTAGAGAACCATCAATTGTTTACCATAAAACATGCTTAACTGTTAGCCCCCTGTTCCAGAAATGTAGCACCAAAACAGGGAAGCAGATCCAGCATTAGGGTCTTAGGCCACGTACACACGATCAGTTAACCAGAGGACAACGGTCTTATGGACCGTTTTCATCGTTCAAAAATGATCGGGTGTAGGCCCCATTGGTTAATTAACCTTCGGTTAAAAAAAAGATAAACCTAGCTCACAGGTTCTGGTCATGCTCCCTCATAGCCAGATTCTGGGACCAAGTCATCCAATACATTTTCGACGTCACCCTGTTGCGCATACCCAAGGACTCGTTACTACTTATTTTCGGCTACTGGGACCCCCTACTGCTCCCCTGGTCTTCCCCTACCACACCCCTGAGCAGGAATTGGACCCTGATCTGTCTCTTGCTCGCCAGGAGAGCCATCCTCCAGAAGTGGATATCTACCGACTGCCCAACTACTGCTCAAGTCAAAAAGGAACTATTGCAGCTTTTGTACAAGGACAAGCTGAACACGGACCTGACCCACGAACAGAGCAAGAATCGCTTCTATCACCTATGGAATCCCTTTATGTTGCACACTTTTACTCCCACGGAGAGATTGAACTTTGAGAAAATGTCCTTTCTTTACTAGGATCCCTCGCGGGACTGACGATCTCTAAACATCCCACCCTCCCCCCCACCCCCCCCCCTATTTTTGGCTGGACTACTTCATTTTCTACATGTACTCCTAAGTTTATACCCTCCCCTTTGCTTTTCTTTGATGACCCCTCCATATACTGTTCTTTTACCCTGAACGTCCTCAAAAATGTTCATATGTTCTGTTTTCGTATTTACTCTGTTTTGTAACTTCCTCAATAAAAACATATTTAAAAAAAAAAAAAAAAGACAACTTGCTTTAAAATTTAACCGATGGACGCCTAACCGATAGGTCAAAAACGATCGTTAGTATGCACGATCATCGGTTAAAAATCCATGCATACACAGAATCAAGTCGATGCATGCTTGGAAGCATTGAACTTCATTTTTTTTAGCACGTCGTTGTGTTTTACGTCACCGCGTTCTAACACAATTGTTTTTTTAAACTGATGGTGCGTAGGCACATCAGACCATCAGTCAGCTTCATCGGATGGACTGATCATGTGTACGAGGCTTAACACTGTCTATTGGGCAGTGTGATCCCAGATAGAAACCACATCCTCCCTCACTGCTGTATCTTCCTGGACACAGTGTTGGTTGGGGTAGTGGCTCCCCAATTGGAGTCACAGCCCAAGTAGGAACCACTACAGAAAAATAACAGGCAACACTCCTAATGCATTAAAGGTAATACTCAAGTTCTCACTCAAATTATGCACATTTACTTTGCAGTTTCATGCACATTCACTTTGCAGTTAAAAGCAAACAAAGTAGAACTTAAACAAAATATTCATCAAGGAATATATTTTCTTCAGTTAGTAAAATATTAGCATTATTATTATTAAAATAATGTTATATCATGTGGACACTTTTGATACAATAAGTGCTTAAAGGAATTATTTAATGGACTGCTTGGGTGTAATAAGTCCACTGAGTATATCCTAAAGGGAAGATTTATACCCTAAAAGCCCAGTATCCTTATTTGTTGAAGACAAAGACAGTAACATATATTTTAGCTGTTAATGTTTCCCTGCAGAGTTCTAAAAACTTTGTAGTTACAGGTACAGGTCACTTACAGAAGTTATTTCCTCGGGCAAAGCACAATATCAAACTTTCCCCAGAGAGACTGAGTCTCTTCCCGCACTGAAAACTGTTAAATAACAATTGTTTGGTTGACCTAGCACCATTTTTAGTTATAAGTAAGCAAAGGTTCAAATTATTACAAATGGGTTGCTTGGATGTTAAAAAAATAAAAAAAAAATTAAACACAGTGAGTGGATCAGAATTAAACAGCTTACAGTAAAAATATTGAAGTTCAAGCTCTGTGTAATGGGCTAGAATATCCTTCTATGTTTTACTAAGTGAAGATGTCTTCCTGTTTTTGCACAATGGCTGGTTTGTTGATTGCATTTTCAACTATAATATCAAAGGTCTCAGTGAGCATCCTAGTAACAGCAAATATATCAGTTCAGCAACAATGGGGAAGGTTATATGGCTTGAGCCCTATTTTATTCATCACAGTCCTCTGTACATGACACGACACTATTTATGAATTTTTATGAAGCAGAACAGGTCACAGGCAATGAACCATGATCTACAAGTGTAAACTTACTGCAGCTTCAAATGAAAAGAAAAGAAGTACACTCATTTTTTTGAGTGTTTTGGCTGTGAAAGGCAATAAAAATCAATAACAACAGCTACAGGCAATTAGAGGTGTTATAACTTTGAGAATAGTGCTGAAAATGATAGTTAACCCTGCAGCAGAGGTATCACCTCAGGTACCTCAGGTAGTGTGTGAAAGGCAGTTCCATTGTACAAAAGCAATATGTATCAAAAATATATATGTATACATATATAAATGTTTACTATTTAAAATGCTTTAAAATGTTAATTTTTGTTTTATTTTGCTCTACTAAGTTGAGATGAATTGTATAAATGATGCAGAGATAAAGACATTTAATAAAACAAATTACCAAAGATAGGGTGCACATGCATGGCAGCAATAGATGATGGTAGATTTTCTTTTGTACTTTATGTTATCTACATTGGCTTTTATTTTTTTTTACCTCTCTGCAATGCCTTTAAAAATACTGTCATGTTTTTTTTAATTTAAAAAGCTTAAACTCCATAAGAAAGAGATGGCTGGCACTGAACGAATTTAAAGCTGATGTGATCTTTCGTAAAGGAGGCTCTTTCAAGTTTGCATTTATATATTTTTCAAATTCCTTGCAGGCCTCAGATTCTTCTGGTAAAGTAAGAGTTACCATCCTAATAAGAAATAACTCTCGTTTGAAGGTTACCTTCTCTGTACTTGATCCTCATAGAAGGTATATTTTATGTAAATTTACACTAGCAGGTACTCCTCTAGCGTTGCCTAATATCTACACACCAAACTGTGGTCAACTTATATTTCTAATGTAAACATCAGATAAGCTGCTGCAACAGTCTAGTCCATTCACTTTAGTAGGAGGCAATTTCAATTTAGTCATGTCCCCCCCTAGAGATAGAAAATCATTACTCAGCTAACTCCCATCTAAAATTATTATTCATTTAACGACATCCTTTCTGCAAAGAGAACACCACTTTTTCAACACCTGGATGGTTAAACATCCTTTATATAAAAGGTACTCTTTTCACTTCTCTGCCCATTGGATGTATTCTAAGGGCTAGATTCACGTAGGAGCGCGTATCTTTGTGCGGGCATAACGTATCCTATTTACGTTACGCCTCCGCAACTTTTACAGCCAAGTGCTGTATTCACAAAGCACTTCCTCTGTAAGTTGCGTCGTCGTAGCGTAAATAGGCCGGCGTATCCGCACGCAATTCAAATTCGGCAGGGAGGGGGCTTGTTGTATTTAAATTAACGGTGACCCCGCGTAAATGACGCGCCAAACGAACTGCGCATGCACCGACCGTGGATGTATCCCAGTGCGCATGCTCCAAATCACGTCGCAAATAGTCAATGAAAACAACGTGAACGTAACTTACGCCCAGCCCCATTCTGAATCGGCTTACGCAAACGACGTAAAATTTATAAATTCCGACGCGGTCCCGACGTCCTTACTTAACATTGGCTGCGCCATCTTTTTGTTGGAATACCTTTACACCTGAAATCGCCTTACGTAAATGGCGTATCAGTACTGTGACGGCCGGACGTACGTTCGTGAATCGGCGTATCTAGCTAATTTACATATTCAACGTGTAAATCGACGGAAGCGCCACCTAGCGGCCAGCGTAAATATGCAACTAAGATACGACGGCGTAAGAGACTTGCGCCGTTCGTATCTTAGCTCAATCCTGGCATATCTTGTTTTCTGAATTTCGAGATACACCACGTAACTTCTTACTGAATCTGGCCCTAGATTATTATATTTTTTTTGTATCTGCATCTAGGACTGGGTTAAAACATGTAACGTCCTCAGATATTTGACCATTCAGTCATTATGTTAGACTTATGCTGCGTACACACGATCAGGCTTTTGCCCGGCCAAATCACACCGGAATTCCGACGGAATAGAACATGTTCTATATCTATGAAAATGAAAAGGAAAATAGGAGAAAAAGTGCCCAGTTCCTATATTAACCACTTAAAGACCCCCGCACGCACATATACGGCCACAACATGGCTCGTACAGGCACAAGGGCGTAAATTTACGTCCCCGCCTGAGTGCGGTTCGGGGGTCCCATCGGGACCCCCTCCGCGGCGTGCGGGGGTCTCCCTACCTCTGGGAGCGATCCAGGATCTGCGGGCGGATGTCCGTGTTTTCCGCCCCCCCCCGCGATCGCTCCCAGCCAATGGGAGCGCGCTCCCAGCCTGTCACTTCCTCCTCCTGTGTTTACACAGGAAGGAGGAAATGATGTATTCTCTCATCGCAGCGCTGTTTCCCAGCGCTGCTGATGAGAGAAGACATCACAAGTAAGTGTGCACCAACACAACACTGACACACACTCACATAGGCATATTAACCCCTTGTGATCACCCCCCACCCCCCTGTCACAGTGTCACTGAATGCAGTGATTTAATCACTGCATTTAGTGTCAGTGTGACAGGCACTGTAAAAAACAGTTAGTGTTAGGTTCAGGATAGCCCCCCCACCCCCCCTAATAAAGTTTTAACCCCCTGATCACCGCCCTAGTTAACCCTTTCACTCCCTATTGCCAGCGTCACTAAGCGATCATTTTTCTGATCGCTGTATTAGTGTCGCTGTTCCCGCTAGGTAGCTATTTTTTTTTATTGCGATTTTTTTTTTTACTAAAGACATGTGGCTAAATAAATTTTGGCCTAAATGTTTGACTAAAATTTAGTTTATTTGATTTTTTTTTAACAAAAAGTAAAAAATAGTGTTTTTTTTTCAAAAATGTCGCTCTATTTTTGTATATAGCGCAAAAAATAAAAATCGCAGAGGTGATCAAATACCACCAAAAGAAATCTCTATTTGTGGGAAGAAAAGGACGCAAATTTTGTTTGGGAGCCACGTCGCACGACCGCGCAATTGTCTGTTAAAGCGACGCAGTGCCGAATCGCAAAAACACCTTGGGTCATTTACCAGCGTATTGGTCCGGGTCTTAAGTGGTTAACTAGTGCTACTGGATAAGGTGAAATGAACAAATAAACAAATTAAATACCTCTAGCCAATTAAGGCAAACAGCTACTACCTTATAGAAACAAGGGAGATAATACTCTTGCCCTATCTGAAATGGACACCGGGGGGCACTGCTACAAACACCAGAGTAGTCTGCCTAACACAGAGAATATACAGATATAGGTAGGTGATGGTGAAGCGCTGTGAATCTTAATAAGGGTATAAAACCAAAGGGTAAATACCAAGGGAGATATGCTAAGTGACTGTATGGTGAACAAAGAGGTGAATCAGCAACAAATAAATAAACATGTGAAATGTACCAAACACACAATGAAATAAATAAAATGCAATGTACAAAATGTGAACCAAAAAAATTAATAAAAAACACAAATGAAAATAGCTGTGCGTGACAGCACACGGCTAGGTGTATAGCATATAAACACGTGAAAAGTCCATACAAAAATGGAGACTCCAAAGCCCAAAAAGTGGTACGGTGTGAAAGCAGGTACGGTGTGAAAGCAGGCAGGGGAAGAAGTCACGTGACGAATACCTATGGGAATAGGATTACAGAGCTGACACAGACCGACGGCGATGTAACGAGCTCGTTGCTCATAGGTGTTTTGCTGCTGCTCCAATTTCAAATGTGAGTTTTTACTTTTCTATTTGTTTGTACCTCAATAAACTTTTATGGAATACTGCACTATGGGCCTCCCTCTCTCTCCTTTTACCCTGCACTGCCTGAGCACCTGTTGATGCCAAGGTTGAGAGGTGGAAGTTACAGAGGAATTTCAAGTGGGAGTTACCCGTCTGTCAGTGATCCCCCAAGCACATCAGTTCCGGATACGAACGCGGCGTTCGTGGAGATAAGTCCACCATCCTCAGCCGCAATGTGAGTGTGTGCTGATGTAATTCATCCATTTCTAGGTCTCTTTTAAGGTTACATCACTTTCCATTAATTTCTGCCTTTCATGTCTGTATGAGCACCTGGTGAAGAAGTTCTCCATTTCAACCTCAATAAGTGTGGTTGCATCCCAGTAACTACTGTTTGGTACTTTGGGCCATCCGTGCTATGGCTCTGAGGTGAGCATTTTAGTACCACAAGAGGTGTGCGCACCGAAGTCTGCCTGCTTTCACACCGTACCTGCTTTCACACCGTACCACTTTTTGGGCTTTGGAGTCTCCATTTTTGTATGGACTTTTCACGTGTTTATATGCTATACACCTTACCGTGTGCTGTCACGCACAGCTATTTTCATTTGTGTTTTTTATTAATTTTTTTGGTTCACATTTTGTACATTGCATTTTATTTATTTCATTGTGTGTTTGGTACATTTCACATGTTTATTTATTTGTTGCTGATTCACCTCTTTGTTCACCATACAGTCACTTAGCATATCTCCCTTGGTATTTACCCTTTGGTTTTATACCCTTATTAAGATTCACAGCGCTTCACCATCACCTACCTATAGCTACTACCTTATAGCCTACCAAGGCTTAAACAGATAATATAACAACACAAAAATGTAGGCAGCGCTAAACTAAACACCTGAAAAGATGTAAACTGGATAACTAAATAATTACAACCCAGATATAGTCATAATATATAACAGTGTAAGGTAATATAGGAATTTATAAAGAAAAAAATAGGGGTCATAATTTCTAGACCTTGTATAATGTTGGGGTAATATATAATGAAGATAAACAGGGATGTATTGTATAGACAGTAGGTTTGTACTGTTTCAATGGAGCTCTAAAGCTGAAATATACTGTTAAAAAAAAGTAATGCTGCTACCATTTTTGCATATAATAACAATATATGCTAAGAAAAAAACAACAAAAAAAATAACTAAAGAGACAAGATAGAATAGAGGGAAGGGTAAGAAAAAGAAGAGAAAAAAAACAAAGATAGTAGGTATATAAGATAGAAAAGGTCGAAAAGGTCCATGGGGTATCTTATTATGTTGGTCTTATCTTATTAGCATATTAAATAGCTATTAATTGTTATATTACCAAGGTCTTAATAATGTGATGTCAAAGTTGGGAGGGAAAAAATGAGTCACCCAAGGATTCCCCGATTTTTTCAAAGTTTGCAATATTATCATTGGTAATAGCTTCCGTTTTTAAGTGGGTCATGGCTTGGTTTATTCTGGTTTTAATTCAACTTATTACTCGAGACATACAGTGTACTGTGATTTCTAAAATTGTGTTATTTAGCTTAAATTTGTACTTCATTATACATTTTAAACATTTCCACTACTATGTGACAATTGATCAATTCCATAAAAAAAATTACAATTATTAAAAAAAATAAAAAAAATACCTAAGATAAAAAGGGGACTGGCAGTAAAACTTTCCCCAAATCTATGTCCACTGTTTAATAGGCCTCATTTCCTACTACCATATGCAGCTCCAGTCAAGGCCCAAGCTCTAGTATCTGTTTAAAAATTGTCATTCCCTAAAAGACAAGTCTTATATTCTGAAATGCATGCTCCACACATCTTAAGCAAAGCATGTTTTGGCACCGAATGCAACCTGTACAGGTAGGGGAGAGGGGGGAGTGGACATGTATCCCATACCTGGCAGTACTAGTTAGGCAACAGTGGCAATTGGGCTGGATATAATGAGTATAGGTGCTGAAAGCTACCTGCAGAGCAAAGTGTTGTTGGGATCAGAGGGTATTTGTTTAGTACAGGTGTACTTTAATCACTTCAGCCCCATAAGCATTTCCCCCTTAATGACCAGGCAATTTTTTGTAACATGGCACTGCATCGATTTAAATTTTATTTGAGTGGTCATGCATTGTTGTACCCAAACAAAATTTATGTCCGTGTTTATCCCCACAAATAGAGCTTTGTTTTGGTGGTATTTGCTCATCTCTGTTGTTTTTATTTTTTGCGTTATAAAAAAAGCACCAATTTTGGAAAAAAAAACAATATTTTTTACTTTTTGCTATAATAAATATCCCACCCAAAAATGTAAAAAAAAAAACGTCTTCATCAGTTTAGGCCAATATGTTACTTTGGTAAAAAAAATGCAAAAAAACATATATTGTTTGAGCAAAAGTTATAGCGTCTACAAAATAGGGACTATGTTTATGCCATTTTTATGTATGGCGAACTGCCATTTTAGCGGGACTGCGACATTGCGGTGGACAGATCAGACACTTTGACATTTTTTTGGGACCATTGACATTTATACAGCAATCTGCTATAAAAATGCTGGCAGGGAAGGTGTTAACACTAGGGGGCGATGAAGGGTTAAGTGTGTTCCCTAGGTGTGTTCTAACTGTGAGGGGATAGGACTGCCTAGAGGAGGAGCCAGATCTATGTTCCTACATAGTAGAAACACACGATCTGTCTCTCCTTCCCTGTCAGAACAGGGATTTGTGTGTTTACACACACAAATCCCCATTCTGGTTCTCGTGCCCATGATTGCGGGTGGCCGGCAGTGATTGCGCCCACCGGCTATGTGCATCAGGTCCCCCGCCGTGCAGCAGGCACACGCGCCTGCTATGGCTCTTAAAGGAGCCACCGTACATATACTGCCACTGTATATGTATGGGAGCCAGTCGGTGAGTGGTTAAAGTGTATCTAAAATCAACTTTTTTTCTCATTTTGTATAAAGTAGGGGATGGTTGCAATCACTATCAGTTTTGTCTTTGCCATCTGTGTGTCATTTAAGAGATTTCTCTTCACTTCCTGTCCTGAAATCTAAACAATAATTGAGGAAATCTTCTCTTAGACCAAGTGTCCCCTTTAGAAGATTTATTTTCTATTTGTGTTATAGGGGCATTTCAAACTTTCGGATTTACCCTCAATTTTATTTTGGATGACACTGATGATTAGTGCAATTAGAGGGAGTGGTTTTCCTTAAAACAGATAAACAGTACAATAAAAAACCTGACAGTAGTTCTAATTCTCATGCTGCATTTTAATCTTAGTTATACTGTATAACATGCAGAGAAAAGCAACAGGTTAATTTTAATACAGAAGCATTAACCTACTTTCATTCCCTGACCACTTCATTCAACCAGTGGGAGTAAAAAGAAAGACATGTGTATGCTACATGTTGCCCAGGGCCATAGCTCTATGGAATGTCCAATATAACAATACTGATTGTCAAAGCCCTTTCACATGGCATGGGTCACATTGGCATGGGGATGCTCCTGCATACACAGAAGCACCAAGTCTATCCTCTGGCTCTAAAATTAGCATGTGCAAAGGTAAGTATGGTATATACGTTTGGGGCTTGGGGATTAAAGCAACCTTTGACAAATCATACGTTTAATTTTTGTGTATTTGTGTCACTAGTATTTAAGTTCTTAAACTTTACAGTATTTACACCCAGCAAAAGATTTGAAATATTTTATTTGTGTGTGATTTGCAGAGATTCTTCACAGTAAGACTTTGAAGCCATCACTGCCAGAAGTTCTACTTATAAACATATAGAAGAAACTATTGCCTGCATCAAGTGTTCCAATGTTTATAACGCATAACATAAAATAATCAACATTGCTCATGGTTTGTATTCAAACACTTCTTCCCCCTCACACAACAGCCATATCCTGAGGAATTTTTGCACAGCTATACCAGAATTATTCATACAGTAATGCTATTTCATTTTCAGGGAATAGCATGCAAATGAGTAGCTAAATTACCCAATTACTGCAATCAGTAGTAACAAAACAATCTAATTAGTGTACAACATCAACAAAAACTGTATATGTAACCATAAGCCTAGGATTTCTTGTGGTTGTCTGTATTAAGTCCCATTTTCAGCACAAATCCCCATTGATCTTGAAAGGTAAAAAAAGGTGTTTGTCTTTTTTCAACAGAGTTACCGGGAAACTAAAAGGAATATTAGTATAT
Source organism: Rana kukunoris (assembly GCA_029574335.1). NCBI lineage: Eukaryota > Metazoa > Chordata > Amphibia > Anura > Ranidae > Rana > Rana kukunoris. The sequence goes on from CM056054.1 coordinate 100,948,816, forward strand.
TATTAAAATGTTGCTGTTCCCATATACAAGTCAATACAAAATAGATCTATCTATCTATCTATCTATCTATCTATCTATCTATCTATCTATCTATCTATCTATCTATCTATCTATTCTTCTGCTGCCTCTTCCAAAACTAAAACAAGTTTGATTCAGAGAGTAGTTTCTGCTTCAATGAACTATTACTGAAAGGTTCAGAACAAAGCTACTGGCAGATCGGACAAAGCTGCTGTAACAGGATTTACGTTAAACTGAGACTGATAAGGCCACATCAGAAGCACTGCTCAGACTTCTTTCGGATGGAATAGCTGCATAGCTGTTAGGTGCTTTGGCTTGGAGCACCTGATCACAGAATCTCAATTATGCTTATCAGGATGTAATTTTGATCTAATCTAACATTTACAGGATAATTCACTTCTCACAGCAAGTGTTCTATATAGCATTAGACTGACTCCTGCCTAAAGTGGATAAAAATCACTTTAAAATGCTACCAAACCCTAGTTGTGTTCTTCATAAAATGTATTTGAAATAAAAATTTGCATTTTATCTTGTGAATGAAAAAAAATCTGGTCCAAAAGTTGGATTTGTATTACACAAGATTGTTCTATAAGTATGAAAAAATAAAAAAATATGAGGCATATTGGCTTGAATATCTAGATAAAAGTTGACATTGTCTTATCTTATATAACGAAGAACTGAATTCATTGTAAAACTTAAATATCATCTATTCTTATCTGTATATTTAAATAGAAATAAAAGTTAAAAGTGGCTGCCTAAGATGGGGAAATTACTTTCTTAGACACAAAAACGTTCTTTAGAAATTATTAGCTATATACTTTTAATTTTAATTAGTAGGCAAAAAATAATGTTCTTAAAAATCTGATCAAAGACTGGTACACTTATTTTGGGCAGTTAAGACATATTCCTGAATGGCTGAGAACCGGAATTGACGCAGACTTTGGATGATTTTTATACACAGAAAGACAGCTGCCCCTGCAAAATGTTCATGCTCTTGTGCAAAGAAAGTTGAAAGGACAATTGTCTGATATATGATGCTCTAGCAAACTACATATCATTCAGTTAGGATTTATTGCTACTTTAAAAAAACTGTTGAGATAAGGTCTTAGCAACATACTGCAGTGCTTTCAGTTAGCTGGTAAAGTACAATCATTGTGCAGTGCTGCAAAGCAGAAAGCCGAGCACACACAAGACGAAGCCATTATAGCAAGTAGACATGTGCACACTGAAATATTTTGTTTCAGAATTTTATTCTCGCCCGAAAAATAAATGTATTTAGTTAATCCCGAAATTCATTTTTAGTTATTTTGTTTCGTTAAAAAATGCATTTGTCCAAAAATCGTTTTTGGTGTCTGTCGAATGTTCTAAGATGATTTGACGGAGCAGTTAAACTGTACGACGCCACAACTGTACATTTGCTACACGCTATAGAAGAATAATAATGTTGTATGACACTAGTAATAGTTATATTTATAAATTATTATTACTAGTCAACCAACATTCAAATTCTTCTATAGCCTATGGGCTGAGCATTTCACCGGAAATTTATGATTGCAGCGTCGTACAGTTTAGCTACTTCGTAAAATTTTCTTTCAACAGACACTATAAGCCAGGGGTGCCCAACCAATGGCCCGGGGGCCACATGTGGCCCACGGAGCCCTCTGATGTGGCCCGTGACCTCCTTCTCTGGGATGAAATAAAATATAATAGAATACTATTATTAAAGTGGATGTAAACCCTGTATACACCCAGTGAAGTGAACAGCCTCAGATGATACACTTAGATGAACCAAATCTCCCTACATTAGTTTTACATGTATATCTGCTGTCTTCACATTTATGTACTGTGTATAAAGTTTAGATCGTTTTAGGAAATGTTCTTTTCCTGGTTCACACAGAGTGTGATGTCTGGGTATACAGCCAAGATAGCTAACATTGCTGATTGGAGGAAAGGCACACACCCCCTCTCATCATATGCAGAGACTCTCAGAGGTGTTTTGTAATAGGGCCAGCTCCCTGTTAATCAATTTTAGGAACCTCCCCTGACAGAAATTGCAGACTGCTTGTATCTGATGTGTCGGAGAATTTGTCAGGAGTTATCAGGCAGTTCAGGAGAAAGCTATGGGACATATTGCTTTGAAGAGAGATAACAAAACACTGCAGATATATGTGCTCAGCTCAAATTTCATGAACTGGGTTTACATCCACTTTAAGATAAGTTTATTACAAAAATTACATTGTATATACAGTATGTAACCTTTGGGTTACCTGCATTGAGCCATAGACCTCTATTACCTGCGAGTTAAGTTTGCTAAGAGTATAGTGGGGTCTATAGAGCCGAGTGGGCTGCCATCCATCTGTTCCGCTCATTGTGGCCCGCCAAGTCGCTTAAGTGGCCCTTGCTCTTCAAAAGGTTGGGCACCCCTGCTATAAGCCTTCGATGACAGATTCGACGTTTGCATGTTTTTCTTTGCTTCGTCAAATCTTCATCGTTCATGTCAAATGGTCTACCCCAACACTGTCTCTATAATGTCAAATCTTTCCTCCCTATATAGAATAATCTTGGACTAATAGGCTGCGTACAAACCGACCGTGTGTACGGCCCACCGATCCGTCGTCCATCGGACCAAAGTTTTAAAACTTGCTTTAAAATCGGACCAATAGACGCCTGACCAGCGGTCCAAACCGATGGTTAGTACGCAAAAGCATCAGTCCAAAAACCTGTGCATGCTCAGAATCAAGTCGACGCATGCTTGGAAGCAGTGAACTTCATTTTTTCAGCACGTCGTTGTGTTTTACGTCACCGTGTACTGACACGATTGGTTTTTGAGCTGATGGTGTGTACGCACCATCAGACCATCAGACCACCAGTCTGTGAACTGATGAAAACGGTCTGTCGGACCATTCTCATCGGGTTGGACCGATCGTGTGTACGCAGCCATAGAGTTAAGGTTAGGCACATTCGACCACAGGTTTGATAGACACAGATTGCTATTGTCAGCATCATGTCGAATCTTCTACCTATATCAAACTGTTGTAGCAACGAAAATTAAAATAAAGCATTTTCTATGTCGGATCTTTCGGATTTCAGATTTTGCATGTTCATTTTTGTTTGTTAAAACGATAACGAAAATACCAGAAATTCGGACGAAAATGCATTCGGATGAAAACAAATGCACATGTCTAATAGCAAGTACACATATAATTTAACAATGAATAAAAAAAAAAAAAAAAAAGATTTTCTTGTGGAGGGGCCTGCCATTTGAGCTGTCAAGAGTAACACCTATGCCTGCCCCTTCTGCCTACCTCATCTATGATTGAAGGATGGGCAGACAAACAAAAGGCCTGCCTCCTCCATTCATGTTTTACATTTACAAATTGAATTCACAGAAGCTGTAGTGCCGCTTCTATGAATGGAGGAGATACAGTAGGAAGAAAGGGTGGGCATAGTTGGCGCTCTTGATTAGTCATTCAGCTTTATTAATACCCTGCTGCCCCAAAAGACTACAACAGTGGGGGAAGGGAGGAGGAGGGATTGGAGGAAAAATATGTTATGCTTAAATTAGATAATATGTGATCTATCATTTAGGTGCAAAAGCATACAATAGATACAGAGATAACCTTAATATACTTTAATATTATGCATCAGCCGAGGATGGTAGGGATCCTTGATAAGAAATGCAAGCACTATGTTTGTAATTATTGATTGCTGGTATAGATTGAAAATACGTATGTGTACCATCTCTTATAGGAGAGAAGAAGGGTGTGAGTCACTCAGATGTGAATGTAACTGGATATCCTACTATCCAGATCTAGTCACAACATATGCTAATAAGACTTTTAATGGAATAGTAGTAAGTCAGTATAATAATTAAGTGGCTCTGTTATTTCTGTTCATTATTAGCTTGCTGGAAATAAGACTTAAATATTTTATCTTTGCCTATACAAAATATGTTTATTGTTCTTAATTTTAATCAGAGAAAACAAATATATAGATGATGTTCTAATTTAAATCAAATGTTCCCTGAGTTACTTATGCATAAGAATATTTTAAAATGGCATACCAGTTTGAAACACACACACAAGAAGCCTTAAAGCTGATCATAGATGAATGCATCCCCCTATCCACTCATTTAAGGTGGGTGAATAAATCCCCTCCTGCACTTTTGTATTTTGACATAAAGGACCGATCAGGGCTGCAGCAAATTTGCTGCAAGTGTTGATCAAACAAAATATACCAACAGTCCCATGCAAACAGAGTTGAACATTAGATTGACAGCTCTCAAACAGAAATCAACATGAATAGATTGAAATTCCACTGGTCCCTACTAAACCTGCTGAATTTTGTGGCAAGCTTGAGGTGCTGAGTCACTAATCTGTTGATGAGGATGAATAAATTAAAAAAAATAATCTGGGGTAACCAGCCAAGCTAGCTGTCAATGCGTTTGTAGCTGCATTTGTCCTATTGTTGTTGCTCTACATTCTCAGATATGCATGTAAATAAGCATACTATATCAGATTTTGAGTTTTGCAATTGAAATCAACAACAAATATACGTTTTTTTTATTATTGAAAATAGAATAACACAAGTTATTTAAAGGTAATTACAGGATTATTAAACTCTTAGGCCGCGTACACACGATCGGTTTAAACCGATGAAAACAGACTGAAGTTAGTTTTCATCGGTCCAAACCGATCGTGTGTAGGCCCCATCGGTCCGTTATCCTTCGGTTAAAAAACAGAATGCTTGCTTTAAAATTGAACTGATGGACGGCTGACCGATCATTAGTATGCAAAAGCATCGGTTAAAAGGCCACGCATGCTCAGAATCAAGTCGACACATGCTTGGAAGCATTGAACTTCATTTTTTTTCAGCACGTCGTGTTAAAACATGAAACGTCATCGCGTACTGATACAATCGTTTTTTTAACTGATGGTGTGTAGGCAGTCAGTCAGCTTCATCGATGAACCGATTAAAACGGTCCGTCGGTCTGTTCTCATCGGATGGACCGATCGTGTGTACGTGGCCTTAAACATTGAATCCTTTATGATTGATATATTTATTTAACTTAAAAGTGACATATTTATGAGCTTCAATGATTTTCAATAATAAGGAATAGATATACCATAATCATTGCATTACAAATAATCTCTATACAGGATTGTGTTAAAACATGTCATAATAGAGGAGCTTAACATGAGACTTTAATTGTACTAAATTGCATGCAAGATGTGCCAAAATGGACCAAAAAATGCATAATGCAAAAAGGTTAAAGCAGTAGTAAATAGTCATGAGCGGAATATGCCATATTCGATTTCACGATATTTCGCGAATATATAGAAGAATATTCGCGAATATTCGTTAATATCGAATATTCGTGATATTTTATTAAAAAAAAAAATTGCGAAATTTCGCTAGTGAGAAATTTCGCTAGTGCGAATGCGAAATTGATTGCGAAATTCTCGTCAACACGCGAAAACGGAGATCATTTCCTGGATTACTAAACTAATAGGCACTAAACACTAAGGCGGCGTACAGACGATCGGACATATCCGATGAAAACGGTCCGCGGACCATTTCCATCGGATATGTCCGATCGGGAGTTTGATCCGATGGCGTGTACACACCATCGGATCAAATTCCCCGCCGCCGGACGGCGCGGTGACGCGGCGGTGACGTTGACGCCGCCGCGTCACCGCCACGTCACCGCACCAGGAAGTAAAACACTTCCGCGCATGCGCCGAATCCATTCGGCAGCGGCGCGGCGGCGGTGGGGGCCGACATGTCTGCTGGTAAGTGTACTAACCAGCAGACATGTCGGGCGGACAGATTCCACCAGATAGATTTCAAAGCTTGCTTTGAAATCTGTCGGGTGGAGAAATCTGTCCGCTAGCCCATACACACGAGCGGAGATGTCTGCTGAAACGGTCCATCGGACCGTTTTCAGCGGACATATCCCCTCGTGTGTACGCCGCCTAACTCTACTTACACAAACTTATATGACTAAACTAAAGCTAATTTTTTTTATACACAAAACACAGAAGGGCAGAGAACGCATTCGCAAATATTCGTAATACGAATATTCGCATTGCGAATATTCGGCAACATAAAAGGATCGCCTCAGCTACTCGGCCCAGGGTCTCTAATCATACCAGCAATGCTTTTAGACGTCGATGGAGATCACTAGGATGTGATCTGTTTTAAAAAATAAATTTGAAAAAATACGAATATTCGCAATATCGAATATTCACCGCGATATTCGATTTATTCGCGAATACTCGAATATGCAATATTCGTAACGAATATTCGCAATGCGAATATTCGTGAGCAACACTAGTAGTAAACTCTACATTTTTTTTTTAAATGGGCCCCTGCAGGTTTAAGCCATAATGTGCTAGTATGCACCACAGTTCAAATGGAGCCCTCCAGCGCTGAGCTGTCACTGCTCCCAGCCCTTCCATTTTTACCCTGTCTTCCTTCTGGGTTCATGCTCTCTGAATGACCTGGCTGTAATAACATCACTCCTGCTTCTGCACATTGGAGTCATGATTGCAGCAATGTGCTCTTTGCATTCATGGCACATTCAGTGGTCTGAATGCAGAGCGCAATATGCATGCATTGTGTCATTATTGGCTAGAGCCGATATACAATATCTCCTAAGCAGAGCAAGTTTATGAGATGTTCATAGTACTTACAATTAGACTTATTATAGTACTTATAAGCTTACATGTAGGTACAAGTTATATGTTAAGCCTCGTACAAACGACCAGATATCTGATGGAATCGAATCCGATGGATTTTTTCGTCGGAAATCTGATAAAGCTGACTTTCATCAGTCTTGCCTACATACCATCAGTCAAAAATCTGACTGTGCCAAAATGCGGTGACGTAAAACACTACGACGTGCTGAAAAAAATGAAGTTCTATGCGTGGATTTGCTATGGACTTCCACACAGACGATCGTTTTCTTTCTATCGTTTTTTTTTATCCATAGGAAAAATTTAAAACATGTTCTATATTTTTTCACAGATGGAAAACAAACCGATGGGGCCCACACACGATCGGTTTGTCCGATGAAAACAGTCCATCTGTTTTCATTGGACAAACCGATCATGTGTACAGGGCTTAAGAGTTTACTACCGCTTTAAATTAACATTTTACTTCAATGACTGTTGGTACTGGTGTGGTAAAGTAGGCACATTATTACATATGCTTTGGGACTGTCCTAAACTTAGGAGTTTCTGGGGAGCAGTATTCCGTTTAATATCCAAAACTACAGGCTTCATTAACCTCCCTGGCGGTATGATTCTTTCAGATTTTAGGTGCTGAAAGTGGTATCATTATTTGCAAGGAAATTTGGCGTTTTATACTGTAGGCTTGTAATTCTTAGGAATAACTCACTTAAATCTGACCAAACACGAGTCTAATAGGCATCCCGGGTATGATTTTTTTTTAAAAACAAAATTATAAATTAGAATATAATAAATAATTATAAATAATTATAACAAATAATAATATAATTATAATACAAATTATTCAATAATGTAATCAACTCAAAAACACTGAAATTTGCTCAGTTTCAGAATTGTCGCTGTCATTTTTTTTATGATGAATTTCCCCACAAATCGCTATCGCTCAATTCTGCAAGTGATTATAATTTATTATTGCTGTTTTCTAGCTGCTCTAAAACCATTTTTGACATAAAGGGACACTTTTGGTTGCTATGGACAATCTACAGTTTGCAGGCAGAAAGAACAGTTTTTATAATATGTAAAAGTACATGTAGGGCACTGGACAGACCACTAGGGACAGGGGGGTGTGTATTTTTTACATACAGTACTGTAATCTATAAGATTACAGTATACTTTATGTAATGTGTTTGTTTACTTTTTTGAATTTGGTGCCGTTCTCCGCCCCCGTGCATCATAACGTCGCAGGGGACGGAGATCGACGGCACATGGGGACACTATGTGAATCGAGCGAGGACGCCGCTTGCTCACACAGCAGGGATGCATCGCTGGATCCAGGAACAAGGTAAGCCGGCGCGCACTGCAGGCTCTGCATAGCTACCCCGAGCGTGAATCGTGGATACCGATTTTAGCACAAAAAAAACACCCCGAGTCACGCTTTGGAATACCGACAGGGGGGTTAAGTTAGACATCCATGTAGATCTCTATCCACCAAACCTTAGACCAATGGCAATACAGATTTTTATGGCAGCTAGGTTGGTAGTTACTAGACAATGGAAATCCAACACATCACTGAATATTAGGGATGTTTTTAAAAAAGGTCAAGAGGCCTTTAAGCATGAACTGATTATGACCAGTATTGAGGGAAAATGACCCTGCTTTTATAAACAGTGGGATCCTTAGATTTTTCTTAGACAGATTAAAATAAAGTATAAACATTCACAATTCCTGCACGTTCAGTGTTCTTTTCGGAATATGAGCCAGAGTACCTAATTATATCTTAATGTTTCTGTGTGTTCTAACATTTTAGACATATGCTTTTCAATTTTCTGTTCCAACATCACAGTTTATTAATATTATTAAAATAAAGTATTCTGTGTGTGCTTATGCACAATATGTATTCCACAGCTTCATGTGATTCTGAGGATATACTCTATGGCACATATATGTTTGCATTATATGTTTATGTATACCTTGCATGGTAAATGACTGTGGTTTGTAAGTTGTAAAAAATCTCAATAAAAAAAAATATTCCTAAATTACTGTATTTATTGGCGTATAACACTCACTTTTTTACTCTGAAAATAGAGGGTGAACCTGCGTGTTATATGCAGGGGACTATAGAAAGTTTTTTTCCTGAAGCTTCCCTCTTAAAGTTAGGGTGCCTGTTTTACACCTGTGCGTGTTTTATACCGAGAAATACGGTATAATATAATTTTTATTGTTCTTTGAACCGCTTGCCTCTATAAATTTTCTTGGGGGCGTGGTTTGCCGGCAGAGCGGATGGCTGCACTCTGAAACAGCTCCACCATGGGCCATCAGAGGTATTTAGAGCGACCAGAAGCCTTGTTTTACACTGCCATCACCATCCTCCGCTGCGGGCACACACTTATATGCCATCTAGCCATCCATGTTCCTTCATCTGCCTATTTTGGTGGAGATTTTGAAATTCAAATTTATATAATGAAGCTTCAAGGGAACCATTGCAAGGTCTAAATGACTATGCCCCATTGGATTTGTATATATATATATATATATATATATATATATATATATATATATACACAGGGCTCAAAATTTCAAGCCCTGAGCTACTAGCCAGGCCTCAAGAGTTACTCGCCACCAGTTGCTCCACCTAATTCATACACTGCCCTGCGCCTATTTGCACCCGTAAACACGCCCTTGTAGATTATCTCATGGAATGACACTGTTAAATGTTTTATGCAGAATCAAGTTACACAATTAAATATTAACAACAACATGGTACAGGGCACTGGGGGGGCAGACCAGAGGGACAGGGCACTGGGGGCAGACCAGAGGGGCAGGGCACTGGGCCAGACCAGAGGGGCAGGGCACTGGGGCAGACCAGAGGGACAGGGCATTGGGGGAATACCAGAGGGACAGGGCACTAGAACTGGGTCTCTTCCCCATTCTCTTGCTGTCTCCTCTGCAACTCCCATCCATCCTCTCTCTCTCTCCCTCCCTTATTCATCTCATCATCAGGAGCCTGTCTGTGTGGCTGCACGCTTGCATGTCCCCACTTCCCCCTTTAATTAAGGCTGGCAGTGAGGAGAGAAGCTGCAGCACAGCGGGAGGGAGTACAATCCAGCGTTGAGATCCACACAACTGCACAGCCATTGACACCACCGCACAGCGCACATTGAGACCAGTCTGTTTGCAGTGCTCAGGCTGAACTGTTGGACATTTACATAGAGCACAAGGAGAAGAAAACTGCACAAACTGGAAGGCTGCCGCTCTCATGTCAGGGCAACTTTCAGTGTGCGCTGCACCAGAGTGGTAATTTTCGCAATCCTCCACCTCACTTATTACTTCCTGCTCCCTGCTCTCCAGCTACAGGTCATACTGTTAGGTCCCATGGCTTAATGAGAATTGTAAGGAGAGCACCTGTGTACTGCTCTGCCTGTGCGCAGCTCACCAGACTACGTTTCCCAAGCATGCACCTTTCCTCTTTGGCCGCCAATCGCATTGGGGCTCTAAGTTTAGGCACAGATTGGAGGGAGATTGGTCATGCAGCCCTGTCACTCGCCCCCAGCTTAAATCCACTCGCCAAATGCTAGTAGGCGAGTGGAAATTTTGAGGGCTGTATATATATATATATATATATATATATATATATATATATGTGTGTACGTGTGTCTAGGTATATGTTTTTACAGGAAGATGATATATATTTTGTGATGAAATAGGGGCCCAGCTGACCTTTAAAAAAAACTTTTTTTCCTGTCTTCATGGGAATGGTTGAATGTCTTCAGGAATTAGTTAAATTATCCTGGTGTTTTGTAGAGAACCTGGGCAGACGTAAAGGTTTCATCACACCAGGGGCCCTTAGCATGCTAATGTCGGAACTGATTTGGCTGAGGATCAAGGGGGGTTGCTTTAAACATCATAAACGGTAGACAGAAAGGCACCAAAAGTTTTTAGACCTGGGCATGGTAGGCAAAGAGGCTTGAGGTGCAGCCAATCAGAATTTGATGCAACTCTGAACCAAGAGAGTTTAATTTGTTGAATGGTGGAGAAGGAATATAAAATAGGTAGGAGCTGTAGGAAGCTCTGTTTGGCTCCAGACCATTAAGACGACAGGATGTCTGTGTAATGTATTCCCTTATCTCTCTCTTTATTTTTTCCTACTTTCCTTCTATCTTAAGATTTTGTATAAAATTCAAAATAATAGCCTGTGTATGTCCATTTTAACCCTATCTCAGTTTGGCCTTATGTATCTTTGTAGCCTGACAACACTGTACCTGTAACATCACCAAAAGATGTGTAGTCATTTCTAATTATTCTAATGTTTATTTTCTGTATAAATAAATGGAATTGTTTTCTCTTTTCACCATCATTATCAATTGTTTTTAATTCTTATATAGACAAAGGGTTTCAATCACTTCTTTTATGTATCATTAACCACTTCATTACTGGGCACTTAAACCCCCTTTGTGCCCAGACCAATTTTTAGCTTTCAGCGCTGATGCATTTTGAATGACATTCAGGCGGTCATACAACACTGTACCCAAATTATATTTTTATAATTTTTCTCCCACAAATAGACCTTTCTTTTGGGGGTATTTGATCATCTCTGCAATTTGTATTTTTTGCGCTATAAACAAAAAATTGACAGAACATTTTGAAAAAAACACAATATTTTATACTTTTTGTTATAATATCCAATTTTTTTTTTTAATAACATTTTTCCTCGGTTTAGGCTGATATACGTATTCTTCTACATATTTTTGTTAAAAAAAATCACAATAAGTGTATATTGATTGGTTTGCACAAAAGTTATAGCGTTTACAAAATAGGGGATAGATTTATGATTTTTATTTGTTTCTATTTTTTTTACTAGTAATGGCAGCGAACTGCGATTTTTTTGTTAGGCCTGCGATATTGCGGCGGACGTATCGGACACTTTTGACACAATTTTGGGACCATTCACATTTATACTGCGATCAGTGCTATAAAAATTCACTAATTACTGTATAAATGTGACTGGCAGTGAAGGGGTGGCACTAGGGGGGCATGGAAGGTGTTAAATGTATTCCCTGGGTGTGTTCTTACTGTGGGGGGAGGGGGACTGACTGTGGGAAGTGGCTGATGCTGTGTCCCTATGTACAAGGGACACAGCATCTGTCTCCTCTCCCTGACAGGATGTGGAGCTATGTGTTTACTCACAGAGCTCCACGTCCCTGCTGTATCACCGCCAATCACGAGTACCTGGCAAACACCGCGGCCGCCAGGCACACTCCTCGGCTTCCCAGCGATGCGCCGGGCACAGTGTTTCCCTGCTGTGCACCCCCCAGCGGCACGCATGGGGAATGTAAACAACAGGATGTCCAAAGATGTCCAGTCGGCACTTGAGAGCCGCGCTGTGGACGTCTTTTGTCTATAGCGCGGCCCTCTAGTGGTTAAGTGAGGTAGGTATAAACATTTCCAACACACTATGTGAAGTGGGAATGTGTGCATTTCCTTCAATCAGCTCTCACACAGTGAAAGTCCAGACGCCACACCCACCCTTATGTGCTGCTGAAACAGGAAGTAAGATGTGTTACACAATCTGTACTTTCCAAGTAGAAAGTGTAGAAAGTGTAGAAAGTGTAGAAAGATAAAGACAGTGGGCCAGATTCAGGTACATTGGCGCATATATTGACCGGCGTAGCGCACCTCCTTTACGTTACGCACCTCCTTTACGTTAGACCGGCGCAATGTAGAGGCGCAATCACCGTATCCTCGTAGTATTTGCGCAGAAATTTGCGCCGGTGCAACGTAATTCCCGAGGTGTAAGGCGGAGTAATTCAAATTGGGAAGGACGTGGGCGTGTTACATTGAAATGAGCCGTGACCCCATGCAAATGAAGGGCCGGCCGGATCGCGCATGCGCACATGAAGCAGACCATGGTCAGCACCTCTGTGCGCATGCTCACAACTCAGGAACGGCGCAATCAGTGAAATTGAAAGTGGACCCCGGCAACTTAGTGAGCTACGCAGAGAGCTTAAATAGACAGACACAAACGCCCTACCTTTGCAAAAGTACATACCTTTGTATCCCTTCCTATACAGCAAGGTGCTTTTGTTCTGTTGTTTATTAGCGTTTGTTTGTTTGTGATGTGTCTTTGAGATATTTGGGGACTGTTTTGCAGAGTGATTTTTGTCTTTTCTGTTTTTTCTTTGTTGTGTTTTTTTTTAATTATATTTTTGCTAGCCATTTTTTTTTGCTGGTAATTTTTTTTTGGGGTTCTGTTTGTGAATGATTTTGGAATGTGGGGGTGACATTCCTGTCGGAAAAGAGGTGTCACCCTCATTTGTGGTGGAGAAGTGATCCCCAGGTCCGTGTGAATGGTGTATGAATGTACAGTGACATAATTGGAGCCGTGGCATTGCTGCTCACAAGTCCTGCATGGTGAGCTTGTGCTAATCCAATTTGATGAGGATGTGATGTGTCTGTGCTAGGGACCACAGTGGTGTGCATGCATGCATTCTCATTGTGCCATGATTAATGTGTGTGTTTAACGTGCAAAGATGCCTAATGTGAGCTGGCTCCTGGCTGCTCTTCCCTCAGAAGACGGGGTAGCCTCGGTTAGGGGGAGATGTTTTTTTGTCATCACTTATGTCAATCTCCAGGCCCTTTCTCACTGCGAAGGTGTGCAGCATGCAACATGCACCGATGATCTGGCATACAAAGTTTGGGGAATACAACAGGGTACCATGGGGGGTTCCGCATAGGAGTCATAAGATGGGGTCCCAGTGCATATGCAGAGTCACCCTGAAGGGATAAGACAGGAGGATGTTAGTAGTGCATATGCCCCTTGTGATTTCAGCATCATGGGGGGGACAGTCATGCCTGCCACCCATGTCACTCACCAACCAGCCAGCTGTCCCCATACATGTTCTGCTCGAAATCTGTGGGGATGGGGCTAGGATTGTATATGTAGCTGTCATGGGTGTCATGGGTGGTGTCATGTGTTGGGCTGGTGATGTCCTCCTGCAGGGTTGTGGTTAATTCCAGGATGGCATGAGGGGTGAATCTGAAGATGCGAGACACCTCAGAATCACTCATGCCAAAGATGTCTATGCATGTGTGATATATCAAGTGAAGAGTGAGGGGCTTGTATCAGATAAGAATATTGTATTAAATTAGATTATTATATCCATCAAGGTTTTAAAGGGCTATTGAAAGATAGTGAGACCGTGTTTGTAATTTGTCTGTATGTTATGTATTGATGTATATATGTATGTATTTTTTTTAATTGTTTATAAAAGCAAATAAAACGTTTTTGGAAAAAAAAAAAACCTCTCCTGTGCCCTCCCCCGTTCCCTCCTCCGTGCCCTCCTCCTTCTTTGCTCATCTAAAGTCAGTAGTATAGCTATGAGCATGGATGCCCCTGGCATGTTGGCATACAGTTTGTTGTGCAGTGTTGCTTTAGCTGACATGTAGAAGGATTGTCTAATTTTATTCCACCTTTTATATGGACTAATTTTAGACAGGACGTGCAGCTGTTGCGCACAACGCGTAGCCTGCGCTGCACCAACTTACTTTTGTGGATCCCCGTAACTCCCTCATTTGCATAATTGAATAGCAAATCAATGGTGTGTCTAGCACAGTTTTGCGTGCACAGATGCGCTGGTCTATCGAAATTATGCCGGTCAAAAAAAATTTGATTTCATGCATATATCGTTTTGGGGATGCGGCGCATCGATACGCATGCGCAGATTTAGACTAACGCCGCGCATCTCATGTAACGCCGGCGTAATGGCTCTGTGAATCTGGCCCAGTAGATATACATGTAAAATGTATGCAGGAGTATTTGTTTAATCTCTGTGTACCGTCTGAGGCTATTCACTTTACTGGGTATAAGAGAGGGTTTACACCACAAGTACACAGTTGTCTTTCAGGAGGGATTTAAGATACACAGTAAATTTATAGGGTATTACTTAGGCATAATTAGCAAATATACATGTTTTTAACATTTCTAAATATTCTTTATAGTCTAGAAAATCTTTACTTTTTAAATTCAAGTCCATTTAATGCTGTATCTAAAAAGCAATGGAGCTATATATTTTTCTCTGTTGTAACAAACAAAAGAATGACTAGAATTTGATACTGCTAAAAAGAAACATACTGTACATATCCAGGATCCTTACAGACAGCAGGGGTGACAGTTTCCAACAGAACACAGAAGAAACAAAAAAAATTGATCAGTTGGTATTAAATTATAAAACAACTCATTTTCTTTAGGGTTCTGTTAATCTATTTTTTCCAGCATTAATGTTATATATATATATATTATATATATATATATATATATATATATATATATATATATATATATATATATATATATATATATATATATATACATATATACATACATACATACAAATCTTCAATACCAACTAATTCTTTGCAATTTTTAAATTAGTCATTGTATGACTAATATTTTGGGAAATTTCCATATGTACAGAGGCTTGTTAAAATAAAATGTTTATGGGGTACAAGACTGTTAAAAGACTGTTAAGATTTCACTGAATCTTAACACTTGAGTAAACTGGTTTAGAATTTGACCTGGACTGCGAAATTCACTTGATGTTTACACTACGCATTTCTAGTGACATTTGGCCATTTGGACATCTGATTATTGGGTCTGACAATACTTTTTTACACAAACTCAGAAGAGATTTTGTCGTACCTAAAGTAGCCATGTGCTGATGTTCTGATAGCAATATTTAAGCTAACACTGCTGACCTATTTCTGAAAAAGTATTGTTACATGGCTGTCATGCATGATTAAATGGCTTTAGTACTTTCTCAGTCACTGGTATGGATCCAATAAAAGCAAAAAATTCAAAACTCTTAATATGTATACCTTTTCTACTTCAGTGAATCAGCCACTGGATTCTGTAGGCCAAGCAATTTTCACTCTCAATAGGAACATCCAGTGTGTTTATAGTATTACTCTCATTATGTTTACTACAGCACCATGGTCAGCATTGTCTGTGCACATGAACATACTGGACCTATTAGGGCTGCCCAGTGTCATTTTGCACCACAGAAAGTGTTTCAGAGTCACATGTGCAGTCATATTATTACACACCATAGCCATAGTACATTTTTTAGGTTAAAATTACATTACAGCTGTAATGTAATTTCCAACTTGCTGTCTAAAAAGGGCTTCATATTCATCACTTTCACAGTGAATTTGCTATTTGGTAGGGTTTACTACAAGCTACCACTAATTCTTCACCCATGTCTTACCTCTCAATCCAGGGTTGTTAACATTGTCATGATAAGACACACCGGGGTTAATTTACTAAACCTGGAGAATACAAAAGCTGGTGCAGCCATGCATAGTAGCACAAATTTTGAGTTCACTTTATGGATGTGAAATTGGGACATTTGGACTATTAATAATAATAGTTGTTATTTTCCCTTTTTCCTAATTTTCATCTTTATTGCATTATATTAGAATTTTTTATTTTTTTTGCACTTCAATCATTAAGGTCACGGTTTGACAGCGCTACACATTTTGATTTTAACAGTTATATAATCGTCCTCACATATTATGCAGGACTATTGCAACTGCCTAGAGTGCATTAAAGAAGCAATAGGGGACTGGTTGCATACTGTAGCATGGTAAAAGGCTCCTGGAGCAAGAAATAAAGTATTATATAAGGTACTGTAGTATTACAGCTTATTCCTCTACCCTAGACTTGATAAGCAGTTAACCTTTACATAGTAGGAAAGCCCCACTGGATAGGGTATTTTTTTCCTGGTGCCTGGAGTTAGACTCTTACCACTTAACGTCCCCTTCATGCCGATATACGTCGGCAGAATGGGACGGCTGGGCACATCCAAGCACCTGTACGTGGTCCTTTGAGGGGTGGCGGGGTCGCGCGTATGCCACGGGTGCTTGCACGCGACCCAGTCCGAAGCTCCGGGACCGCGGGACTGGCAGACCTGATTGCCGCTGGAGTCCCGCAATCGGTCCCCGGAGCTGAAGAACGGGGAGAGCTGTGTGTGCCACTGTGGTGCCCGCATTGATTGTGTGTTCCCTTACATAGGGAATCACAATCAATGATGTCACACCTACAGCCACACCCCCTACAGTTAGTAACACAAATTAGGTCACACATAACCCCTTCAGCGCCCCCTACTGCTTAACTCCCAAATTGCAATTGTAATTTTCACAATAGACAATGCATTTTAAATGCATTTTTTTGCTGTGAAAATGACAATGGTCACAAAAATGTGTCAAAATTGTCCGAAGTGTCCGCCATAATGTCGCAGTCACAAAAAAAATCAATGCTCGCTGCCATTAGTAGTAAAACATTTTTTTTATAAAAATGCAATAAAACTATCCCCTATTTTGTAAACGCTATAAATTCTGCGCAAACCAACCGATAAATGCTTATTGCGATTTTTTTTACCAAAAATAGGTAGAAGAATACGTATCGGCCTAAACGGAGGAAAAAAAATGTTTTTATATATTTTTGGGGCATATTTATTATAGCAAATAGTAAAAAATATTGCATTTTTTTCAAAATTGTCACTCTATTTTTGTTTGTAGCGCAAAAAAATAAAAACCGCAGAGGTGATCAAATAGCACCAAAATAAAGCTCTGTTTGTGGGAAAAAAAAGGACGTCAATTTTGTTTGGGAGCCACATGGCAATTGTCAATTAAAGCGACACAGTGCCTAATTGCAAAAACTGGCTGGGTCCTTTAGCTACCTGAAGGTCTGGGTCTTAAGTGGTTAATAGATGACCTCATAGAAGACTGGGATCACTACTAAAGTATATAAACAGGATAAGAATGATTACTCTGCTAAAGGTCAGTTATCTTAGTATGGGCCTTTTACAGGGTATAGATACAGTATGCAAGCTGAGGAACACATCTGTTATTGGACCTTGAACATGGGAAAAAAGGCTTCAAGATCTCTTCACCCAAAACTGAAATTTAGAACAGGTACTCAATGTGCATCAAAAATGAGATCATGTTGGGGTATCTACAGTACTTGGGGCCATTTCATAATGAAAACAGTTTATTTTTTTTAATGGCTGGTCTTTTTTCCCTTTTATAGTAAAATATAAAACACTATCTGTACACACTTGCATGACTAAGTAATTTTAAGTCACAACAACCAGAGCACTGAAAACTAAAAAAAAATGGCCTGATAATGAAGAGGTACATAATGTCTAGTACTCAAGTGGTCAGCTATAAACAGTAGCTTTCATATAAATGATAAACCTATTAAGTCATGAGGACAGTGCTTTGAGCTGAATTTGAAAAAATTACTTGTTATTGGTGGTAGACCATGTTGTCATAAAATTAAATAAAAACGTTATCCTTCTTGTACAGGGATAACATAGTACCTATTGTAGCTGCACAGGGTTACAGAGCCCTCCTCCACCCCCACAATTAGCTTACCAGCTCAAATACCCATTGGAACATCTGCTAAATTACAGTAATTAAAAAAAAAATCGTCCGAAGAAAATTCTAGTCGTGAAAACATTTATCACTTGTCCTGATTGGTTTTAAACAATGACTTTATCAATGACTCACTATTGATTCCTGTGACAAAAGAAATAACCATCAAGTTCATTTTGCAAATTAGGAATTTAGCCTAAAACATAGTATATTGTAGGCAGTGGTCAGATTATCAGTTGCAAAAATTCATAATACCTACATTGTAATGTGCAGAATCAAACAACATATTTGCAATAGTTTGTAATGTACCTATATAGAACAGACAGTGTCTAGTAAAGGTGTCTAGCCAAATTCTGACAGTAAGGTGCATGTACCAATTCATTAGGCAACACAGCTAAACAAAAAAAGCATGTTGACTTACATAAACCACAACAAAATATTTAGATGCTAAAACCAACCCCTTGGTGTCATTTGTTAGAAGTTATGCTGGAAATGTCTTCTGTCCTGTGGGTGTATTAACTTTAAAACACATATTTACTATTATTCTTTGACTGTCTGACAACATGACCTTTCTATTTCATTGGCTTGTGGCTGGCATGCAGAATACTCTCTGATGTGGTTTGATTTTATGTCCATGTTCTCCCGAGAATCTAGTATATTATGTGGTAGCCCCCTGGTGTCTGGTGATTTTTGGGGTTGTATCCTTTCTGACATCCAGTTTTTGCATCTCTCTGTGGTTTTAATGTTCTTTTCTAATATATTTGATATGGAAAAAGTGTTTATGCAGCCTTTGTAAAACAATATTGGGATCTTTTCGTCAAAATCTGGCATGGTCGGCTAGGACTTTCACAAATGCCGGAATTCACTATGTATGTATGATAGTATTGGGACAGTGACATATACATATTATACTGTACCTTCAACATTAGTGTGGAAAATGAAGGGATAAAGGGTAAAAAAAATCAGATTCAGATGTCCATATTTTGCTTTATTTTTGTTCTTCTGTGTTCTTAATTACTGAATTGAATCTTTATTAATTGCTTTTGCTTTATAGTTACAATCTTTTTTTTCACATTCTTCCTTTGCTACACAGTCCTGTTTATTTGGCTTAATTTATCTAGATCTTCAATCTTTTCCTTCTGTATAACTTATTCTTCCTTTTATATTTTCATTTTATATTGTATTTCATTGCTTTTGCCAATTCAGTTTGATTCTGCACAGATTATTTGGGTTATTTGGCTATTGTATCATGGGTGATGAAGCGCAATATTTGGCCACCATGGTCACTTTTTATTACCGTAGACTTAAGAGCCCTGGAGACTACAGCCAAGGACCCAAAAGTCCAGTCAGAAAGTTAGGTTAAAATATATTATCGGGTGCCGTGACATCATCGCGTTCCGTCCTGAGCATCGGCGGTGTTTGCATGTGAAGCGAGAGGCATCGGAGAGGAGACACCACAGCTCCCAAGCATATGTTATGCCGCATTATAATCTTCTAATTGTAAGTGCAATACTTTATTAAACTCCCCTTCTTTTCATACTTAATATGCTATGAGTGTCCATCTTTTTATATAATTTCCGAGTTAATCCTGGATCCACTACCAAGTTCCATCTGACTACCATACTGATTGGTTCATGGGAGACCTGACTTCCCTGCGCGCAAAGCAGTCTCTCCCTTTGGTAAGCAGGCAGTCCTAATTCACAGGTGCAGTGTGAAGATCTGTTTTAGGTCTAGAAGACTGACGTTCATTCATCACTCTTCATTGCCGTTCTTTCACAAAAATTATTGTTGGACTTTTTTCCACTTAACCCTTTCTCACCGAGTGGTTTTTGGAGATTTCCCTTCTAATACACTGACTTTTCCTTTTTTTCCTTTTTATTTTTTTTGGGATCAGTTTTGAATTACATATGTTTTCAGAATTTATGTTTCTTTTTACTATGCATATCATATACTAGCGCTGCACTTCCTTTTGTTTTTTGTATTTTTGTATTGAGTTGTTGTACACAACTTTCTATTGCTAGCAGCTCTTAGTTCATAATATTTATTGTCATTAATCCACTCAAATCCTTTTTTGTTAGCGTAGCGTCAAACTTGTGTTTTTTTTCTAGAATATATTAGCTATACAAATATTGTTCTTTTGTTTGAACATCAAAATATAAGAGAGGAAAAGGTCGTTTGACAGTTGTATTATTCCATAAATATAACCACTTTATGTCAGTCATTTTTCCATAAACAATCTTTTTTGTGGACTTGTAATATACGTTGTCGTATTGGTAACTACACTGCTTGTTAGCTTGTGGACCCTAGGTGAATTTTGCAATACCAAATAGTGATCCTTTGTGTGTGTAAAACTTTGACTTTAATTTGGCTGCTTGGTTTCTCCCTAGGCAGATATATTGTATAAAGGTGAGAGATGATGAATGTGGCCATTTTTTTAATTAGTTTATGGCTCAGGGTAAAAGCAATTAGAGCACAAGTGACATAGAAGTTAGAACTTGCACCTCAGGTGCATTTGTGGTAACAATCGTTTTCTGAGGGAGCTTCAATGTAAAGGCTAAAATGTGCACGCAAATGCATCGTCATTGCATACAGTTATTGTCATGTCATTTAGGTGTAAGCTTTACAAATATCTTGGTGTGAAAATAAATGGATCTGCAACTTGCTTTTTTAATACTGTATATATGCTTTATTGCTCAGTAAACTGACCTTCTCTTTCTCCAGTTACTTGAATGCTGAATATGCCACCAACAAGTGACCACAGCACTGAGATAGTTAATTGATTGGAACCATTATCCAAAAGCACAGATGGTCTAATAAGTATGTATTTGACATGCAGTACCACTGTGACCACTGTACTAAGAAAAAGAAGTATGGTTAGTCACCTGCAAATTTTTATGTTGCTAATTAGGCTTTTTTTCTATCCAAACCAAAAGGTTTCACAAATGGTTTGTATGTTTTATTCCTTTTGAAAGAACTAGTACACATTTATTAAATGTATTACATTTATTTAACCACTTAAGGACCCCCGCACGCACATATACGGCCACAGAATGGCTCGTACAGGCACAAGGGCGTAAATTTACGTCCCCGCCTTCGTGCGCTTCGGGGGTCCCATCGGGACCCCCTCCGCGGCGTGCGGGGGTCCCCCTGCCTCTGGGAGCGATCGCCGACGAGCGGGCGGATGTCCGTGATTTCCGCCCCCCCCCCGCGATCGCTCCCAGCCAATGGGAGCGCGCTCCCATCGTGTCAGTTCCTCCTCCTGTGTTTACACAGGAAGGAGGAAATGATGTAATCTCTCATCGCAGCGCTGTTTCCCAGCGCTGCTGATGAGAGAAGACATCACAAGTAAGTGTGCACCAACACAACACTGACACACACTCACATAGGCAAATTAACCCCTTGTGATCGCCCCCCCACCCCCCTGTCACAGTGTCACTGAATGCAGTGATCTAATCACTGCATTTAGTGTCAGTGTGACAGGCAGTGTAAAAAACAGTTAGTGTTAGGTTCAGGATAGCCCCCCCACCCCCCCTAATAAAGTTTTAACCCCCTGATCACCGCCCTAGTTAACCCTTTCACTCCCTATTGCCAGCATCACTAAGCGATCATTTTTCTGATCGCTGTATTAGTGTCGCTGTTCCCGCCAGGTAGCTATTTTTTTTTATTGCGATTTTTTTTTTTACTAAAGACATGTGGCTGAATTAATTTTGGCCTAAATGTTTTACTAAAATTTAGTTTATTTGATTTTTTTTATAACAAAAAGTAAAAAAATTGTGTTTTTTTTCAAAATTGTGGCTCTATTTTAGTTTATAGCGCAAAAAATAAAAATCGCAGAGGCGATCAAATACCACCGAAAGAAAGCTCTATTTGTGGGAAGAAAAGGACGCAAATTTTGTTTGGGAGCCACGTCGCACGACCGCGCAATTGTCTGTTAAAGCGACGCAGTGCCGAATCGCAAAAACACCTTGGGTCATTTACCAGCGTATTGGTCCGGGTCTTAAGTGGTTAATGAACAAGAAAAAAAAGGTGAATTATTTAGGATTTCATCCATTACTGTGTTATATTTTAAAATTGTATGTAATGGTGCTTAAAGACGAAGTAAACCCTGTACGTTTTATATATATATATATATATATATATATATATATATATATATATATATATATATATATATGCTGTAAAGTATTGCAAAGCCACATATACTGAAATCGCCCAAAAACAAGGTTTAAAAATACTTTTTTTCTCTTTTTATTATCTTGTGTCTTCTGGGTATTGGCCGCGCCATCGTTACTCCTGTTTGTTGGATCATTTGTGGACAATATTTCGACCCTTGATATCTTTCCCTGTCCAAGTCTATGTTTTCCTGCACCATGGCATCGAAACAAGCCTCTAGCTCGATTGCCATAACTATAGCATCAGAGCTAAGCATCACAAGAATTCCCTCTGTGCTGTTCTCAGTGGAAGATAATGACATGGCATGCAGAGGACACAGAAACGGCACACATCGCGTGCCGTTAAAAAATATACACAATGCACAAGCAGGGCTGATGTCACTCAACATTGCAGGACGATTTCTATGGCAACTAAAACAGTGAGTGAACTTTCACAGGCAGCGATTAGCTGCCTGTGCTATATAGATTACAAAAAAGCTGAAGTTGGAGTGGAGGGTTTACAACCACTTTAATGTTGCCCAATACCATCTGAAAGATCACAAGCAGTGATCATATTACTCCTCTTTAATTGCAGCAGGAGGGTTTTGGCCCATTCTATTAAATGTGTGCGTATGCTGAGGTTGACAGTATTGCAATTGCTCCGATTAGACTCTGCATTGTACTGTTTATTTTTCTGTTCACATCCCTAGGCTCATCAGTTTTAAATCTATACAACATATCTGACATTTTAGCCTCTTTTTTTACTTGGCTTCCCATGTTTACAAGTATTCTTGAAAAAGGAATACTAGGGACAAGAATAACAAGAATACTAATGTGACTAACATCTGCTTGACAATGGAAATGTAACTGAGGCAATGATTGATGTCTGCAATCAGTTTCTGCCATCTTACCCTCATAGGATGACATGCAGCAATTCAGCTTATAGTATTAAATAAAAAGAGTGATATTGAATGTGCCTGAGGAGGGTACAGAATCCAATAAACATGTCATTTAATATCCAACAAATATGTGAAGGCTTTCATAGTTAAGTGTATTTTTTTATATCTGTTGAGAGTCTTAAAGGTACATTTCAGTGAAGATTTGGAAATTAAACTTTAAGATGCATACATTGTATTTTTCATCCAAGCATTGCTGCATTGCACCAGTCCAACCCAA
Organism: Rana kukunoris; assembly: GCA_029574335.1. Lineage (NCBI taxonomy): Eukaryota > Metazoa > Chordata > Amphibia > Anura > Ranidae > Rana > Rana kukunoris. The sequence continues at coordinate 100,972,283 of CM056054.1, forward strand.
TGTATTTTACAGTAAGTTGGTGATTTGGGAACCCCTGTTGGTAATTCAAATGATGAATTCTCAAATGCATTGGTTGCATGCTTCCTGTTGTATCTATTATACACAAAACATTGTACTTAAAATAAAAATGAGGTTTCCATCAGTCACCAATTGTATTTAAGCCTGTCCTAATATATATGTGATTGGTAATACAATAAGCAAAAGTAAATGAAAATGTTTCACACATGCTACCAAAGAATATTCCCTCTGTACTCCAACTAAAATGCTTGTGGGTTACACAGATTTAGAAAGATTAATTATTTGAATTCTCTTATTTAAACAGAGGGTATTTATTAGCACTGTTTTGTGAACATACCTGATGTTCAGAAAAAGTGAAAGCAATTAGAGAATGTCTATGGATTTTAAGAAATTAATACACTTATTATTTGCTTCTATTTGTTCTTTAAAGAACATCCTTATGACCCCTGTATATAATATATATCATCTTTATTTGTGAATCCCCAGATCTGCTGGGATATACAATCCAACCAGTATGTTTAGATCTGTCCTGGGATTTTCTTCCAGGTGGACATGTATGGTACACCACCAGGGCAAGCCTCTGAGGGTAATCTTTACAAGATGCCCAACTTTCTTCTATTGGCACCTGCTCGAGAAATATATTTCTGGACCACCATGTGCATTACCCTTATATCCCAGCAATGTCACAATGAAACTTAATTTGCACAATTAGGACATAACCATGGCAGAGGATAAAGGCCTTGAATGATCATTTAGCTTTAAATACTCAGTACCGGTAAGTGCTTTTGTACCAAATATTGAAATAGCATTGTCAAAATTGTAATCAAATCATTATGTTCACACTCTCTCTTTCCAACAGTTATTTATAAAATCACAGAAGAAAGTGTTTAACCACTTCCCAAAACAAGTAGTCCTTGGTTCCTGCTTTCAGATATTAATGTATTTGTATTTTCATCACTTTTTGTAGCCCTGTGACTTTTGGTGCAGTTTCCTGAGTCCTGTGGTGTCCTCACATTGGGGAGCAATGTCAAACACTTCTGACAGCATCTGGCATCACTTCTGGTCTCCGAGTGGGTCAATCTGGCCTACAGGGGCATCACTTCCTAGCCCTCCAGCCGCTACCGGCTTTCTCCACCCTCCCTGGTGTCACCCATGCACACTGCTCACCATCAAGGAGTCCATGGGATCCAAGTCATCCATCTGGACCCTTGTCTAGGTGCTAATATTATCATCAGTCCCATACGAGTTTGGCATGTACCCTTGTCTGTTATGCACCATGGTCATCTGAAATTACTTTTGTGAGATGATCAATGCACATGAACTCTATCCTTTTACTTAATTAATAGTGTATTTGAACTTCATCGATTCATTTTGCTACTTATTACACCACTTGGATCAGTGCTCCCTGTGAATGTACTTTAGGGATCTTAGCTGGTACACATTGGTAAAGTGGTAATGTTGTCCTTTATTCAGATAAAAAAAGAAGCATCACAGGCTAATGTTTTGGGACCTTGCAGGATCCCTTTCTAAAGGCAGATTAGTTACAAAACAATGCCCTCTATCTTGGACATCCTTCCGAACACATCTATACCTTCATATACTGTCCATAAAGATTGAAAAGTTGAAGAGACATAATCTTGACAGAGCCACTTTATTTTTTTCCCAAGTATGAATTGAATTTCCACTATTATGACACTATCCAAAGAGGAGTGGACATCAACTGTCTTTCTCTAGTGTGAATGGGCCAACAAAGAACATGAAGCTAATCTCTATAAGAACAATAAACAAAAAGAAGATGCTTCTTTTTGGAATGTCCTTCAGAACAAGTGCTGAGCTGGGTATACCCCACCCCTCTCAGAATACACTGATCAGTACTGCAACCATCAGCTAATCAAATGCTGGTTTTCCAGCATAACCATTTAACCCAAGCTGGTCGTTAGACTGGCTTCTGTTAAACATAGAGAAACACACACACAATCTCTGAAATACACCCATTTCAGGCACAAAAGTTATGTCTGTTCACTTCCTCATGGGAAAATGTCCAGTAGCCTTCTACTTGCCATAATGCAATTTCACAATTTCGAATAACTGGCAAAGCTGACAGCACATTGGTGAAGTTATTGGAAAAGCAAAAGCAACATTTTTGTTTTGGGGCCAAAGATCTGTTAGAATCTGTCACAGGACACAAGGAGTATAAATGGCAAAAAAAAATTTTTTTGCCGATCAGTAGTAGTAAGCAATGCTGTCACTCCAGCTATTTTAAGAGGAACAGATAACATTTTACATGTGCTCTAGTTTACCACATCCACATTTCCATAGATTCTGACAAACCTGTTGGGGGGTGCTACAAACTGCTTTTGTATTCCCATTGAGCAGTCACTTATTTTGTAGGCAATGTTATATAAGATATGTTAGTGGCTGTCAAATTAGTCTCAGTTAAAATACAGTAATTAACATAAGGGAAACTAACATTCTTATCACAGTAAGGCACTTGTATTCAAACCATGTTAAAGTGATTAGAATCTTAGAAATATATTCTGTCATTCCTATTGCACCAAAACCCAGGGGCATTTTTGACTAACAAAAACCTTTCAAATCCATCGGAGACTTAATTTACTCTTGAAGAAAGAATATAAGTGAATGAAAAAAATGATCTGAACTTTCTGGGTTATAAGCTTTGGAAAATATTGTATATAAAGCATCATAATAATAGTAAAGCAACATAACCTCTTACGCTGCATATGATTAAGGCAATCCAGGGAATGGAAAGTTCAATGACATAGCATATTTCAGAATTCTAAGTAAAATCCCCATGATGGATGAAAAGAAAATGCTTACATTACACGTTGCTTTAGAGTTTGCTCCATTTAAATATATACTGTTGTGAAATACAATATAAATTATGTGAAAATATTGTGCTGAATTTACAGAATAAATTGATCTTGTTCTAACGCTAAGCTGTAAATACTAAGCGATAGAACTTTTGAAACAACTTGATCACAAACTGTTTTATTTTTTATTTTTATTTAATGGTATTCATATTTGTTTTCTGTTCAAAAAAGTTATAGGGATTATAGGGGATTAACTGATTTAAATGTACCTAGTTTAGAGGGGCGCAATTATTCACAGCTGGGATTTGGTCCTCGTCAGTGCAACCTTCTGCTAGGCCTTTGTCTTATGCCACATATACACGATCAGGCTTTTGCCCGGCCAAATCACATGAAATTCCATCGGAAAAATATAGAACATATAGTTCTATATCTAAACTCAGATGGAATTCATTGGAATTTCCGATGAAAAAATTCTGATGGGACTACACGTGATTGGAAAATCAGATAGAAAAGGTCCATCTGACTTTTTCCATCGAAAATTCTGATTATGCGTATAGGGCATTATTATTCTGCTTCTTCTATGCCCCCCCCCCCCCCACACCATTCATCTGCTGCTGCTTCCATTGGGTTATCCTGTAAACCTGTTCCTTTTAATTCCTTTGAGTCTGCACATACATTACCTGTTACTGCACCCTCTGATGTGGCTTTCTCTGGGCCCATCCGATACTTTAAACTTCCACCTAGCATGTATAACAACTCTTGGTTTATACCTTTAGTTGCACTGTGCACAATGTGGGCAAGACCAAGCAAGCTCTTACATTACCTACCATTAGCACACATATTGGTTGGCCGGGCTTGATTAAAATGACAAAAAGAGAAAGAATAAAGTCCTTAGTGCAAAATGAGGGAAACAAATTCAAACACAAATGACATCAAAAATTGTATCCAATTGTATTGCAAACTATTTCAGCTTGTGTCACTGGCTGTTTGATAGTAGCAATGGAGTTGATTTACTAAAACTGGGTACAAAATCTGGTGCAGCTGTGCATGGTAGAAAATCAGCTTTTAACTTCAGCTTATTCAATAAAGCTTTGACAAAAAAATGGTTTCTGTGCAGAGCTGCACCCAATTTTGCACTCTCTAGTTTTCGTAAATCAACACCAATGCTGCAGAATGGTGGAGAGTTAAGCAGGCCATACATGAGTCAAAACAAATAAAAATGAATGTCAAAAGAAGAACTGTTCCATTTTCTAATAATTATTGTGCCCACAGTGACAGATGATTTTTGTGCGAACATCAAAAATGACTGATCGAACATGTTAGACATTTTTATCAGACTGAACGATTTCCTAATCCTTTGTAGGATTATTATTGGAAAAAAAAATGGGCAAAAAATATGTTCTCTGTCATGAAAGTGCTGTCATGTCTTATTTTGATGACCATAGTGTAGTGTGTGTGTTTTTTTAGTGTTTCTGCTACAGGAAATAAAAAATGTCCTGAAGCTAGTGCTAGCTGTAGGGGACAAGAGAATTCAACATTTTGTGTATTGCAGCCTTGTAATCACAAAAAGAAATCCGGCTAGATGGGTCTGTAAGTGTGTGAACCAAAGCTATTTAATATAGTAAACCCAGTTTATTGTTATTATTTAAAGAGGTACAAATACATTGCATCACTTCTATAGATGACATTTTTTTATGTTTTCGCAGGGAAAATTTCAAAACAATAATGGCACAATTGTATGAATCTTTTTCTTTCATTCAATGGATCATTTGTTTTTCTACTCATCTATGGCCTGGCTTACCCACATGTGTAGAGATCTGTATACAGATTCTAAGTTGCAATCCTGTGATAGCAATCAACAGATCTATCATATGTCTGTGGTCCCACTTTGTGGGTTTCTCTGCACCATAGGCTTACAGATGTTACTTTTTGCAATGTTGTTTTACCCAATTTATATATATCAAGTAATAGACTGAGTAGTTTTACTATAACTTTTCAGGTTCAGTTTTGATTCATAAACACTTTGTATTATAGTTGTGTTAATATGTAATATGTAATATGCTTTAAAGTAACAGGTAGCTCTAATCTTGCCTCTGTAGCTATATGGCTTGTTTTCCGATGGTCATCTATCTATTCAGCAATATATATGGTAATCTGCATCCTCATTTGTACTAAGCACTTTTCAGTAGTTTTCATACCAATATGTAGATGGTGCCCCTCTGCTTCTATATGAACAGACTTAACATTGTGCTTTGGTTCCTGGGATTTAGATCTAACTTTATCACTTTGGACAATTTTTATATCTTTTCCGTACTACATCTACATGATTAAATGTATTTCACATAACATGCAGGGCTTTAATTCCCTACATAAAAGAAAAGGGGGCACTATTCTCCTTCACAAAACATAGTCCTCCATGCTTAATAACGCTTATAACCAATGCTATTTTACCATCATCATCTTTATGCATAGCAAATTGCCTTTACATTAGCAGTCCCTTTTTACAAGGCTCTGAAACAAATGATGCAATGGATCAGTACCATTTATTCACCTAATTTTGGGTAGTAATTTAAAAATATCTGGTGTACCCACAATATAAGCCAAGGGAATTCATCCATTTAAAAAAAAAAAACTCTTATAAGAGCTATATCAGATTAGATTATAGTTTCAGGACTCCTACATCACTGGCTAATTCTTATGATGTTGCAATTACCTTTGCCCATGGTCAGACCTTTCGTACATCATGTATAGGTACTGTATTTCTAATATGTCTTATACATGAAAACCTTGATTCCATATTAACAAATCCAGTCACAGTTCATTGAGAAAGATATTGAGGATTTCTTATTACCCCAGTCTGGATAGCACACAAAGCAATACTTAGAGACTATTTTATTAGTATTGTATTATAATATTGGTAAACCATGAAGGGTGATCTACCACTCATCCTAAAGAATTCTTGACTATACAATATTTGATACCTTTTATAAAACCTTGCTCCTAGGCTTGCTAAATTCTATAATCATATCTTCAAGGGTCACAATTTCCCCTTTACTTCCTAAGCCGTACAAAGACCACAATTTACCTCTAAATTATACCATCTTAGTTATCAATAATGATTTGAAAATAGAAATGTAACCTAAGACCAAACACTGGCTTTTTAGAGTTGTATTCAAATGTTGAGGGCATTCAGCTTGGCTGAACATGGCAGCTTCTGGTTGTCAATGAGAAAAAAGAGTTTGTGAAAAAAACTGCGCTAATGAACTGTGAAACAGACCCGTATATCAAACGGGAAAATGTTGGCTAACAAGCCACATGTGAAGCAGCGCCTTACTGTGTGACAATAAACAGTGATACAAATATAAGAAAAAAACAAGTTGCACTAAACATTAAAAAACAATTAGTGTGACTAAATTTAAATGTGTATTATGTGATCAATGGAATTTATCCCATTACCATCATATAACATATGTTAACATACAAACAATAGTCCATAAATATAATAGAATGTTGAATGAAGTTATCTGAATGAGGTGATCAATTCCCCAGTGACAGAAAAAGGAAGAGGAGATCTTCAAAGTGTTGAAGCCAGATGAACCACCAATAGAAATGACAGCCAGAAAGCTAAATTCTCCACCACCAAAGCAAATGTGTCTGCTTACCAGAGCCTGGTGGTCCCTTAATTATAGGGGACCCCAGGTAGCCTGTAGGTAAATAGGATGACAGAGCTGGATGGAGCCAATCTATTGGGGATCGTCGCCTCGTTCCATTAGTCCAGGAAATGAACGGTCATGTACTGTATCATATGTAGGAAAAAGAAGAAGAAGGGGCCTCGATAGTGTAAAAACCTTTAAAACTTTTATTTTAAAATAATGTTGTTACACTCACATTTATGTGATAAAAACAAGCCTTTAAGTCTGATGTCCCGGCCAGAAACATCTAAACAACCCGTCCAAGCAGGAAAACGAAGCAGTTGAGGGGGGTGATGCCGATGCACTGCACGTTCCGCCCAACTAGTTTCACGACATCGCCTAGCCTATTCACTTGCAGGTCCAGTAATCACTGGTCACACAAGAAAATGAAAAGCAATCAGAGGAGTTACATCATTGCTTAAATATGGCCATATTTGGGCATATTTGGGCAATGATGTCAACACTAACCCCAGTCCTAATATTGCTGTCAGTCTGCGAGTGGCATTGTAGCATTAGGGTCACTACTTGTTTCTTTTGGTGGGCAGTGAGCATAATGGATGTATATTGTGAGACTTAAAAAAAAAAAGAACTTGTCCAAAACATTCTGTGTTTTTATTTACTCTGTATTCATTCATATGTGGTATCTTGGTGATTTCTTATTGATAAAGGGGGCTTCCAGATTATTATAAGTCCCCCACCTGCAGACGCCCAGCACCCTGACCCTTGTCCTCATCAATGTGGTGACAAGGTAATTTGCCAAGGGGGTCTCTGGTAAGGTGTAATTTCTTCCAACCCAGCCTATGGCCAAATGGAGGCTGAGCAGGACATTCATTGTTCTGGGTAGAAGTCCCAATGCTGTCTCAGCCAAAAAGGAGAGACTGTCCCCAGAGACCTGAGTCTCTTGTGCACAGTGATGGAGAAAGATCGGGCTCATGTAAGTATTGGGGGGGGGGGCTGCTGCACAGAAAAGGATTTTTATCTTCATGCATAGAATGCATGAAGGTAAAACTATTTTCAAAATCACACTTTCCAAAATCAAATAAAAAAACATCCTTATTACTGACTATGGGTATGTGTATTATAACAAACCTAGACATATCTGCGCATAAATAAACAGAACATGTGCTTTCTGGACTATAAATGACTTCCATATATCTAGAAGACATTGTTGTATCTGTCAGCATTTATTAGTACATTAGGTTTGATACACCCAACAGCTATGATTAACAATGCATAAGGGTTTCATGAATGGGGATAAAACCATTTTATTTTTATTATACTGCCAGTGTTTGCAACACATTGTCTGTATTTGTTCAGTACTTATTCTGTATAAAGGATATGGTAAATAAATTAATGTTTATACTATTTTTTTTTTTTTACTATTACTGAAATCATTTTAACATTTAGAAATTACATTATAAGTTATGATGGGTTAATGCTCTGTGCACTGTAGAATTATATGATGTCCAGTAGAGCAAGCACAAATGGAACAATAAAAGAACATTTGATGAGTGAATATCATTGAGCAAGGATTCAATCATTGTTATCTGTGGTTAGTCAACAGTCAAGTTTGTATACAATTTGTAACATAAAAATGATCAAACTGGAGAAAAGTAAAGTGTTTGTGTTGAGGCACATTAGTTTTTTTCAAGGCATGTCGAAACATGAAAGAAAACATTGGTTATAGGAAAATGAGTCACTTGAATGCAGATTTTCAACTTCCACTGCCCATCAGAAAGAATTAATTGTATCTTTAATAAGCGTATTAAGTAAGCATCACAGCTTTCTGCAAACGAGTGGTGACAAGGCATATGTCATCAACTTCAGAAATACAGTTCTCACTTGCACGTGACTAAAGCTGGCCATAGCTGGTATTTTTCAGCCAGTGGGCACACAAAAAAGATGGATGGAGGAATCATTACCCCTGGGAGATTGTATATAATCACAGTAAAACGTAGAACTGTCAGAATACACAGATTATTGGCTGCAGCTGCTTGACCTCAATCGCAAATCAATAAATACATTTCCAAAATGTCCCTTCGACAGAAGTCAATCAAATGGTCGACTTCTGTTAAGTGGGGATGGCCACACACTGATTTAATTTCATCCAGCCCATGTGCTGAACCAGCCAACATTTGATCAGTCTATGGCCAGCTTAAAGGATCACTAAAGGAAATTATTTTTTTAGCTAAATAGCTTCCTTTACCTTAATGCAGTGCTGTTTTCATGTTCTCATTGTTCGTTTTTGCTTTGAAGTTGTTCTAATTCTGCTCTGATCTCCACACTTCCTGCTTGTCTGGCTCCTTATGAAAAATCTCATGGCAGCTTTTCACTGTGGTCCAAGCTGTATGTCTAAAACTCCTCAGAACCAATCAGATTCATGTTAAAAACAAAACACTGCCCTGGGATTAAATTTAAAAACAAAACACTGCCCTGGATTTGTTTGTTTTTGTTCTGTCTCTCTCTCTACTTCACATAAACACAAAACCCGTTTAAAAACGAAAGTAAAACTAGAGGCATTTTATATGATTGATTTTTATCTATTTTTAATAATATTTAAAAGGAATCAGTTAACTTGTATGTCTCTCTACCCTGTAAACAGTCATTTCAGCAAAAAAAATGTTTTTCCTTTAGTGATCTTTTAACCACTTGCCCACGGCGTCATGGTAAAGGGACGTCGAAAGTGGCGACGTAGAGCTACGGGCTCTCGCGCAGGAGTGCCGACCTGCCGCGGCGGTTGGTCGGCAAGCGGTTAAAGAAACATTTTTTCCTCTGACATTTGAAAAAAAAATTTTTTTTCTTTTTTTGCATTTAAGCCTAAATATGAGATCTGAGGTCTTTTTGACCCCAGATCTCATATTTAAGAGGACCTGTCATGCTTTTTTCTATTACAAGGGATGTTTACATTCCTTGTAAAAGGAATACAAGTGATAATTTTTTATATGTATTTATTTCGGTGTATAAAATTATAAACTAATTTAAAATAAATAAGAAAACAAAAAAAAAAATTAAAACGCCCCATCCCGATGACCTCGCGCACAGAAGCGAACGCATACTCGAGTAGCGCCCGCATATTAAAAGGGTGTTCAAACCACACAAGTGAGATATCGCCGCGATCGTTAGAGCGAGAGCAATAATTCTAGCCCTAGACCTCCTCTGTATCTCAAAAAATGCAACCTGTAGAATTTTTTAAACGTCGCCTATCGAGATTTTTAAGGGTAAAAGTTTGACGCCATGCCACGAGCGGGAGCAATTTTTAAGCTTGACATGTAGGGTATCATTTTACTCGGCGTAACATTATCTTTCACAATATATAAAAAAATTGGGCCAAATTTATTGTTGTCTTATTTTTTTATTCAAAAAAGTGCTTTTTTTCCAAAAAAAGTGGGCTTGTAAGACCGCTGCGCAAATACGGTGTGACAAAAAGTATTGCAGTTACTGCCATTTTATTCTCTAGGGTGTTAGAAAAAAATATATATAATGTTTGGGGGGTTTAAGTAATTTTCTAGCAAAAAAAAACAGTTTTAGTCTCGTAAACACCGAATCTGAAAAACAGGCTTGGTGGGCAAGTGGTTAAGGTATGTATGCCCAGTTGAAGGGAGATTGTCTCTGAATTAAGATAATATCAGGGATCAGTTTAGTAAAAATAAAGATTAGAATATCTAATTTGGAAGATTATTAACCACAGGCAAATAGGAAAAAATGTAAATGAAAATATATTAAAAGTTAAATTTCTAATCAGACTTGAAGGATTGCTATGACTTATGGCCTGTGTCATTCATTTAAATTGAAATAAAACATTTAACTGCATTCAGATATTCAGAATCCTTTTTTTTAAATACTGCACATTGTATTGATGTGCATTTAACATGCATTTTTAAATGCTTTGTGTTGCAATATGTTGTATTTTTTATTTTATTTTTTGCATTGGTGTGCATATTCATGATCATGTCATGGATTGTGAACTGACAGGTCCCTGGAAAGGTGAAAATAATAGCAACAGTTTATATTTATATCTTTACTTTCAGTTGTATTGCATTCTGTTGCATTTACAGTACATGTATATGTTTATGTGTGCTGTGTTGCATTAAATGCAGACAGGTTGCATTTTATTGCAATGAATATGTACACTTCAGGGTGTCACTCTTTTATAGCACCATTATATCTGTTTAAGACACGTCCAACATTTATGCAAATTTTCTAAGATGTATGTGAAAAACCATAATTCACACATAGCTGAATTGACATATGTACACTGATTTTTACAGTGACAGAGACATATTTTATATAAGCTAATACATAATTATGTGTAAATATGCACAGGGACTATTCTGCATATTGACAATCTGTGCATGTCATGATACTAATAAGGTTTATACACAAGGGAGCAGAAAGGGTATATGAGCTGAATTGTTGAAAAACTTAATTTGAAGGCACCACATTCCTATTAGATACATAGAATATAGATAGGTTTGTTGGGACCTTTAAAGCACACATACAACAAAATTACAAAAATATAACATTTATTGATAAAAGTTCATAATTTTAATACATAAAATATTCACAGATAGATCAGTCTCGGGAGTATCATAGAGAGGGGAAGCAGACTGGGAGGATCTGTAAGTTCATCTGTATTGAAGGAAGAGAACATATCTAAAAAAGTGTCAATCAGTAGATATCAAAAAGGAAAATTGATCTAAAGCAAAGAGCCTACCTTTGTATTACCCATGCCCCATAGGAAATTGGAACCTAAAAGCTTCAAAAACTTAGTCAGAGAGAGGAACCAACAAAGAAGGAAAATTTTCCTAATGACTATTGCTGTGATGTTTCGGGTATTCCCTGAGTAAAAAGAATCAAAGCTTACTAAATTGGAAGGGCAGGTGGTGTAAAATGGCTAGATAAATCAACCAAAATTACCTAATTGTAACTGGAGTGTTTCCCAAATTCCTTCCTTCAGCGGACCAAGCATCACAACAAGTGATGATAACCTCCTCTTATACCCTTCTCCAGTTCGCTTGGTGCCAAAATAATGGCCCCAAAACAAGCTAAGGACACACCTAATGCTGAACGTCGGATCCCGCTGCACCGGAAATTACGCTTCACGCCATACGCACCGGAAATTACATAATTGCAACCCTGACACGCCATAGGATGAGTGGAGGATTGTTCCATTCACTTCCTGTCATCAGTATGGAAAACCTACGGTGGCCCAGCGATGCCAAAAGCGACAAAAAATAAAAAGATAATTTAAACAGCTGAGGTGGCTCTCTCCAAAAGGAAACACGCCTTGGGTGTCTGTATGATACATCTAATCCCCCATTATTCCACAAACACTACTATATTGAACAAATATTGTAAGATATGATTCCCCTCAGGTTGACGTATAGTCATATCCTGGGGAATAGCTCATCAGTTCTAACATTAATTAACAATTATCAAATGATAAACATGTTTGTACTAACAATTTAAATCAGGCATTCAGTGATATCAAAAGTCATTCAGTCTGTTTACACTTGACCTAAATACACAAATTAAAAACCAAAAAAGCTAAATTTACAATGAGAAATAAGAATTCTCTATTTACAATGGCTATATCCCTATAGAAATGGCTTGAAGCGCAGAGATTCATTAAAGCCTGGATGGATAGTAGTAGATAAGGTATGTATCCATTTAGATTCTCGTTGGAGAAGTACCCGATCTATGTCTCCACCCCTATCAAAATCTGGTACATGTTCTAGTGCAAAACATTTCATTTTAGAAGCATCAAAGGCATGAAACAGCCCCATGTGCCTACTGATTGGTGTTTCCATTTTCTTTTTATTCAAAGGGGTGACATGATCTCTTATTCTGTGAAAAAAGGGTATTTTGGTTTTACCCACATAAAATGCATTACATTCACATCTCATGTAGTAAACTACACCAACCATTTTACAAAGTGGCAAAAAAATTGGTTTATAAATATGGCCGTTAGGCAGAGTCACCTCTGCGGTATTCGTGAGAAGACCACAGAAGTCACATATCTCACAAGAATAAGTGCCTTTACGTATTGTTTTTGCTCTAGGATTTAAATGACTACAGTGCCTGCCGCCGAGAATGTGTTTTCAGCACACCAGCATCGCGCTGAATCTCGGCGACAGGCTGCCGATATCTCGCACTCGCTGGAATAGTAAAAGCACATTCCAGCGAGCGCGTCATAGAAGCGACGGGGATCCGACGCGGATTCCCGCCAATTCTACACGTGGGCGGAGTTTGTTATGAATCCTGAACGGGAAAACCCCGCCGGATTTTTAAAGAAAAATCCGGCATGGGTTCCCCCCTCAGGAGCATAACGGGCCCTTAGGTCGGTTATGGGTTGTAAGGAGACCCCCTACGCCGAAAAAACGGCGTGGGGGTCCCCCCACAATCCATAACAGACCCGTATCCAAAGCACGCCGGCCGGCCGGTCAGGAAGGGAGTGGGGGCGAGCGAGCGCCCCCCCCCCCCCCCCCCCTGAGCCGTACCGGGCAGCATGCCCTCAACATGGGGGGGGTCAGGTGCTCTGGGGCAGGGGGCGCACTGCGGCCCCCAACCTCACAGCACCCTGTCCCCATGTTGATGAGGACAGGGCCCCTTCCCGACAACCCTGGCCGTTGGTTGTCGGGGTATGCGGGCGGGAGGCTTATCGGAATCTGGAAGCCCCCTTTAATATCCCAGTCACCTACTGTATGTACCAATTGGTGTTTTATGGGACCTCGATTTACGATAGGTAATTTGAGGGTTTTCACCCACATATATAGACAAAACCTCATCTGTAGCAAGTAAAGGCCAGTATTTCAGAACTATGCTAAAAATATTTTTATGTTCCCCTGCAAATCTTTTAATAAGACATACATTTTGGTATTTTTTAACAGTTTTTTCTGATCGGATTAAATTCCTTCTGCCTTTCTTTTCTCTTGTAGGTTTTTTATAGGGCAAGCCTTAGGCCGCATACCCAACTATCAGACCAGTCCGATGAAACTGGCCTGAAGACCAGTTTCATCGGACCAAATTGATCGCGTGTACGGCCCATCAGACCGTTGTCCTTCGGACCAATGTTTTAAAACTTGCTTTAAAATCTGTCCGTCGGACCAAAACGATGGTTAGTACACAAAAGCATCGGACCAAAATCATGCTCAGAATCAAGTCGACGTATGCTTGGAAGCATTGAACTTCGTTTTTCCAGCATGTCGTTGTGTTCTACATCACCGCGTTCTGGCCCGATGGGATTTTGGACTGATGGTGTGTACGCACATCAGACCACTTCAGCGGTGGTCCGATGAAAACGGTCCGTCGGACCAGTCTCATCGGACTCGTCTGATCGTGTGTACGTGGCCTTACTATAACCGCTATATAGAAGACGGGTCTGAAGTGCACTTCTAAATAGAGGTTATAGTAAGGCAGAAAAAACAGATATGCACTTATTGTTAGTATATTTCACTGATCTATCTGTGAATATTTTGAACTTTTATCAGTAAATTTTCAATGTTTGTGATTTTATTGTATGCGGACTTTAAAAGTCCCAACAAACCTATCTATATTCAAGGTTTATACACAATTTTGACAGTGTTATGTTACATACAACATTTATGATATAGCCAGATGTTCTTAAGCCACGTACACATGATAGGTTAAACCGATAATAACGCTTTCATCAGGCCAAACTGATCATGTGTGGGCGCCATCGGTTAGTTATCCATCGGTTAAAAAAAAAGCCAACTTGTTTTAAATGTAATGGTTAAAAATCCACGCATGCTCAGAATCAAGTCGACGCATGCTTGGAAGCATTGAACTTCATTTTTTTCAGCACGTCGTTATGTTTTACGTCACCGCGTTCTGACCAGATCATTTTTTTTAATTGATGGTGTGTAGGTCGCGACGGACCATCAGTCAGCTTCATCGGTTTAACCGATGAAAACGGTCCATCAGACCGTTCTCATCGGATTGACTGATCGTATGTACGCGGCTTTGGAATATTGCTGATAATGATGATAATAATAATAATAATAATACAAATAATATCGGTCTTATAAAAATAGTTGTAAAGATTATTACAAATTAAATCTAAGTTACAAATATAGTTTTAAACATATTCTAGTAACCCATCTACATGTTAACAAACAATGCATATACATCTTTAAACATGAAGCTAATAGTTTAAAGTAGTTGTAAACACAAAAAAAAACTGCAAGACAAAAGCATAATGAGCTAGTATGCATAGCATACTAGCTCATTATGTATTACTTACCTCAGATCAAAGCTCCCGCAGCGGTCCACGTCTTCCTCTCTGGCCGCCAACATCTCTCCCGGGGCTTACTTCCGGGTGTTGCGGCTCCGGCACTGTGGTTGGTGGGAGCCGCAATGACGTCACTCCCGCACATGAGCTCAGGAGCCGAAGGTAACAGCACATGGACAGAAGCAACGGCACATAGGTGCCATTGCTTTAGTTTTCCCCAGTGCACATATGACGATGACATTGCTCATGCAGGTGACAGGGGATATAATCCTCAACTGTGCAGGTTTAGGAGATATCCTGGGTAGCTACAGGTAAGCCTTAATATACAGTAGGCTTACCTGTAGCATAAAGTAAAGGGATTACAATCACTTCAACATATGTGGAACTGGCCATATTAGGTCAAGGTGATGACTGGAAAACTTCTAGCTAAGGTAAGTACTTTAGACCTGGATTGTTTTTGATAATGTGTTAAATATCAGATGCTAAACAATTAGATGACAACAAATTCATTATACTAGGGCTCTGTAAACACACTATAAGCATAAATGTATTTACATTTAATTCTGTATGTGTGAAGTGATATAATTTAAGGCCCAATTTCAGGAAACTATCCCTTGCAATGGGGCTACACCCACACAGCAGGGGTTAATTGCTCATTTATGAGATGCAGATACGAAGGTTTACTTACCTGATCCTTTGCACTGCTAGGCCTAGATACAATAAGCAGGTAACCCTTTTAGTGTGGGGATAGTCCCACTGCAAAGGACAATTTTAATGTTTTTTGGGAGTTTTTGGGAGTTGGGCTGTGATATATGCATTAAGGTGAAAAAACATTGAATGCTGACGCCCCCCCCCCCCCAAGCCCCCGTTATACTTACCTGACTCCTCAAAAGTGCTGCGCAGTTCCAAGATCCTCCTCAATCACATCCAGTAACGCGGCGTGCCAAGGGGCGGGGCCGAGTGATACAGTGAGCAGCTATGGCCGCTCGCTGTTTTGCGGGGGCGCGCCCGCAATTACTGACCACCATGCGAGCTCTTGCATGACTGTGGTGAGTAATTGCAGGGAGGACAGAAACAGCCACCGAGGGACCCCAGAAGACGTGGATCGGGGGCCGCTCTGTGCAAAACTAACTGCACACTGGAGGTAAGTATAACATGTTTGTTATTTTAAATGGAAAAAAAAATCCTTTACTAACGCTTTAAGCTTTCTCTTTTTTTCCAGAAGGAAAGATATAGTTATATTATTATTATTATTATTATAGTTTATGCAGCACTTTACAATGTGTAGGGGGACAGTAGGATTGCCATGCAGTTCAATTCAGAAGGAATAGGAGGACCCTGTTAATGGAGCTTACAATCTAAAGGAAAGGGGAAGTGGTACACAAGGTAGTAGCTGCAGGGAATGATCTGATGGAGGTGACTTGAGTACAGATCTTAGGTAAAGGTGGGGTAGCCTTCCCTGAGTTTTCAAGGATCATCTAAAAGCAGACAGGGTAAGGGCTGATCGTAAATACTGAGGCAGGGAGTTTCAGTGGATGGGAGAGGCTTTGGAGAAGTCCTGGAGGTAAGAATGGGTGGAGGTAACAAAGGAGCTAGAGAGCAGGAGGTCTTGGGAGGAGCGGACAGGATGATTTGGGCAATATCCGCAAATGAGATTGGTGATATAGCAGGGGGAAATGTTGTGGACAGCCTTGTATGTTGTAGTTAGTATTTTGAATGTTATACAATGGGGTAGAAGAAGCCAGTGAGGAGATGGCAGAGAGGAGCAGCAGTCACAGATCAGTTAGTAAGGTGTATTAGTCTAGAAGCATCAATTAATTATAGACTGAAGGGAGGATAGCCTGTGTAAAGGTAGGCCAGTGAGGGGAGAGTTGCAATAGGCAAGGAAATAACTAAGGAGTAAAGTGTTTTGTGGTGTCGTTATTATTAACAATACTTGAAATGGCACTGGCATATATTAATGTGACTTGAAAAGTGCAATAAACATTGTTTATCATAATTTAACATATGTTTATTGCTACACAGTTAATATGTTATCAATGGCAACAAAGAGGAGATCAGTAAACACAGTCTATACTGTATAAGGAAATAAACTGTGACAACTTGCATGTGAGTATATTATGCTTATTTTAAGTCAGAGACTCCCAGGAAAATACAATCCTTCCTGTACTCTAATGTTAAAAAAATACAGAATGTTTAAAAATCTGTGTTTTAAGTGTAATATTTTCCCAAAGCAATAGGTTCTGTTAGATTTAACACTTTTGTCCCTTTGTTTTTCACGGACTACACAAAGCTTCCACCACAGTGGCAGGGCAACATATTAGAAATAAAATGCAATTCTAGTATCTGACACTTCAATTTAGCTTCTTCAGCAGCAAAGATCATCAACTGCATTGCTTTCACCCATGATAGAATATCACCTAAATATCACTTAACTGATGGGAGCTCTGTTGGTAATGCATATACCCACTTCCCACTACATTACCGCCATGCTGCCTAGAACAAAAATCAATTTTTAATTGACTGGATTATTTGAGGAATGTTGCTTATCCAGTGTGTGCCTTAGCTGACGGATTTTTCTAGTTTTCTGTGTCAACCAGAATACAGCACTGACTGCAAAACGCTTCAGCATAACAGCATTTGAATTTTTAGAAAACCTAAGTTCATATACCTTTTTTGGCTTGGAACATACAGCAATATATAACATAGGCAGAACAAGTTCACAGATTAGCAGTTTCTCTATGTCGTCAAATCACACATGTACAATATATAAATATGGAAAAAATTGAAGAAACTGCGCTAGTATTTAAGGAAAGAACAACTGTACAACTAAGTCGCAGCTTATTCAGTGGGGAGCTGTGATTAACATGGAAACAATTGCTACAGAAAAAACATAGAAAGAAAATGATATCGTGCTGACCCCCTAACCATGTGGTATGGGTATTGATTTGAGGAATTATAAATTATATATACCAAAACCAGGCTAGTAATAAACTAATATGTGACTAGTAACATAAATAATAACAAAACTAATATATCCAATGTTATAGATGCATCAGTTACCGTATTTGCAAACAATCTCATGCTGGCTAGTAGAACCAAAAATATATTGGTGATCAATAAGTGAAAAATAAAAATAGAAAAACTAAAAAACTAAATGATATAGTCCATAAGTGCTTGAATAATTAAACAACAGATGATGAACACGAGTGCTCTGTGTAAAAATCCATAAGCTGATGAATTAACGTGTCCAAAAATGTGATGAATCCTCCACCAATCAGTAGAAATTACTCCTTACCAAATTGCCATGATGCCTTATGACAGAGGATCACTAAAAGCGTGTAATCGAAATTCTCACTCTAAATGCACAGCTCAAACAAATCCGATCGTTAAGCAGTGAATCTCATCCAATAATGATCATAGGTTATAAGCATATGCACCCGATATGTAAGAGATAATAATAGCTCCACATAGTGCATTAAACATATAAAAAAATATGTATTTAGAAGGTTGGCATTGAACTTACAATGTTGCAGGAAAAAATAGGCCTTAAATCTGGTGTGCCGGCCGGTACACAGAATCCAGACACCGGTCTTACTGGGGAATTGTATGGAGCTTGAGGTGACCGTCAGGGGGGAACGGCGCACTATGTGGAGCTATTATTATCTCTTACATATCGGGTACATATGCTGATGACCTATGATCATTATTGGATGAGATTCATCGGATTTGTTTGAGCAACGCATTTGGAGTGAGAATTTCAATTAAACGCTTTTAATGATCCTCTGTCATAAGGGATCATTGGAAATTTGGTAAGGAGTAATTTCTACTGATTTGTGGAGGATTCATCACATTTTTGGACACGTTAATTCATCAGCTTATGGATTTTTGCACAGAGCACTGGTGTTCATCATCTGTTGTTTAATTATTCAAGCACTTATGGACTATATAATTTAGTTTTTAGTTTTTCTATTTTTATTTTTCACTTTTTGATCACCAATATATTTTTGGTTCTACTAACCGGCATGAGATTGTTTGCAAATACGGTAACTGATGCATCTATAACATTGGATATATCAGTTTTATTATTATTTATGTTACTAGTCACATATTAGTTTATTACTAGCCTGGTTTTGGTATTTATAATTGTGGTGATTGAATTTCTCAAATCAATACCCATACCACATGGTTAGGGGGTCAGTGCAATTTAATTTTCAATATATAAATATATATATTTCAAATAATGTTTGTTTTCAATGTGTATTTCCAGACATTTTCTTTCTTATACTTTAATTTTAGATAGATTAGAAAAAGATTAGAAAAGATGCTTAGTTTTTACTGCTATTCAGGTCATCATTAGCTTTTTTTTTTTAACTCTGTCCTGGTTGACAATGATTTTACCATACAGGTAGTGAGGGGAAATCTGTACTAGGGCCACATACCATAATAGATAACTGTGGGTCTATCGTTCTTCATCCTTGTTTTAAAAAAAAATCCTTTATGTCTGTTTGTGTTGCTGTCACCCTTACTTTTCATTATCATTATTACGCTGTATTCATGTTCCATACTCCCAGGAGTTTGGACTTCACTCCCAATCCCTGTCCTATACATAATCCAGTGGACACATCCATCTATAACACATGTGTACCTGCTCCCCATGTGAGTGACTGTGGGGGACTGTGAGGGACTCTCTTTCTCTTTTTTATTCCCCTCCATGCAAAATATTTACCTAGACCCATCTTGAGCACCTAGCCAGCCCCCACATCTGTCGATCCACAGCCAATCCCATCTGTCAAATTCAAAAGCCCAGGCACCGAAATGCCTAACTCAATGCTGACTCTGAAGCTCCAGTCAGGATTCGGACAATCATCGATCCAGTCAGTATCCCCACTCGCTCACTTCAATGCTCAATCTGCCATTACTGTCCTCCCCCTGTCAACCTACATCCTCAATTTCCATATTCCTAGTTTCTTTTCCTAACACAGCCGCAATGTACATCCACTGCCAGGTTGCATTCCTTCAAGCCGCCAGGATCATTCCCCAGATACACTTGCGGCAGACTCTAAAAGCCACATTCCTCTTAGCCAGACCACTGTATCCCCACCATCTTTCCATCGGTTCTTGCAATCAGTGCCAGAAAACTATCATTGCTCACCAGTAGAGCCCTAGGCCTGACTAAACTTCTGCAACTCCTAATTTAAATATGACCCACCCCTTGCTGTCAAGGTCACACCCTGTTTTTTAAGACCCACCCTGAAATTTTCGGGGGGGACTGGACACTAGTTCTGAGGGCCCTTAGGGTAGGCAATAGATTCCCTTAATTTGCATAGTTTTCCTCTCACTTCCTGTTTGGCTATGGGGCAGGAAGTGAAGGGAAATCTCTGCAATTGGACAGTGATGGTAAAAAATAAACTGACAGGGGTTATAACCCTCCCTTACTTTATCCAAAATGAAACAAAAAGTGTTAATTATAGTTCTACTTTAAGCACAAATTTCTGATAATTTTATTGAGAGGACTAAGAAAATATAACCATGCCAATGGTGCAACAGAAACATAGCACAGTGAGGAAGGTTTGTGGGCCAGGATGATAGGACAGTCAAAATTAGAAGCGCCCCCCCCCCCCCACACACAGTTGCGGAATGCCTGGTGGAAGCAGAGGGTCCGCTTTATGGGGTCGCTAGACTAATTTGCCTAACAGTGTAGTGCAAGCCGGCAGGGACTCTTTTTGTGCTGCCCTCCTGCAAAGTGCTGCCCTAGGCCTGGGCCTTGTTGACCTAGGCCAGGATACAGCGCTGCTGCTCACTATACCCCAGCAGCTCTTTTCTACCTGCAGTGCCCTGGCTATTCATTATAGCCAACGGGACTACAAGCAGTCCCTTTCCTTTCTCCTCCAATGCCTCCACGTACTGTGATAACTGCTACACATCTCTCTCCCTCTCCCCCCCCTTTGACATCCACCTTCATTCCGCATTTCCTCAGCATCCCCCTCCTAGTTTCCATAACTCCCCTCCAAGCCCCTTCTTATCATTTATTGTGTCATTTCTCCCACAGATCTGTACATCTCAGCCAGACCACATAAGGATCCTTTCTCAATAACATTCATCAGCAGGGCAGTGTGAAGCATTTCCTTTTAGAACATATTTGGATAATATAGTTGTACTTTTAATCTGGCGTCTTTTCTACATGACAATTGATCATTTGACAATCACATACAGATACAAATGCACATAGTCTATCGTATATAGCTCTCAGAAGGTTCATCTGATAGCTTTGAAGCCTAATGCCTTGTACACACGATCGATTCATCGGACAAACCGATCGTGTGTGGCCTCCATCGGTGAAAAAACGTAGAACCTGTTTTAAAATTATCTGATGGTTAAAAAAACAATAGAAAAAAACAATCATCCGTGGGCAAGTCCATCGGTTAAAAAAACACACATGCTCAGAATCAAGTCGACGCATGCTCGAAAGCATTGAACTTAATTTTTCTCAGCACGTAGTAGTTTTTTACATCACTGCATTCTGACACGAACGGATTTTTAACTGATGGTGTGTAGGCAAGACTGGTGAAAGTCAGCTTCATCGGATATCTAATGAAAAAATCCATCCATCTGTTTTTATTGGATGAACCGATCATGTGTACGTGGCATTAGAAGTTTTTGTTATGTGCACATGCTATTAGTTTTCCTACTGTTAGTTACCAGTTCCATTTGTTTATATATTCTTCTACACAAATGTTTTTTTTTTAGTTTCTTATCTTTTGAACAGCCCTGAGAAAGAGGGAGTCTTTTGTCCATGCATTGGCTTTATCCTATCATCTGTACTCTTAACATTTTTATATTCATATCTACTGTACACCGGGCGCTCCTTTAACTCTTTTTTTCTTGACCTTATAGGGAAGCGACCATCAGGCTGCACCCTGAGGCAGCAGCCCAGACCCAACAGGACACACCAATTCTCCCAAAAAAAGCACTAATCTCTGGAAGGAAACCCTTTCTATCTGCCTCTTTAACCTCCTATCTTTAAACAATGACTGATCAAGTCAGTCCAGTGTGACTTATACCCTCAAAAATCAAACTTTTCAACATTGTTAACTGCTGAGTTTGCTGTCAATTTATGAAATGGCAAGCAGAGAACCATATATTAAACTGAAAAAAACATAGAAAAGCAGTGATATGTAAATAAAGAGAAATGGAAAAACAGTAGAATAAAGAAAAGAAGGAAAACATTTTTACTACAATGGTAATGGTAAAATTTAGGCGGTAAGACTAGATTACATTATTTTAGCCATTTTATAAATAGAGAAAATTCACTGCGAATGAAAAATGTGTTCATTTTTAAGAAGTGGAATAATGGGGAAAACAGCTTCAGCTAAAGGTGAAATACAAGTAATAAAATAAGATAGAGTAGTGAGTTCAGTGGGAAGAGTCTGTCCTGCACATTTTAGTTTAAAGCGTAACATTATACAATTCTGTGCTCATCTACTTCTGTTGTGCTTAAACATATATATTATTAGGATTGTCTATAAAGGTTATCACTGCAAGAAAGGACATTAGGCTGTATATTCACCGAGGAAAAGTCAATAGCGGTACATTGGTGGCAAGAAGTTTCCATTGATTTATTGACCACTTCTATTATGAACCCCCATCCCCCTGGACTCCAACTACATGACAGTATCATGCGTGGGAGTTCAATATTCTGGTTATCATAATTTTTATTTCCAAAGGGAACAATTAGAGGGTTCTAAGAAAACACATATAATATGAACAGCTTTAGGGTCAAACTCCAGTAATATATAAATAATATTCTATTTAGTCTAGTTATGTATTTATTACATTCAATTATTTTAATTAACTCATTTATATAGACCCTCTGTAGTCTTCTGCTGAGCACAATTGTTGGAAGAGGGAGGGTAATGATTCTAAGCAATTAAGAATACTTATTTATTCATACAAAAAATATGCTTACAGGAATCACATAAATAATCTCATCAGTGTCCTGTTGCTGCTGCTTCATTCTCCAGTTACAGTATGGGGCAAGTTCTGCAACAGCTGCATGGTTCAAAAAAGCTCTACAATAAAGTGGCTCCTGCAAAGAAGGGGGTTGATTTACTAAACTTATTTTCCCTAGAACTTAGTCTTAGTAAATATGGTGAAGCTCTACTGATTACCATCACTCATAGTGTGCAAGCAAAAAAATTATAATATTATTGTACTTGCATCTGAAGCTTTACCACATGCATTAAGCTCTGGTGAAAATAGGTACAACTGCACTTGCAAAGCTCCGTCTATTTGCCTTTAGTAAATTAACCCCATAGAATACTCACATATTTTGCTGCTTGCAACACTGATTTCTGTAGTAATGAAAAGAAACTGCAGGACAATCAGACATTTGCATGATTGGTGATTGCCTAGTTCTCTACTATAGGACACAGTAGTGACATAGTACTCAAAAGTTTAAACCACTAAGTCCAATGTATAAGAGCTCGGAATTGGCAAGAACTATAAAACACAACCTGATCATGAAATTGACACTCCCAGAAATGTGATTCTGCATTTTTACTTGCTACTACAGAGACTGGGGGCACAGAAATTAGAAAGGGTGAGTATTCACCAACTTACTTTCAGAAGCTACCTTATTGTACAGTTTTATTTAAGTAATATAGTCACTTTAAATGCAATGTAGAACTATGCTGTTTGGCAGGGGTGTCAAAATTACAAAACGGTCTTAAAATAAAACTCAGCTTACATTTATGCGGTCATGTGCTTTAAGCTGTTTGGATCAAATCTAGTTTAAAGGTTTACTGAAAAAAACGTTATAAATATAATGTAGAACTGAATACATTTTCAGCCTATCCAAAAAAGAGGTTCACATAGTTGTAGGTCTTTTAAATTGTATTTTCTCCCACACTATATCACGTATAGAGATTTCACCTTGTTGTAATCTTAACCCATATATGGAAAAACATCCTAATACATGCAGATTTTATTACACATGAATTCACCAGACATTGCTGACTGCCCAAATCTGTGGTAAATTACATCCCCATTGTTTGCACATTGTAGTGATGTTTTTCACTTGGCATTCTGGTACTTTCAGCTGCATATTTTGAGTGATTGAGACACATACTTTTTTTTGTATCAATGTTTTTTATTGAGGATTTTCATGGGATAACAAAGGAAAATGGGGAATAAGAAATATACAGGGTGAAAAGATATACACATCTTCCATTGTACATACAGTACAGAGTACAGAAAAAAACAGTTGAGACACATACTTTGACCAGCATTTCTTTGGGGAATTTTTCAGATAGCAAAGTAAATATTTGCTAATTTTTGCTTGAAGACGATTAGATTATTGAAATGAACATATAAACCCTCCTGGATTAAATTCTTTTGAAGGTGTATTCAATACAGTTACATGATTAGTGTGGCCTCTTCTTCCTCCTTGTCTGTCCTTTGCAATGGGGGAGAGAGTGCCTGGAATTCTGCAGAGAAAGTGCTTGCTTAATGATGTTGTGCTATTCTCCACAGCATTACCCTTTGACCCGAGAGCAGAGTGATGAAATGTCCTCTGGAGGTATGTCCTTGATGTCTTGGGCTCACATGAATTGGGTTAGATCAAGTTGGCCCTAAATCAGCCTGGAAGAAGAGAGACACTGAACCGTTTTCCAAACCGATCGTGTGTGGGCGCCATCGGTTATTTAACCATCGGTTAAAAGAAAGCCAACCTGTTTTAAATTTAACCGATGGATACCTAACCAATAGTCAAAAAAACAAATGTTTGTAGGCACGACCATCAGTTAAAAATCCACACATGCTCAGAATCAAGTCGACGCATGCTTGGAAGCATTGAACTTCATTTTTTTCAACACGTCATTGTGTTTTACGTCACAGCATTCTGACACAATAGTTTTTTTAATCGATGGTGGTAGGCGCGACGGACCATCAGTCAGCTTCATCGGTTAACCGATGAAAACGGTCCATCAGATCATTATCATTGGATGGACCGATCGTGTGTGTACACGGCATGAAAGTTTGATGCATAATAGTCAAAAAACTGGAATTGCTTTAGGAGCGCAATCTCTAGTCCTTTCAATAAAAAAAAAAGAATTATGTCTGTCTACAGTTTTTCCATATAATGGTGCTAGATGTTTCATGTTATTATGAGATTGATTAACTGAGCAAAAAAAGTTTCACTGTAGCTTTTGTTAACTTCTAATGATCATTTTTCGGCATGAAAAAAACGTCATTTTTAAAAAATGTCATTTAAAATGATCGTGTGTTTTTTTTTGAACATGCTGCAATTTTTAACGTCGTTTTAAACAATGTCGTTTTTCGGGTTGTAAAATTTTTTCCTGTGTGGGCTAAAACGACGTTAAAAACCTGCGCATGCTCATAAGCAAGTTATGAGACGGGAGCGCTCGTTCTGGTAAAACTACCGTTCGTAATGGAGTAAGCACATTCATCACGCTGTAACAGACAGAAAAGCGCGAATCGTCTTTTACTAACACGGAATCAGCTAAAGCAGCCCAAAGGCGAATGGAACTTCCCCTTTAGAGTGCCGTCGTACGTGTTGTACGTCACCGTGCTTTGCTAGATAATTTTTTTAAAACGATGGTATATGGGCAAAGTCGTTTTAATGATGAAGTTAGAAAAACGCTTTTTTTCATGCCGAAAAATGATCGTGTGTACGCGGCATAATGCTTAACCTGGTTAAGCGGTTTAAGTGAATGGAAAATGCCCAACATTCACAAGATGAGGATATGACAATACAGAGGTTCTGGCCTGATGTAAGGATCCTGTTTGGGCTACAAAGTAATAAATAAGAGCAATTAACATTTACAAAGTCCCAAATGCTATGTACAGCATCTGGCTCACATCAGATAATGCATATGTTTTCTTTCATTGCTTTCTTGGGTGTTTCCCCTATGCCAGGAAAGTACTTGAAAGGCAAGTGTAATGTCATTTGAATTCCCTGAAGTGCTATATTTTGTGTACAGCACTTCTGTGGACAAGACCTAAATCAGACAGGGAGAGGGTCTGATCCGAAAAAGGAGACCATTTAAATAAACTATAGTCAAAATATATACCCAAACTTGTTTTGAAACTGAATCATTTTTTTTGCAGGAAATCTGGTTCTAGAGGCGGCTCTCTAATTAGGCAAATTAGGCGGTCGACTTAGGCCTCACCCCATAGGGGCCTCGCGGCCGCCTTATTTTTCTAAAGAATATTACATAGTTTTAAAATATATATATATATATATATATATATATATATATATATATATATATATATATATATATATATATATACATTTAGTACAGGCATGCTCAACCTGTGGCCAGTGGAGCCGTCTGATGTGGCCCGCAACCTCAAACCTATGGCAACCTGCACAGCCTCCTTTGGGTGCACGCCACTCCACTGAATGATTGCTGTTCCTTCATAACTCTGATCACTGTCATATACAAGCCCCTTCTTCAGCCAGCTCCCCATTCTTCGCTTTTTTTCCTAACACAAATATACAGGGGGAAGGTTTACTTCTAGTGGCATCCATACAGGGGTTCTGAAAATGCATTCTTACAGTTGTGTGATCAGCTTGGTGCCATTTTTGGAGCATGTGAGTGCATTATATGTCATTTCTTCTTGGCTTAATGAATGAATGAATGAATGAATGAAAAACTTATATAGCACAGCACATGCAAACTAAATCTTCTTTATTAAAGGGGTTGTAAAGATTTGTTTTTTATTTTCTAAATAGGTTCTTTTAAGCTAGTGCATTGTTGGTTCACTTACCTTTTCCTTTGATTTTCCTTCTAAATGTTTTTTTCTTTGTTTTCTTTGTCTGAATTTCTCACTTCCTGTTCCTCCTCAGTAAGGTGTTCAGTAAGCTGTTATGACTGACTTTCCACCACTCAGATGGTGGTGGAAAGCTTACTGAGAAACAGGAAGTGAGAAATTCAAACAAAGAAAAAAACATTTAGAAGAGAAATCAAATGAAAAGGTAAGTGAACCAACAATGCACTAGCTTAAAGGAACATATTTTGAAAATAAAAAACAAACCTTTACAACCCCTTTAAAGTGGTTGTAAACCCAAATGTTACTATTTGTATTTCTACATGTATCTTAATATCCCCAATGCGTTGCTCTCTTTGTTTTTTTTCTTACCTGCTTCCTTCTCGGGATATCGCCGATATCCCGAGTGGTGACGTCACTCCTCACATGCGCCGTCTGATAGCTAGACCGGCCAGCTGAGACCATGCCGGCCAAAATCTCTGTTCATGTCGGGGCTGCGTCATTTCCTGCTGTTGACGTCAGCCCCGACATCGCGCGGTGGTTTGCGGTGTGATTTCCTCCCCCCCGCAGAGGCTCATGGATTTTTACCTTGTGACTCCTACGTTACAAGGTATGAAGGAGGAAGAGGGCGCAAGACAAATCCACCGAGCAGCTGTTACATGATTACTGAACCAGCATCTGCAGCATGCTCCGGAAGCTCTGATAACAGCTTCCTGGTGTACGCTGTGAAGAGCTTCTCTTCGTTTCCATAGTAACCGGAAACAAAGAAGAGGCTTGAATATTTGCCGTAGTGCGCACGCGCGGGATTACAGCCATCGTAATCAACTGTGGGCGGAAGTTTTCACTGTAGCAGACGCGGAAAACCACAAGAACAATGGTGCCGGCATAGTAGAAGAAAGAAATTTCACAAAGGTAAGGATTTAAACCATACAAAGAATAGTAACATTTAGTAGATAACGATCGATGGATGCAGCGGGACACTGGCTTTAAGAAGATGTTACTAGTAAGGAGAGTAGATGGGGGTTTACAACCGCTTTAATAAAGAAGATTTATTAAACCAATTGTTTAGATGTATTGCATTACTAGGGCAATCACTTCTGTGGTCTCTTGTTCTTTGTTCAGATTGTTCACAGTACTAGTTTTGGGTATACAAGGGATGTCTGCAAAGACCCTCATATGGTGAAGACTGCAACGCTGGTTCTGATCTTTTTTTGGCTGGTCAGAACTTAGCATGAGAGTGGGATTAATGGTGATCTGGTTAATAAAAAAAAAATTGTAATGTGATTAACCACTTGAGACCCGTGCTATTGACAAAATACGTCAACAGCGCGGCTCTCAAGTGCCAAGTTGATGTCTTTGGACGTCATTTAAAGTGCATTACCCGCACGTGCCACTGGGTGGTCGCTGAAGAGCCGATGCATGTACCTGGCAGCCGCGATGTCCATCGGGTACATGCGATCGGTGGGAACACAAGCAGATGACAGCAGGGATGTGGAGCTCTGTGTGTAAACACAGAGCTCCATGTGCTGTCAGAGGAGAGGAGACAGATCTGTGTCCCTTGTACATAGGGACACAGCATCGGTCACCACCCCCAGTCACCCCCCTCCCCCCACACAGTTAGAACACACCCAGGATACACACTTAACCCCTTCCTCACCCCCTAGTGTTAACCCCTTCACTGCCAGTCACATTTATACAGTACAGTAAATTAGTGAATTTTTATAGCACTGCTCGCTGTATAAATGTGAATGGTCCCAAATTTGTGTCAAAAGTGTCCGATATGTCTGCCGCAATATCGCAGTCCCAATAAAAATCGCAGATCGCCGCCATTACTAGTAAAAAAATAATAATAATAAAATCATAATTCTGTTCCCCATTTTGTAGGTGCTATAACTTTTGCGCAAACCAGTCGCTTATTGCGATTTTTTTTACAAAAATACTTCGATGCTGCAATGCCCATTGATTTTAATGGGCAGGGGCGCTTTAGAAGCAGTGTATACACCACTCCTAAATCGCCTTAAAGATGCTACTTGCGGGACTTTTTTTAGTGCCCTGCCAGCACACCGCTCAAGTGTGAAAGCCTTTTTTGGGCTTTCACACAGGAGAGACAGTAGAGGTGCTTTACAGGTGCTTTGCTGGTGCTATTTTTAGCCCTATAGCACATGTAAATCACCTAAGAATGAAAGTAGCCTTAAGATGACTATAGATGAGTCCAACTTTCTACTGATTCAATAAAAGCTTTAACAATAGTTTTAACTTTAAATAATTACAAATCATTGTACATAGTGCCATATAGGAGACAACAATGCATTTCTATGACTGTAAAGAATAGTATTTTATTTTTAATATTTGTATATGGAAAAGATTTAGTAAACTCAGCTGGTCTTCTTTTGGAAAAATGCTAGTAGAACAATTTAACTATGCTGCATTTTTTATTTTACTGTACCAACAGTTTTTATGGATTCAGAAGTGCTTCTCAACATGTACTAGCCACTGATATTATCATATAATCATTAAAATATTTGGAACAATTTTGGTCACAGGGATCTAAACATGTATCAACTTGTTTGTAACATATAAGCACAATATATTCATAAGAAATGCATGACAGATGAATTAGTTCTAAAGAATAAAATACTATAGAACGTCCTGGGTATAAATATTTTATAAACTGCAGCCCAGGAAGGATGAAACATAATGACCATATCAGCCATAATATAGAAGAAACAGGCTTTATTGTTCTCCAGCTACAGAGCCCGATGTGAAATAAAAGGAAATGTGCTGGAATAAAAATGTAATTTCACTCAGGTTGTTCCTGTGATAGTATTGTCCTCTACACAAAGTCATTAATATGAAATCTGCATGTATACTTTTATTTGTACATTTCAGCTTGTTAGCAAGCAAGAATTCAAACATTATATTTAAATTGATGTAATGACCATTTCTTCTTTCTTAATGAAGGAAATGTTCAGGGTGTGGCAACTAAATTGTTCACAAAGGTTATGGTTGGGACTGCTTGTATCGTCCATCTTTCTGAAGACCTGTCCAGGCTTTTGCCATAAGATTCTGCACATATGAGTGGAGATCATGGCCATTCCGGAGATTTGTTTCATCATGTTCTAGGGCATTTACACAAAAGAGAAATACAGAAGACATGGCAGCTCTATTGTTCACAATGCTTATGGTTGGAGCTGCTTGTATCGTCCATCTTTCTGAAGGTTTTCACTTTAGGTTTTGCAAGGTTTTAGACTTAAATATATTTATGATACTGCTTTTATTAACATTAACAATGTGGAAACATGTAGTAGATTAGATATTAACATGTTTAGGTGCTTAGTTAGATTATTTTAGTTTAGTATGCTGTGCATTGAAGTGTGGCTATGCCAAAACAAGATTTAACTAGACCATTTTCAAATACTTTTAACTGACCAGGACTCTACCATTTGGGTGGGTGGTCTGTGAAGGGTATTACTCTTAATGCGGCAAGTCAAATATGGCCAATACGGCCGCTTTTGAATGTCTGCACTCTGCAGCCATCATGATTGCACAGTAAACGATAAATTTACATAATTTATGTTGTGTTTAAAAAAAAAGCATGCACTTAAATAAATAAGGACCTCCGTGTGTATATAATGCCTCCAGTCAAAAATAAAAATCCAATTGACATCCCCTGCAAAAAAAAAAAATGATACAAAACTTGCTCATCCATCCATATACTATATATTTTTTTTTACTTCATCTTTTTTAAGTGATTGCTTAGATTGTTATAATGAAAGCAAAGCCTTCTACTTAGCAATCGGTGTGATTGCACATGGCAAGAACATAATAAACACCCTTTTTTTTAAAACATTTTGACAAAATCCTTGCAATGTTTACAGCTCACCTTTTGAAAATTTGCTTCTCAAAATGTCAAGAATGTCACATCTAGGGGGGCGGAGCTAGCCTAGGATGGGGATGCACGCGTGCTAGCAGAGCTCCGGCACCAGCGGCACTAAAACGGCCTACAGCAGACCTCCGAGAGGGAAAAATCCTACACAATAGCGGCGATCCAGCTCCGGACACCCTCCAGACCCTACCCTGGACATGACTTGGCGCAAGTCCGCGGGGAACCGGCCCTCCAAACTCACCGAGTTCTTCCCTATGGAGCGCAGGCAAGATGGCGCCGGGACTTCTTCCACGCCGCTCCCAGGCCCCCTGAAGCGCACAGCTACCGAGGGGAACCCGAACAAGAGGAGCAGCCCTCCTAGGAGCCTGACATCCCCACCAGCTACACCATCCTCTAGGAGCCCTGAGAAGACCAGGTTCAGGATGGATGCGATGGAGGCCGCACACAAGGTGAGCTCTCTGTTAGAATCGGGGGAAGATACAAGGGAGCTACCAGACTCCATAGAAGGATTCCCCACAGCTAATAAACCAGTCCTGGACACTGTATTGAAAGAGATGCTGGTCTCGTTGCAGGGTTCATTGCACTCAGACATGATATCCTGTGTTCACAAGTTCAGTACAGAACTCAGAGGGGTGGCTGACAGAGTATCTCATATAGAGGACAAAATGGGAGAATTCGCCTCCACCATTAATGATTTAGTAGACGCAAATGATGGCAAAGAGGATGATATTGAGGCTATGAAAACTAAGATGGCAGAAATCGAGGATAGGTCAAGAAGGAATAATGTGAAAGTGAGAGGAGTACCAGAATCTGTTAGGCCTCAAGAACTGCGTACATATGCCTCCCAGCTATTCTCTGCCATACTGCCTGACCTATCTGAGCTGGACTGCACTATTGATAGAATTCACAGGCTTCCCAAACCTGCATTTCTAGCTAATGATGTCCCTAGGGATGTAATCTTACGCCTACACTTTTATCATGCAAAGGAAAAATTAATGGCAGCATCTAGAAAGAGGGACAGCTTCCCACCAGAGTACGTGAATCTCCAGTTTTATGCGGAACTGTCACAGTTTACTCTGCAAAAACGCAGGAATCTCGCCACCATAACAAAAGCTCTCAGGAACCACAACTTGGTGTACAAGTGGGGGTTCCCTACCAAGCTCATCGTCACGAAAGACAACCGAGACTATGTGATGGACTCATTAGATAGAGGCATGGCCCTGCTCAAAGAATGGGGGATTATTCCTGAGTCGCAACAAGCCATACGTCAAGGGGGAGGAGCCAGGAGGGTTGACAATGAGTGGCATGTAGTTGGCCGCAAAAATGCTAAATCCCATAACTGACTGCCCCGTAGATCTTCATTGATACAGCATGGCCGCTGAGGTGGAGCTGCCTCCGCAGGCCTTATTCTTGAGGATCCTTCCCACCTGGCCATTGAGCGACTCCTGAAAGTCGCACACAGTTCTTTCTTTAGTTTTTGGCGCTATGCCAGTGTTACCTTTCTTTGTTACATATTCTAACGTTACTTCTTTTTTTTTTGTTGTTGCCCTCTGCACGTTTTTTCTTGCCCTACCACCCGAAACCTTCCCTCCCATTTGGAAGATGATGACGCCGGACCCCCCTGCTTCATACAGACTGAAGAGTATGCTAAACGAGCCACCCGCAGTGAGTACCCTCTTGATGTTGATAGCCACACCTGAACACGCTAACTACATGCTAAATGATACAATTCCTGACAATTTACGCTAAGGGCCTCAATCACCCAGAAAAGAGGCGGTCTCTATGGAGAGAGGCCCTGCAGCAGAAGGCCGATGTCCTTTGTGTTCAAGAGACCCACTTTGACGGCTCAGCCCCTCCGAAATGCTCACATCCCAAATATTCGGTCACCTATTTTGCTAACGCTGACACCAAATCCAAAGTAGTAATGATCGCAGTGAGAGACTCTGTTCACTTTACCTTGCATAAAGCTATTGTTGACCCAGGGGGGAGGTATGTGATTTTGGTGTGTGACATTGACCTGGTATCCTATACAGTGGCGGCGGTTTATGCCCCCAATACAAAACAGACCAATTTTCTACAGAGAGTTACTAAAAAAATTAGAGAGGAACAGAAGGGACTGCTGGTGATTTGTGGGGGCTTGAATATCATCCCAGATCCGGTCATGGACTCCTCCTCCTCACCAAAGCGCACTCCCCCGTCATTGGCTCCCTTTTTGAGGTCGAATGAACTTTTTGATGCGTGGAGATGCTTGAATGCCAATGAAAAAGACTATACTTTCTTTTCCACCCACCACAGGTCCTATAGCAGGATAGACCTCTTCTTGGTCGACAAGGGGCTGCTTCTGAAATGTAAATCTGCTAGAATCAATGCCATCACGTGGTCGGACCATGCTTCTGTGGGAATGACAGTGGGGGACTTACCTCCCAATACTCCGGTTATCACGTGGAGATCCAATCCTATGCTTCTCCGGAGCGGTCCGACCAGGTCATACATTGAGACGAAACTCAGGGAATTTTTTGCTAACAATGAGGGGTCAGTTACTAGCCCCTTCACCTTGTGGAATGCGCATAAGGCGTGTGTAAGAGGGGTCATGATTCAACAAGGAGCCAGGGTTAAGAGGGAAAGGCAGCAGCGCACATTGACCCTTATTACTCAAATAGATGACTTAGAGTCAAAGAACAAAATTAGTCCATCTTTATCCCTGACTGAACAGCTAACCCATCTACGCACTGACCTCAGGACATTGTTTCTTGACGACTATGAAAAAGCCTCTAGGAAGTTTAAACTAGCTTTCTTCATTAGTGGTAATAGGGCGGGCAAGCTTTTAGCGAACAGACTTAAAGGACACAGAATTAAATCTAAGATTCCCTATATTCACCACCCGGAGACAAAAGTGAAACATTTTCACCCTCAAGCCATAGCTGACGCCTTTAGTCACTATTACGGGTCGCTTTATAACCTTAAGGATGATCCAACGATTACCCAACCATCCTCGGAAGCTATCGAGGCATTCCTAGAGAAAGTTAATCTTCCCTCCCTGACCCCTGACCAACTTTTAGAACTCAACTCGCCATTCACTGTAGAAGAAGTGGACAGGACCATACAGACTATCCCGTCAAATAAATCCCTGGGCCCTGAAGGCTTTATTGGAGAATACTTCAAAACATTCCAAGACATACTCAGCCCCTACTTGGTTCAGGTGTACAATGCCGCTGCTGCCTCATCCTCGTTCCCAAGGGAAATGTTAAGTGCTACGATAGTGGCCCTCCCTAAGCCGGGGAAGGATCCAGATACACCCCAAAACTTTCGGCCCATATCATTGCTGAACAATGATGTCAAAATCTACGCAAAACTTTTAGCTGCTAGACTGGTGGACATACTCCCGGGGTTAATTAATGTGGACCAATCAGGCTTTACAAAGGGGAGGCAAACGGCGGACGCCACTAGGAGGTTACTAAACATCATACATATAACAGAGCGTCGTCGAACGCCTTCTCTGCTCCTTGCGTTGGATGCGGAGAAGGCGTTCGTCAGGATTCACTGGAGGTTCTTGGAAAGGGTCCTGGGGAGGTTTGGCTTCGAGGGGCACATTCATTCTGCCATAATGGCATTATACTCACATCCATCGGCACAGGTACTAGTGGCAGGTACTCTTTCCACCCCATTTGACATCACTAATGGCACAAGGCAAGGGTGCCCACTCTCGCCTCTGATATTCAACCTTTTGATGGAACCTTTGGCATCCCATCTGAGGTCGCACCCACGAATCTCTGGGATCCAAGTGGGAGGGAAAAATCATGTAATTAGTTTATTCGCAGACGACATCATCCTGATGGTCACTGACATAGAAAAATCTGTCGAAGAAATATACTCCTCACTGAGGGCATTTAATGAAATCTCATATTTCAAAGTGAACGAGTCAAAATCACACATTCTAGGTCTAGGAGTCCCTAGGGAAATCAAACTACGAATGGAACAGAGGTTCCCATTTGTATGGAAGGAGGAGGGCATTAAATACCTTGGAATTGTCCTAACATCCACTTCCAAAGGGCTACTACAAGCCAACTACACCCCCTTCCTGACCTCCTTCCAGGAGAAATTAGACGACCTGACCAAAACTGAACTGTCATGGTTGGGTAGGTTGGCAGCCTTTAAGATGCAGGTGCTACCTCAGCTCCTGTATCTTTTCATGACATTGCCTATTCCGATTCCTAATCCCTATTTCAAATCCCTCCAATCTATACTGAACAGATATTTATGGCGGGGAAAGCGGGCTAGATGCGCCTTCAGTAAACTGACAAAACACAGAAAAGCAGGGGGTATTGGTCATGTTCACCTCCAAGGTTATTACTTTGCCGCCACTTTGTCCCAACTGCAGCACTGGATGGTGCCTACTTCGGGAGCATTGTGGGTAGACCTAGAACAGTCCCAAATCAAACGAAGTACACTACGAGATTTTCTATTAACATCACATCTCAGCGAAACCTTGGACCCAACCATCGCGCCAACTATCAGGGCGTCGCTTAGGGCTTGGGGCCACCTCCGCAGTTCCCACAAATGGACAGGACCAGTGTCTCCGTTGCAACTCCCTATTACTGCTATACATAACATAATACCTGATATCAATCTGGATGGGTGGGCCTCCAGGGGTATTCAGCAACTGACAGATATAGTGGAGGGACCCTCACTTGTGACATTTCAGGAGCTGCAAGATAGGTACAAGCTTCCAGCAACTGAACAGTATAAATATAGCCAACTCTCACACATGTTTAAAAGGAACACACACCTTCTCACCTCACTTCCCGTTAAAATCTCCCAATTCTACCAACAACCCAAAGTCACCCCTAAAGGGATCTCAATATTATACATGGGCCTACAGGAGAAACATAAACTATTTAAAATGCAACACATGGAGGCCTGGGAAAGAGATGTGGGGAGGGAATACACTGTCCTTCAATGGGTAAAATCTTAAAGGATCGTGTACTCTTCTACTAAGAGCACTAACCTGATGGAAACACACCAAAAGCTGCTGTTGAGGTGGTACCTCACCCCTTATAGGCTATCTAAGATATATCGGGATTCATCTCCCTTGTGCTGGAGGAAATGTGGGGAGACAGGTACATTGGTCCACATTATGAGCCACCTATGGTCTGGGGTATGGAGGATAGTCAGGGACATTCTGGATCCAGTTGATCCGCTGACCCCGGGATTGGCATTACTCTCACTGGAAATTGACAAAATCCCAACCTTTTGTAGAACTGTAGTGTCGAACCTCCTTCTGGCCACAAGGTTGGTGGTTCTGCGCCACTGGAAGAACGTAGTATCGCCTTCACTTAATGAGGTAATTACTACAATGCATACACAGGGCAAATACGAGATCATGCACTCGTACACAAAGGGTTCCTCTGAAGCCACGATTACAGCATGGTCCTCCTGGCAACAATGGTATTCAAACCTTACAGGTCTTTGAACTAGAGTGGATGTCTAGCGGGCTACTATTATCTGTCACTGATGGGGGTTTTGTGCGTCCTGTGCGAATTGGGCATATATGTTTTGTTTTGTTATTTAGATTATCTTTTTTATTTATTCCTTTTGTTTTGATACTATTTCTTTGGAAGCATATTTAATACATGGTTACATGTGAGGTACCTGAACTTCTATGGTTTTGCCACTGTTGCATATGGTTTATACCTGTAAGTTGGAAATACATGGAGTGACCAGGCCCTCCCGTACACTCGCCTAACACGGGAGCCGGGGGCTCTGGGCGGGACTGCCACTCTGACCAAATGAGAGGGATTGGAGGGGGTGGTCTGGGCCCGGGATCCTCCGTATCCGTGGGCCATTCGTGAAGGGCTATCACTGGAGGGGGGGGCCATTGCGCCATTGCGCCATTGCGCCTTATCAAAGTCTTGGCAAGGTCATTCCGAATACATATAGTCACCATACAAAGTATTGCTGTATGCTGTATGCTATTGTGTATGTACACTATGATATTTGCAAGTACCTTTTATGCTTAATGTTTTTGCAGTTTTGTTTCATGTATTGCAACTTTTCTAATACCCCAATAAAAAAATATTGTTTAAAAAAAAGAATGTCACATCTACCCCAACACACGTAGTCAGACACTATAGCTAGCTACTGTGTGTTTCTCCTATAGCAGCCCCCTTTCTCTTAAGGCAAACAGGCCTACCGGTACGTAGGGGCCCCCAGGACTTATACACAATGCTATAGTGCCTGGCCACCATGTCAAGGCAGATGCGAACAGAGCAAACGGACTTCTTGCAGTTAGAGGACAGATAACGTGGTAAAAGGCAGGCTGAGTTCAGGGAATAATACAATATCCAATCCATTAACAGTCCAGGTAAAAGGCAGGCAGAGTTCAGGGAAAAGTCAAAATTCTGATCCAAGTCATTCACAGGAAAATCCAGACTAGAAAAGCAGGGCAGACAAATAGGAACAATGCATGTATACTGTCTCTATCACAATCAAAGGATAGAGTTTTCGGTTTGCTTATAACGGGTGACTGATCATATCAATCACCTTGCAGGTGGACACAGACTGGGAGAATGCAACATCCAACACCTGGATGCTGGAATGAGGAGCAGGAGCACAAAAGTTATCCTGAGTTTATATTATTTATTCTGTTTCAGCAGTGCTTGACAAAACTCCTGAAGAAGCCAGTCTAAATGGCAAAACGTTGAGAAATTTGTCTATATGCATATCTGAAATATCATTTCTGATGTAGATGGATTTTTTATATAAATAAAATATATTTTTGATATTTATTGTGTTCTTATTGCACCTTTAAAGTCCCATTTCAAACATTTCTGTATTTATTTCATCAAAGGGATGCAGTCCCTACTGATTTACAGATGACAGGAATTATTTCAATTTTATCCTGACACAAAGTTACACTTTAAGTATTCCAGTTGGTTTATATGTTTAGTAAAACTGAGAAAGTGGTACAAACTTTTCATATTGCGATTGCAGGAGGTGAAAACCATGGGGACTGTTTAGCTGATGCATAATATAAGCAATTGCTCCAGAGTGGCAGAGGTACCACAGAGAGCCGTACATGTCAGCAGTGATGTTTTGAAGATGGGTATTTTTTTGGACTCTTCTCAATGAACCCAAGCTGATATCAACATGGTCTGCACACACCCCTAAATGATGGGTGTAATGGGAGTACCAGTTAGGCCCCATACATACTATTAGATTTTCTGCAGATTTTTGTCTTCAGATTTAACAAAACCATGTAGTGCAAGGGCCTGCCTTATTGCATACAAATTGTAACTCTTAGGCCGTGTACACACGATTGGTCCAACCCGATGAGAATGGTCCGACGGAGCATTTTCATCGGTTCACCGCTGAAGTGGCCTGATGGTCTGATGTGCGTACACACCATCAGTCCAAAATCCGATCGGGTCAGAAAGCTATGAGTAAGCACTGATTGTAGTGCCAAACGTCAGCTGTATGCCCCTGTCTTTGCTGTGATGTGTGGTGTTTGAAAATTTTGCCCACACACGATCAATTTAAATGACGTTTTAAAAAACGTCGTTTTTTTTCATCGCAAAAAACGACCGTGTGTACGCGGCATTAGGCCGCGTACACACGATTGGTCCAACCCGATGAGTATGGTCCGACGGACCGTCTTCATCGGTTCACCGCTGAAGTGGCCTGATGGTCTGATGTGCGTACACACCATCAGTCCAAAATCCGATCGGGTCAGAACGCGGTGCCGTAGAACACAATGACGTGCTGAAAAAACAAAGTTTAATGCTTCCAAGCATGCGTCGACTCGATTCTGAGCATGCGTGGGTTTTTGGTTCAATTCTTTTGCATACTAACCATCGGTTTGGTCCGATGGTCAGGCGTCCATCGGTCCTATTTTAAAGCAAGTTTTTAAAACTTTGGTCCGACGGACGACGGTCCGATGGGCCGTACACACGCTCGGTTTGGACCGATGAGGTTTGACCTCATATTATATGTTTTTTGTAAATCTGAAGACAAAAATCGGCAGAAAATCTAAGTGTGTGTGGGGTCTTAATGTCAATGGTTTTCTGGGTTAGTGTTTTTAGTATGTTATTTTTTTTTTAAATATGGAATAAGCAAGTATGTAAATAAAAGAGGCAGGTGTATTCTTACTTGAATCTGGGAGTCTACTGTGTATTAGATGTGTGCAATACTCTAACTTGAAACAACACTTGCACTTTGCCTCTGTGAAGAATATTCTGCAATAAAGACTGGCCAGTGATGAGTTTTACTTGTGCAGGGTGACCGGTCTTGTATTTGATCCCAGGTAGTTTTCTGCTGGCAGCCTGTAGTAGGTGGACCTCCTGAGTCCCCCGAAACTCTGTTAATTTCAAGTGTTATGTGTAGCATAGTGATAATGTTACCACTACTGTTGCAAGGTAATATTGGGGTTTGAATAGGCATTTAGTGCCCACAAAGTTTAATTATATATTTTATAAATTTAAAGTCTGTGGGGCAGATTCACAGAGAATTAGATTCTCGTAGAGTATCAGAAATACACTACGCCGCCATTTTTTACCTGGCTCTACGTGGAATCCAGGTAGATTTTGTCCAGTAAACGACGGCGGCGTAGTGTATTTCTCCCGTCGCAATCCATCTGCGCGAGTAGGGGGCGTGAAGCATTTAAAATAGGCACGTTCCCGTGGCGATCGAACTGCGCATGCTCCGTTCGCAAATTTCCCGCCGTGCATTGCGCGAAAACACGTCGTCACGTCGTAGTAGCGTCGTTTACGTACATTCCTATTCCCGAACGAGTTACGTTAAAAAAAATAAAATATTTTCAAATCGACGCGGGAACGACGGCCATACTTTACATGGGTTACGCACTGTTAGACCAGCAAAAAGCTCCTCTAACATTACGTAGCCAAAAAATGACGTAGGCAATTGCGAGGGACACTCGTACCTTCGTAGATCGCCGTAAAAACTCATTTGCATATCCCGACGCATGAAAACGACGCAAACTCCTCCCAGCGGCCGCAAAAATATCGCAGTGTAGATCCGAAGGCTTACGAGGACGCAAGCCTCTCAGATCAAAGCCCGAAGCCGCCGTATCATGGTTTGAGGATTCAAACTAGTGATACGGCGCGCAAAATTTGAAATTACTCCTGTCTAACACCAGTTAGACAGGCGTAATTGCTCTGTGAATCTGGGCCTGTGTGTCCAAAGTTCAGCTTTAAACCTTTCAGTACTGATTCTTTAAAACAACAGATCAACACCCCTTCTTAAAATTCATTATACGCACAGTAAAATACATATTGATGTTTATTTGCCCTTTCCAGTGGCAATATTTATTTTATATATACCAATGCAGCATATGCTCAAGATGAGATTTAATCCATGCACTGGAAACTATGTGTTATATTTCCCAAGTTTGGTAATATGATTTTGTCTTCACATTTGTTTTGCTGCTTTGAGCATTTACCTTAATGAGCTTTGTTTTTTGTCCCAAAAGAGATTAGTATTCAATCCAACAAAACAATGTATTGCCCAAAATGTTAGAACTGCAGATAAAATCTCAGCTTCCCCAATACTTCTGCCTTGACAGCTAATACCCTAATGTTTCATTTACATCCAAACAAAGCAGCTTATCTCTGCTCAAAGGGGAATTAGCAGTGAGAAATCATTTTAGTTGTCTGCTTGGTTTCCCAAAGAAAGTGATGACTTATGCATTCTTGCCTCTGTAGGAAGACAGGTGTGTAGAATTTGGTAAAACAGAGAAGAGAACAATTCTGTAACGTATTCTTTGTAATGCACACAAAGCAGTTACATGGATCAGTGAAGGGTTACCAGGCCTGGTCTGTCAAAATGAAAAAAAAAATGCAATTAGCTTTATGCTGTGGTCAGCAATTCTCCTGAAAAGATCAGGCTGCAACTGAGGGAAAAATATCAGATTGGATCAATAAATGACTTTCTTTGTTACCAGCAAATGCGTGTAAAAAAATACCAAAGTGTTAAAGCAGCATGGATCGAAGAACTGGATGTTGATAAAATTATACTGTCACTGAAGTAAATGGGTTACAAGTCTGCAAAAGGATAGGATTTTTTTTCATCTCCATGTCTGGTTGTATTTAATTCACTTTACTATCACTGTAATGTACTTGCTATCCTATAACATTAGTAAAAAGGAGCATTTACATGCACAGAATCCACTGACAAATTAGCTGTCAACAGAATTATAGTATGGACAGTGACAAAAATTGTGAATTGCACTTGATAGCCTAAACAGCTAGTAAATAAATTGAGCTAATAAATAAAATAAATAATTATACAGGTGGTGTCCAGTCCTGAGATTACAATCATGGCAGTCTATAGAGTTTGTTTAAGGCTAGTTTTTCAAAAACAGTAAAGCTTGAAGCAATGGTTCAAAACATCGTGTCTGGTATGACATGCATAAATGTCTGTTGAGTGAAGCTGGCCATACAGGGTTCTGTTTTTTTTTTTAACCAGCTAGCGGGCTAAATGAAAAAAGGAACCAATTTCCCCATTAAAGGGTCACTAAAGGAAATTTGTTTTGGGCTGAAATGACTGTTTACAGGGTATAGAGACAAAAATTAACTAATTCCATTTAAAAAATGATTAAAAATAGATGAAAATCAATCATATAATCAAACTACAGTTCTAGTTTCGTTTTTGCTGTTATTTCCTGTCTCTCTGATGTACAGAGCCAGAGAGCCAATAGAGGGCAGTGATGGTTTGTCTAAAACTCCTCAGAACCAACCCAGTTTCATTTTACACACAGTAATCACACCTCCTTGATTAGTGACCACAGTGAGAAAGCTCCCAGCACTGTGGTTATAAGGAAACAGACAACCAGGAAGTGTGGAGATCAGAGCAGAATTACAGCAGCATCAAAGCAAAAAAAAAAAAAACGAACAACGAGGACATGAACACAGCACTGCAGTAAGGTAAAAGAAGCTATTTAGCCAAAAAAAAATCCTTTAGTGACCCTTTACGCACATTCGAGTAGGGTGGTTAAAATCCTCCCTGTTGCGGCATTATATTTTGAGATTGGGGAAAGTCCCCCACTTTTAGAATACACAGAACAGCACTGCAGTCTATTGTTTGCAGTGCTGATTATGTGTTTTTTTATTTGACTAGGCATTTACACAGAAGTTGATCGGTATATCGACTTCTGATCAACCACAGTGGCCACACATGGATCAAAATTCGTCTGGTCCCTGCTGAGCTGGCTGC
The DNA here is from genome assembly GCA_029574335.1 of Rana kukunoris. Lineage (NCBI taxonomy): Eukaryota > Metazoa > Chordata > Amphibia > Anura > Ranidae > Rana > Rana kukunoris. Next base: position 101,013,983 of record CM056054.1, read on the forward strand.
ATTTCAATCTGTGTATTGCCAGCTTTAGGACTCATGCACCAAGGATGTTATAAAATTGCCAGTGCTGCTGCCAGAAAAAAAGCAGATGTAAAAACCTGCTTTTACTGGCGTCTTTGACTAGAGTTTCTGGGCATTTTTGCACGTTTTTTGGTGTTAGCATCTCTGGGTGTTTTCACAGTAAAAATACTCCCTATAATGTAAAAATGACAAAAAATGGCCAACTCAGCTAAACACAGCTAAAAGCTTGTTACAGCATTTAGCAGCGTTTTTTTGTCATGTTGCGTTTTTAAAGCTTAAATGCTTTTTAAACCCTTAAATGCTTCTTCCTCCAAACGTCTCTGAGAGTTTATGTGCACATGGACACATAGGGGTTGTTTTTCTAAAGGCAAATCCACTTTGCACTTCAAGTGCACTTGGAAGTGCAGTCGCTGTAAATTGCTGTAGATCTGAGGAGAAGCTCTGAAATAAAGGGAAGCTCTGCTGATTTTATCATCCAATCATGTGCAAGTTATATTCCTACACAAAAAAATCTCCTGCGCTCTGGTGTTTCGCCAAACCGGGTACAGCAGTATAGTCGGAACCCGGTACAACGGTAAAGTCTGAAGTCTTGCAGCCGTCCACAGAACAAAGGAGTTCATAAAGCTAAAACAAAAAAGAAAAGAAAGTAGGGCGCACCGACCTTGTGCATTACCACTTAAAATACTTATTTAAAACAGAATAAAAAGCAATAGTCCTACTCACAAAGGGGTATTAAGTAAGCGCTTTTCAGACAGCTGGACTGGAACTCACGGCACCTGCCAGTAGAACCTCAGACATCTGAACGGCTGATGCGTTTCTGGGGCGTACCCCCTTCTTCAAAGCCTGGATAGTCCGCGATACCCAAGTTATTTTTCTTGCATGTTCCCCTCAGATCTACAGTGACTGCACTTGAAAGTGCACTTTCAGTGCAAAGTGGATTTACCTTTCGTAAATAACCCCCATAGTCTAACATGGAGGGGAATTTAGAGGCAGTAAAAAAAAACACATCAGATGCCCCTAACAGCAGCTGTAAAAACAACCTGTGTGCATGAGCCCTTAGGGAGCCTATTCAGGCACAATAGATGAAAAAAAGTACCTTTTTTGACAACACAGTGCACAGTATATGCATTGTAGTATTCTGCAGTGTGTTTTGTTCTATTTTACAATCTATTTTTGGTGCAATTCACAATAAATATGACTGCAATGCACTGCACATGCCTGCCATATCTTTGTACTAAAACATGGGCATTGACACTTGTACAGTAAAATTCACTGGGCTCAAAGCTCATTGTCATTTCTGTTTTTAAAATAAAAAGCGACATTTTGAAATTTTCAGCAAAAATATGTATTTTTCAAAGTTTGTAGTTATTTTATATTTAAGCTGTAACTCTTAAAAGGGATAGGAAAAAATGTATCCGTATCTGGAATTTGGAGCACTGCCTGTCCATGTGTTTTTCTGTTTTGATTTAAAAATGTGTTCTGCCAGGACCAACTGTGATAACATACTCAAAAAGGGTAGGTTTAGACAAAGTAAAGTCCACAAGCAGATGCTCTAATCATGGTCCTGCTGGTGGTGAATGAATTGTGTCCATGAATTGCACAGTATCACCCTATAACTACTGTAAAATCAGATACTTCCCCCCATGAACCTTGGAAAAAGCACCAATACACCTTTTTAAAAATCAAATTGCTTGTTGGCGTAACTTTGCTGTCTACAAGCGAAAGCCATGGTCAGCAATAATAGGCTCCATACAATTATGTCTTTCGAGATCCTTCACTTAAATATCAGCTATCTGCCTTGCAAACACAGTACCGTTTGCCTGTAGACTAGCTGTTTTTAAACCTTCCAATCAGGTGGCATTCCACCCTTTTAAATGCTTAAAACTGAACACTAAGTAACACTAAGGGCTAGTTTACACTTGCTACAAAACATGGCTTCAGACAGACTTGGTTAAAGCTCTCTGAACGCCATTCAAAGCTCCTGTGACTAAATAAAATGGTTAGCTTACAGTCCGGTTTACACCTTGCATTTGCTTGGTGCTTTAATTAGGCTTCTATGAGGCTTAGGTGTAGCTTTGATGGGACTTTGGTGGGGCTTCAGTGGGGCTTCGGTGAGACTTCAGTGGGGCTTCGGTGGGGCTTCAAGCAAGCTTTGAAGGTGCTTTGAGGCACCACTAAAGCTACATGGGTATAATTTGTGAAGCAAAGCAAAGCAAAAGCTGTTGTAAACAGGACTGTAAACGAACCATTGTATTTAGAGATAGGAGCTTTGACTAGCCTTCAGAAAGCCTTGTTGATGCTGAAGCAAGTGTAAATGAGCCTTATGCCGCGTACACACGGTCGTTTTTTGCGATGAAAAAAAACGACGTTTTTTGTGAAGTAAAAAACAACGTTTTTGAAACGTCACTTTCAAAGACGATGTTGCATACAATTTTTTCACAAAAAACGAGGTTACGTTCACCACACTTTTCCATTGAAGCTCGCTTCATAACTAGCTTCTGGGCATGCGCGGGTTGAAAAACGTCGTTTTAAACGACGTTTTTGCTACACACGGTGACTTTTTGTGAAACAAAAAACGACGTTTTGAAAAACGACACAAAAAATTCAAGCATGTTGGAAGTTTTTTTTGGTCGTTTTTTTTTAAGACAAAAAACAACGTTTTGCCCACACACGATCAATTTAAATGACGTTTTAAAAAACGACGTTTTTTTTCATCGCAAAAAACGACCGTGTGTACACTTGCTGCAAAACAAAGCTTTGGAAAGGCTTTGTTAAAGCTCTCTAATTGATAGGCAAAGCCCCTCCCACTAAATCAAATGGTTAGCTTACAGACTTGTTTACACCTGATTTTGCTTTGCTTTGACTTTTCTTCAAAAATTATACCCCATGTAGCTTCAGTGGTGCTTCAAAGCGTCTTCAAAGCCTCCATAAAAGTCTATGGCAAAACTCGTTTGAAGCCCCACTGAAGCCCCACCGAAGCCTCATTGAAGCCCCACAAAGTCTCACCGAAGCCCCACCGAAGCACCATAGAAGATCCACTAAAGCCTCATCGAAGCCCCATAGAAGCCTCATTGAAGCACCAAGAAAAAGCAAGGTGTAAACAGGACTGTAAGCTAACCATTTTATTTAGTGACAGGGTCTTTGACTGGCGGTTCCGAGAGCTTTACAAAAACATGTCCGAAGCCATATTTTGAAGCAAGTGTAGACTATCCCCTACAGGTTTTTTCCTTCTTCATTTTACATTAAAGGAAAAAGCAGCAGATTAATAAGCTCATATTTTTGTCACTTTCCTGTGTCTTCCTACCACCATGTCTCCTGCACAGCATCACAACTGATCGGCACCTTGTACTGCATCTTTCCAGCTTTAAGCTCTGCTGTGAAGGAACAGCAATAAGCTGATATAGGTCAAATCCAGGTACTTACACTGCTTCCACAAATATGTTATTTTTATGATATTTTAATGAATACAGATTGGCAATCATGTATGTGTGTGTGTGTTTTAATCTACCTGGTGTTCATTTTTAAGCACCTAGTAAATAGTAACACATAGTAAATCATTTAATGCATAATGCATCATGGAACAAACCAGGGAGTATTTTTTTTTTTTTTTTTTAGGCATCCTTCTTAGTAAAATCACTTTAAAATGGTCTGACAAATCCTATGGCTGGTCATACATGGTTTGAATCTTGGCTGGTTTTGCAGGACCTGGGCGATATTTGAACCGTTAATGCGCAGGCTGAATGGAACAAATGTGCACCATGTATGGCCTGCCTAAAGGAGAGCTACATTGACTCTTTAGGATGCTACACTTTGCCACAAAGTTACCCTAGCTTTTCTTGAGTAGATTGCTGGACACACCTTCTCATTCCAAGAGTTTTCTTTATTGTCATGGCTATGAAAATTGTAGATTCACACTGAAGGCATCAAAACTATGAATTAACACATGTGGAATTATATACATAACAAAAAGGGTGAAACAACTGAAAATATGTAATATTCTAGGTTCTTCAAAGTAGCCACCTTTTGCTTTGATTACTGCTTTGCACACTCTTGGCATTCTCTTGATGAGCTTCAAGAGGTAGTCACCTGAAATGGTCTTCCAACAGTCTTAAAGGAGTTCCCAGAGATGCTTAGCACTTGTTGGCCCTTTTGCCTTCACTCTGCGGTCCAGCTCACCCCAAAGCACCACCGGTGACTGTGGAGGCCAGGTCATCTGGCACAGCACCCCATCACTCTCCTTCTTGGTCAAATAGCCCTTACACAGCCTGGAGGTGTGTTTGGGGTCATTGTCCTGTTGAAAAATAAATGATGGTCCAACTAAACGCAAACCGGATGGAATAGCATGCCGCTGCAAGATGCTGTGGTAGCCATGCTGGTTCAGTATGAATTCAATTTTAAATAAATCCCCAACAGTGTCACCAGCAAAGCACCCCCACACCATTACACCTCCTCCTCCATGCTTCACGGTGGGAACCAGGCATGTAGAGTGTATCCGTTCACCTTTTCTGCGTTCGCACAAAGACACGGTGGTTGGAAACCAAAGATCTCAAATTTGGACTCATCAGACCACAGATTTCCACTGGTCTAATGTCCATTCCTTGTGTTCTTTAGCCCAAACAAGTCTCTTCTGCTTTTTGCCTTTCTTTAGCAGTGGTTTCCTAGCCGATATTCTACCATGAAGGCCTGATTCACACAGTCTCCTCTTAACAGTTGTTCTAGAGATGTGTCTGCTGCAAAAGGTGGCTACTTTGAAGAACCTAGAATATGACATATATTTTCAGTTGTTTCACACTTTTTTGTTATGTATATAATTCCACATGTGTTAATTCATAGTTTTGATGCCTTCAGTGTGACTCTACAATTTTCATAGTCATGGAAATAAAGAAAACTATTGGAATTAGAAGGTGTCTCCAAACATTTGGTCTATCTATCTATATCTATCTATCTATCTATCTATCTATCTATCTATCTATCTATCTATCTATCTATCTATCTATACTGTATATATATATGTATAGCTATATATATATATATATATATATATATATATATATATATATATATATATATATATATATTTACTGTATTGAAAAGTGCCTCAAGGAGATCTTCTTATCACATAACATGCTGGTTTTCTGTTAAAATAACTTGCCATATTTTTTTGCACTGAATATTGCCAGAGAAATCAGAAAACAAGATCAGACTAACCCCCACCCTTGAATTTATCTTAAATGCACATGTGCAGCTTGCCTTTCCAAGAACCAGAATCTTAACAGCTTTCTAGGATATTGAGCAACACACTTAACAGCTTCTCTAAATTATATCCTGTCTGCTTCACACACCTTACTCTTAATATGTTGTCCTTCATATCTAACTTCACCCCATAAGCTTGTACAGCTCACCATAAAGCAACCTCAACATTAGCAATGATTCAAATGGTGCAATGTTCTTGGAGAGATAAGGAAATGGGTGACATGATTAAAGTTTGCCTTATCTGCCATCAAATTCTGTGTTTCCTTGAGAATAAAAAGAAAATGAGACTGCTCTCTTCAGCTTTCCCTTATTAAAAATAATAGGAACCCGACAGTGGGGCCAGTTTTATTATTGCACTAGAGGTCCTATTTTCATATTGCTGTTAATGATATTAAATAAGCTTGTAAAAAAGAAAAAAGAAAGTAAGAAAAAATGAAATCAACTACGGTACGTACACAGTGATTAGATTATAAAGTGCCATTGTAAAGGTCAGTGTATTACTGGTTATTCACACTGCATTGCTAAATTAATGTTATAATACCTTCACCATTTAATTTAGTAAAATGTGGCTTCCTTAAACAGATACACATTGCTATGCAATTCAGAAAGGTTCCTGTCGTGTAATTACTTGGAATAACCAGCAACATGCATGACTGTTTTCTTATCAAGTTCAGGAGCTCAAGAACAAATACATATATTCATGAAAGATATACAAATACTTTCTGGATTTAGCCCTCAATACACATATTTTTCTTATTAACAAATATTGTTGCATATTAGTTATCCATTTTTAACAACACTACCCCAGATTGATTGATTGTTATTGATTGATTTACAGGTGCATCTCATAAAATTAGAATATCACCCACAAGTTTATTTATTTCAGTAATTCAATTTAAAAAAATGAAACTCATATATTTCATAAAGATGTGTTACACACAGAGTGATATATTTCAAGCATTTCTTTCTGTTAATTTTGATGATTATGGCTTACAGGTACTAAAAACCCATAATTCAGAATCTCAGAAAATGTGAATAATACATAATACCAATAAAAAAAATATAAAGCGATCAATGTGTGGCACTGCTGAGGTGGAATCTCAGGCTGCTTTGATAGAGGCTTTCAGCTCATCTGCATTGTTGGGTCTGGTGTCTCTCATCGTCCTCTTGAAAATACCCCACATATTCTCTATGGGGTTTAGGTCAGGCGAGTTTGCTGGCAAATCAAGCCCAGTGATATCATGATCATTAAACCAGGTATTGGTTCTTTTGTCAGTGTGGGCAGGTGCCAAGTCTTTCTAGAAAATGAAATCAGCATCTCCAAAAAGCTGGTCAGCTGAGGGAGGTATGAAGTGCTCTAGAATTTCCTGGTAGAGGGCTACGTGAGGACTTGATAAACCACAGTGGACCAACACCAGCAGATGATATGGCTCCCCAAATCATCACTGACTGTGGAAACCTCACACTGTACCTTATGCAACTTGTATTCTGTGCCTCTCCACTCTTTATGCGGACTCTGGGACCTTAATTTCCAAAAGGATATGTAACATTTCCCACAATCAGTGATAATATATTGAGCCATGTCATCTGCTGGTGTTAGTCCACTATGTTTTCTCAAGTTCAAAGTCAGCGCAGCCATTTACCAGGGAATTCTAGAGCACTTCATAACACCTCAGCACTGCCACAGGCTGATTGTCTCCATGCCACACAGCATTGATGCAGTAATTCATGCAAACGGAGCCCAGACCAAGTATTAAGTGCATACTTTTCAGTGAGTCAACATCTCTGTATTAAAAAAAAATGTTTTATTGGTCTTATGATATGTATAATTCACATTTTCTGAGGTACTGAATTTTGGGTTTTCACTAGCTGTAAGCAATAATCATCAAAATTAAAAGAAAGAGATGCTTGAAAGGCAAATTCACTTTGTACTACACGTGCAAACTACAAGTACAATCATGTGCAAGCTAAAATGCTGGTTTTTATTTTCCTTGCATGTACCCCTTGGATCTACAGCGACTGTACTTCCAAGTGCACTTTCAGTGCACTTTTAAGTGCACTTTGCACTTGTAGTGCAAAGTGGATTTGCATTTCATAAATAACCCCCTCTGTGTGTAACACAACTATATAAAATATATGTGTTTCACTTTTTGAATTGAATTACTGAAATAAATGAACGTTTTGATAAATATTCTAATTTTATGAGATACACCTGTCTACTAATTAATATGTGATATCATATGTCTTGCAATATTGTGTTCATTTTCTGTGTTAAAGAAAATTAGGACATTAGGGAAGACTGGACTTTTCAAATGTATCTGTTGATCACTGAATTTTAAACATTCATGTAATTTACAAATGCCATCGCTATTTCCCAAATTCTTCACCAAAATGACTTCATACCCAAAATGAGGACACATATTTCCTTGTTCATATGCACTGATCAATGTAGGATAAAGCTAAACTACTGGATTCTACATTAACCACTTCAGTACCGTGGGTGTTTTTCAGATTTGGCGTTTACAAGACTAAAACAGTTTTTTTTGCTAGAAAATTACTTAAAACCCCCAAACATTATATATATTTTTTCTAACACCCTATAGAATAAAATGGCGATCATTGCAATACTTTTTGTCACACCATATTTGCGCAGCGGTCCTACAAGCACACTTTTTTTTGGAAAAAATTCACTTTTTTTAATAAAAAAATAAGACAGCAATAAATTTGGCCCAATTTTTTTATTTATTGTGAAAGATAATGTTACACCGAGTAAAATGATACCCAACATGTCACGCTTACAAATTGCGCCCGCTCGTGGCATGGCGTCAAACTTTTACCCTTAAAAATCTCGATAGGCGACGTTTAAAAAATTCTACAGGTTGCATTTTTTGAGATACAGAGAAGGTCTAGGGCTAGAATTATTGTTCTCTCTCTAAAGATCACGGCGATACCTCACTTGTGTTGTTTGAAAACCGTTTTAATATGCAGGCGCGCAAGCTCGTTGGGACGGGGCACTTTAAAAAAAAAAATGTTCTTATTTTTTTTTTTATATATTTTATTATTTTTTACACTGGAAATTTTTTTTATCACTTTTATTCCTATTACAAATAATGTAAACATCCCTTGTAATAGAAAAAAGCATGACAGGTCCTCTTACATATGAGATCTGGGGTCAAAAAGATCTCATATTTAGACTAAAATGCAAAAAAAAAAAAAAAAATTGAAACTGTCATTTTTTCAAATGACAAAAAATAAAGTGTTTCTTTAAGACGCTGGGGACGGTATGGGGATGGGTGAGGGACATATTTCCCTCACTCGCATCCCCACACAGCAGCCGAGCAGACCTGATCGCCTCTGTCGCTACCGACGGCTCCGGTAAGCAGTGGAGGGCGTGGGAGAGCGGCGGGAGGGGGGCCCTCTGCCGCCGCCAATAACGGTGATCTCGTGGCGAATCTGCCATGGAGACTGCTGTTATCTTTTACAGGACCGCTCAAACTAAAGATGGATATCTCGGTTGTGGCAGCAGCTGCTGCCGTTACCGAGATATCCATCTTTAAAGTGCCGCCGTATAAAGTCGTAAGGCAATCTGGAACTGGTTAATATTTGTGTTCTTTGTGTATGTCTTCCTAATTTATTCAATAATGCAGTATGAAAATATTCCTCTGTGGAAAAGCTTCCTGTAATACAAAACAGTTACTGCTGTTCTCACTCTGTGTGCAGGGTAGCTGGTCTTGTCTCTACCTTCCTGTAGTTTTCTGTAGACAGATTGTAGTACATGGACCCGTTGGATCCCTCATACATCTCTGCTCTCTGTAAAAACTAGGTGCAGCACAGTGATGATGTCACTATAATTTTACAAGGTAATATCAGGGAAAGCAAAGGCCATTTGGTGCACACAAAGTTGATTTATATCCATCATGGCTATTGAAGAATATGTAGAGCTATAGATTTGGGTATGTTCTTGAAAACTGATTAGTTTGAATGCATCTGGTTCACATATGTGCCTTTCATTCGTATTCCGCATTGCCCAAAAAACGTGTGCATTTTCTAGGCAGTGCACTGCGAATTGAAGGCACATATTATTTTATGGGAACGCATCTGATTCGCAGATGTGTTTTGTTGTGAACAGGCATTCTCTCCCCCTCCTCAATACACCTCGCACTCTCCCTATTCAGATGATCCTAACCTACAATGGAGAGGAACCAATGAACAGCTGTTTTTTTCTCATCGCAGAGAAAATAGAGCTAGAATTTGCACTGCATGTATGAATCCAGCCTTAAGCACTAGGACCAAGCAAATAAGATAGCAGTTATAGTACAAAACAAGCTAGCTGTATAAAATGCCAGAAGACCAAGAAATATTATAGCCTGATTCCTAACAAATCAGTAAAGGAAAATAAGATGATAAAAGATTTCTATGTATAGTAGAAGCACATCTATATTTACCACTCATTCTAAGAGTATAACTTGTTTAAAATTAACTATAAGTAGCTGTTTTTATTGAATTGTCCTTTTCTGATCTTGTGTGCTTAAAACAATGGACACTTATTTAGCTGTAAAACAAACAAAAACCCAAAAGCATGTGCTCCACTCCATTGATATGAATCCAAGTCTAGTTTGGCTGGTGAACATGTGGCTCTAAAGCTTTCGCACTGTATGCTCTTCGACACTATCCAGGACCTTCTGGGTCCCATTACGAGACTGATTCACTCCATTTGTCTGTCAATGTTGTGGGTCATCGCCTTATGCTGGAAGCAGGACCTGGTCCCTTTTTCATTGGTTACATCTAGACTTGATCAGATGATGTTGCCTGAATACCCTGCATGACTCTCTCCCCAAGTTTGACGCCAAATGGAACCCCTGGTTTATCTTTAGGCTCCAAGACTGATCCTTCCCCCTTTTCCTTTTTTTTCTCTTTCTCTTTCCCTCCTTTCTTTTTTTTACCTTCTGGCATCGTTAGGTCTAGGGTCTCTCCTTAGACAGGTTCATCGCTTAGTTCAAGGTCATATTTTATGATAACAGTTTATGTCAGTTGGGTTATTGCTTGCTATCACTGTCCTTTTGGTTCCTGCAATCTGTATGTTGATAAACGTATTCTGTTGGGTCACCCCGACTATTCACTGTACTCACTGACAATGTATGCATGCTTCTTCTTTGACCATGTAATGTCTTTATGTATACTCAATAAAACTGTGTTGAAAACAGATATGAATCCAAGCCTATTACACCAGGTTTGGGGCTGGAAGTTTCATAGCAAAAGTCATGCAGAGTCCTTGCTATGTTCTCATCAACCTGTTTCTGTCTGTCCTTCTGCTTAGAGCTTATTTTTAATGAAGAGCTCCTGCAGCTACAGAAAACATATTTCTCAAGGTTATGGAATGTAAGTGTAATGTTATGTTGTTCTGTCAAAATGTATCTGTCAGCAGTAGTATTGTGGCAAATTGTAGATTTAATTAATACACGTCATAAATTATAGGGCTACAGGTAGATAGACAGGCAATATTCAAATCCCTGAAGCCTATGGGTACATAATCTTGGTGGCCAAAGCAATATCCCCCTGTGGAGATCACCTGTTTTCCCTTAATGTTTCCTTGTTTTGCAGGCTCTAACCTAACTTAGAGTATTGTTACAATGTGTTACAATGTGTAATTAAGCTTTTTAGAGATTACATTTCTATTGATAAGGGGAAAAATGTTTGGAGACATAGCTCTGACGTCTAACGAGCAGGGCCATCTGATTTGTTCTGTATTGAATTGTATTGTAACTGTACTGTTTGCTCTAACATTGTAAAGTGATGTGAGTAATGCACAAACTGTTGGTGCTATATAAATCATGTATAATATAATAATAATAATAATAATAATAACTAAAAATGGAAAAGATCTAGACAAATATTAGCTTAAAAAAAGTTCCAAAAATGTGCATAAAAATGTATTTTGGTTGACTGTGATTCTGAGCTGTAAACTTTAGCACTTACAAATGGCACAAACCTGCTTAAATAACTTTTAACCAGCTTGTTCGGCAATAATTTTCATCATTACTTAAGATAACAACGTAATACAAACATTGTTTTTTTTTTGTTTTGTTTTTTGGACAAACAACACTTTCTTTTTGTAAAAATGTGTCCGACAGCTAAAGAATATTGTCCTGCAAAATATATTTTTTTCAATCTTTAGACAATTAAATGTAATAAAACTAAACAAAATACATATTTTTCTTTTTTTGAGCAGTGTTAGTTTAAACCTAAATAGTGTTATTGCCTATAAGAAGCATGTATGTTATTCTGTAATGTGTCCTGTGTAAAACAACACTAAAATTATGATTTTAGCACAAAGCATTTCAAATTTATTTACAAAGGAAGTAAAGTGTTTTTTTTTCCAATTTTGCGCTATTTTCAGTGTGATATGTGTAAATATATGTAAACAGTGTAAAAATAATGATGAACAAAGCAAACAAAACAGAAAAACAGTTTAACTATTAGTTAATAAAATAGAAAAAAAGTTTACCAGAAAAATTACTATTGAATAGAGAAGGAGAATATACAGTTAATATTGATTTGTGTAAACTAAGAGGTTAATAAGGGGTTCAATAGAGGAACATTTAATCATATATTACTTGTCAAGGTTGCTTTAACTCTTTTCATCTGCAGATTGAAGTTTATCCCTTTGATCTGTAGATGCAAAACACAGAAAGTTACAATGATACAATGTTTCAATGTAACTTTTTGTGATTGCGGCTGAGCAATGTTGTTTTATAAACATTACCAGACTGTTTCTTTTTTTTTTTTACATCTCCTGTTGCCGAACTTCTCTGTGTACTCTGTGTAGGGTGCTTTGCCGCGCATTCTCAGCAACAAACCTGCCCGCACCTTCACCGTCAGGCATGTGACACCCCTCTCTATTGTTCTGGATGACATATGGAGGTACTAACGAGATGTAATTTATTTTTGTATCCATAGTGTATCTGTGATATGCAGGAACTACCTAGTTTACTGAAGTTGGTTTGGATGTGTCACCATATATAAACATCACTCTATTCACCGCCCACTTTCCTCTTCCTTTCTATTGGAAAATTTACAACTGGGCATAAATGGTAATAATGCTGACCACCAATGCCTTGTGTAGGCATATGAGAGCCACAACTCTAGTTGTAAGGACTTCCAATTAACTTTGGATTGCAATGTTTAGTAAATGAATACATGGTTGCCCTGAAAACACCTATCCTGCATCAACAGGGCTGCCCTGAAAACACCTATCCTGCATCAACATTTCACCCAGACAACAGATATATTTTCCCCTTTGGGCTAGTTGTAATCCAGGATTATATTGGGAACATAATGGTAGTATGAGAAGTTTATTGAAACTAATACTCCAATCAATTCCCAATTCCAGGAGCTGTTAGTGTGACTAGTTGGATGGATGTATGCACAGCTGCGATCCACCTTTTAATGACAACAGTGTCTTTTTAATAATTGCTTTGGAAGGTATACACTCAGATTGTTATTGCTGCTTTTTAATATTATTGTGTTTTTTCTACAATAAAACGTATTTAAAGTAACCGTAGTGTCTGGTAGCTATGCCTTCTTGAAAGGTTTTTTCCTTCCCCTTTTTCATGTGTTTTTTGGTCGCATGGACTGGGCCATGTGGTAATTACTGCATGATGAAATGTTGAGATACTATATAATACTTTTGGATTTAAGATAGTTACATAAGTAACAGATATAGCGGTAGATCCAGGCATCACAAATATTTTTTCAATTGGGCATAAATGGTAGGCACATTAGTATTATCTCTTATATGAACACATTATTATTGTGTCTACACCTTTTATATCTAGTTTAACACCTTCCCTACCCCTAACATACTACGCTAAATATACATTGATTGAAATGTGTCTTGTCTATCGACCAGGTATATGTTTATGACCTTATGACAGGCCCCTCTCTTTTTGTCTGAAGTACATTGGTCAAGGTTTTATCTAGGAGGTGTTCATGTGCTGTCCTTCTCCCTTTGCTTTCTCATATCATGGGCTGTGTATCTCTTACTCACTATTGAAACCTGGGTAGGTACATATACAATCATTCAAATGTATATTATGACCCTAAATAATTTCTCAGCAGAGATATATGTCATTTCATATTTTTATGGAAGTGTATAATCATTTTTTGAGATTTATATTTATGCATGCATATTGTGATTTATGTAATTTCTCAGTTCCAATAGGAATCCCTAAAGAAGCTATAAGAAAAATGCTTAGTTATCCCTCGGTACCCATCCTGTGGGGCCTTGACACAAAGGAAATCTGTTATATCAGTTTCAGATTCACTCACTTTGTGGGCATACTTACAGGTCTCATCTTTATATACATAAACAGATTAATTTGGTGCATTACGATACCATGTATATCATATGTATTTATATATTTTGATAACAAACCTGCTTTTATCTACTCTTTATCATGTTGTTAAAATAAAATGTGTAATTTTATTCTATTCAGTTCTTGTATTTGTTTCATTTGCGTCTAATTGTGGCTACCAATTTAAAGTCCAGTGCTACACACATTTCCTAATTTACTCTATTTGATTTGGATGTGGGTTATGTCTTAGTTTTCTCTTACTTCTTTGTGTACTTGGCAATGCAGCTGTGTTTAAACAGAGCTGAATCGTTGGGTACTGGGACAGGGAAGGATCTCGGCAGCAGGACAGAAGGACTGGACATACTAGATGCTCCCTGTGTTCACTAATGACATGTGTTTGGGCATGTCTAGTCTTCAACTGGTTAATGATAAGATGTGACATAAATCATAGAACTAAACCAACACATTTGTCACTTTATCAAAGTGCAAAAGACTAGAAAAGCTGTCATTTACACATACACAGAACTCCTAGGTCATTAGGTGCAGTATAGTGCTTCTAATGGTAATAATTCTGTGTATCATAATGCCTTATTTACTTAGGAAACATATGTTTTCAGTTTATCTGATATGAATACATGCCACCAGTATACATTTTAATTTAACACAGATTTATATATGTGACATATTCTGAAGTACATGAGATGCAGCATGACCGAGTGTGTGGTAACACACTACCATATGCTGTAATGCACTGCACTGGAAAAATGCTGCATGCCAATTATCTGGTCTGTTTATGTGCACTGAAAACACATTTAAAATCAACTGGCTATCTTAACGCAATGCAAGTTAACAGGTGACACATGACACAATGCAATGTGGAAGAATGATCAAGTCTGAATGGGCCCTTAGACATAATGACCACTTTACTCATTTAGACATTACAACTGTCAGCCTGATTTTGAATTACAATCAGTGTGAAGTGTTAAAAGTAAAACATATCAGTTTTATAAGTTCTTTAAATAATGTATATGTTGAAAAAAGGCCAATAGTTCTTCTATATGCATTGCTTAAAAAAAATCGAATAACTTTGCTCTCTACTGAGATAAAATAGGGCTGCTGGCTTTGATTACAGGATAATGAACAAATGACCTGAGTGCCTTTGGGCTCTTATGTGTGTTATGCTGCAGTAAAGTGGAGATAATACAATTGCATTCTTTGATAGTCCACACATCTATATACAAGCTAAACCTCTGTTGTGTAATTATGATTTCCCTTTCTGAAAGTGTGTTTATTTGCATACAGTGTATATAGCATCCCAAATATTTAACATGCTAGGAATGTGAAAGAATCTTTAAAAAGACATCTGTCTATCCTGGGCAAATTCAAAAGAGAGGAAGTAATGATTTTATCACTAATCGATTAGACTGTTTAACCTTTTGACAGAAGGATTCCCTGAGAGTACAGAAGCTGCTTAGTTGGCAAGCAATCACTGAAACAATGCAATCTCATTGTACATGGTACTTCAGATAATAGAACAATACTCAGAAATAATGAGTACTGAGACTGCTTACAATGTAATTTGTAGAACTTGAAAAATATGATACAATGGAAATTGCTAATCTAAGGTCGTGCTGTGATTTCAGAATATTGAAGCCATTATTTGTAGGTTCAAGACATTTCTTGAACTGTTTTAAACCTTTAAAATAAATACTACATTTATTTTTATTTTTTATCATTAATATTTTTTCAAATTTAATTTGCAAGTTTAAAATATAGTATTTATTGTACTTTCTAAACTCTTAAACTATCTGAAAAGTGTTTATTGTGGGAAAACTAGCCTGATGACTTCTAACTGGCATGTAAATAATTGATTTAAAGCTGATCTCTGTTTTGAAAAGAAAAAAAGAAACTCTACCTTTACCTGAATTGTGTTAATGTACCAGACAAGGTAATTCTACTTGTCTCTAGTTTAGGTGGGTCCATCTTTCAGTACCCATGTCACTTCCTGGTCTCGCAGATAGAGTCTATTAGAAGGGTATTCACAGGGTTTTTCAGGCTTCAAACAGTGTCATACTTTTACAACATTAAGGGCAGCAACAAGGTTGGTTGACAGGCATTTGCATGGTGCAAAGGCACCTTGTAAGGTCATGTGATTATGGATTCTGTTGTAAGACTTTTTAAGAACATATTCACTATGATTGGGGTAGGAAATGTTTGTGTCTGTTTTTAGGCTTTAATCCATGATAATCATTACTTAATACTGTACTCTATACCTTCCTCACATGGTCAAAAAATATTTAAAAAAACATCTAGCACCTAAAAGATTTACCTTAATCCACTAAGAAGGCATGAGAGCCAATAGTCACCCAATTATAACCCGTGAATTATATCCCGTGAACACGTCCCAGTTGAGACGAAACGTAGGGAGGAGACGTGCTGACTTCACCGCGCATACGATCCATACCCGGAAGATACGGGCTGCGTTTGCTAGCCGGCCGGCTACATTTTATCCATGCTTTTACTATAAACTTTTTTGTAAGTGCATATTGTTATTTTTTTATTTTCCATTAAATGAACGATTCACACTATGTGAGCCTTCTGTTGTCTCCTGTACATACTTTGATGCGCATTGAGTGTGCGAGGAGATTGTCTTCATCCAGGTGACTGTGATCGAGAGCCCTCTCAGGATTATACGTTTATCTCTAAATGCTGTTTTTTTACTCGTATCTGGTAAGAGGCTATACATATACGTGTGGTGGAGGTTCTATCTGTAGCACTGTGTCCGGAGTGTTTGTTTCATCATCCTCACCTGGGAGCCTTCCAATACATGAATTTTAAATCTTTTGGTGGACTTTGCATATTTGTGAAACTACTCGATATTGAACATTTGAATCCACGTTTTTTGACTTTTGCACACCATCTGTATAACATTTAGGACGCTCTTACCCTCATTATTGCAGTTGTTGGACATACTACAATTTGATCAATTAACCTTTAGCGCGATATTTTCTTGCTTTATACCCAATTATAAACCAATGTGAAAAAACGAAGAAAAATTGCGCTGATTTAAACAAGTAAAAATAAAGCAGCTACACAACAATGTGACAAAAATTGGAAAAGTGATAGAAGAAATATGCAGCGAAATAAGTGACTAAGGTAACAAATAAGTGATGTGCACAAAAATGTGAGATAGGAAAAAACAACAATAAATGTGCAAAATGAATGTCCATCAATAAATGAGTAAAGGCTAAAAAAACATGTGACCACATCGATCTTCATGGACAAGTCATTCCTCCCAGCTAAACAAAGTAGGTAAAATACTCTTACTGGATCGAGAGGATCTGCCTGTCAGCAACAACAGATCATGAACGCATGAATGATCCCTGGTGGGATCCACTCGGCTCGTCCGAAGGCTGGATGATGGCCACACGTAACACCTGGATGTAACTTGATAGCCCTGGACTGGAACCTCTCGATGGAAGTGAATCAATCTGAATCAAACAAATGAACCCAAAGGGAGAGGTAGGGACCCCCTACTTCAAGCAGATGATACGTGATGGAAGGAAGTACCCCTCAAAGGGATAAAAAGGCATGGTGATGAAGCTTAAAACTTTGTCCAGCAGGTCATGCAAGGAAAAAGAAAAACAATGCTCCGGATGGTGTAGATAAAAAAGATAAAGTTTTATTGTAATAAAACCAAATATTGACATAAAAGTGATCACAAAAATATAAAGATAGAAATAAAAGCATAATGATGAGTAGGCGTACCAAGCCCTATGCGTTTCGTCCTACGGGACCTCAACTGGGGCATCAAATTTCATTTATTTGACAGCAAGACCAATTCTTGCTTTCATCAATACCTCTATAGGGTTATGGTGTGAAGGCTTTATCAACATCCAAAGTCCAATTTTCCCACACCTATTACTTCTATCCAAAGTCTGCGAAAGAGACACCAGCATTTATCCATAAAATCTTTAATCTTGTTTCAAGTGCACTAAATTGTGGTCTCATCATACAGACTGGCTCCCAAAGCCATTGTTTATAAAATAAAGAAAGCTTAAATGGAAAATCTTTTTTTGGCTTTATAAATGTGATTATTGCTGCAGCATGTTCTATATACGGTATAGATGTGCCACTTTACAGGAAGACTAAGGGGACTCACCATGCATTATATTTAACCACTTCAATACAGTGCACTTAAACCCCCTTCTTACCCAGACCAATTTTCAGCTTTCAGTGCTCTCAAACTTTGAATGACAATTACTCAGTCATGCAACACTATACCCAAATAAAAATTGCGTCCTTTTTTCACACGAATAGAGCTTTCTTTTGGTGGTATTTAATCACTCATGGGTTTTTTATTTTTTGCGCTATAAATAAAAAAAGACGGTAGATTTTGTGAAAAAAATGAATTTTTCTTTGTTTCTGTCATAAAATTTAGCAAATTAGTATTTTTTCTTCATAAACGGGTGACAGGGCAGGTCACTGGTGGGTGACGGGTGACAGGGCAGGTCACAGATGGGTGACAGTGACAGGGTACGGTCACTGGTGGGTGACGGTTGCGCCGCTGATGGCAGTCTATTTATGTGACAGGTGCACTTTATGGGTGACTGTTGGGTGACTGGTGACAATTGGGGGGGGGGGGCAAAGGGACAGATGTGGTGTTTGTGCAGACACTACAGTAACACAGAACTGTAACTCACTGCTTCTAGCTCTTATCTCCTCACACTGGAAACGATGTGTGAGGGGAGAAGAGCTGGTAACAGTTAGTTACAGCTCTTTGTTTACACTAGTGATCAGAGCTGATCACGTGGTACACAGCCCTGACCAATGCCTGTGTACCATTGTCGGTGACGAGCAGTGTTCCCGGGAACACGCTGCCACCGACGGGCACGCGCGGCGCAATCGCGAACATGCGCCGTGCACTATGGGGGTGTTGCCATGCGTGATCAGCCATGACTTCATCACGGCCGATCACATGGTTAACAGCGGTTCACCCCTGTTGGTAATGAGCGGTATCTCCGTGACACGCCGCTACCGACAGTACAGGGATGCGCGCACGCGCACATTCCCTGTTTGAATGACTGGACGTCATATGACGTGCAGTCAGGAGAATGGAGTCCTCTGCCCGCCGTCATTAGACAGTGGGCCGTGGACAAGTGGTTAATGGAGATTTTCAATTTGTATTGTTTGTTATTCAGTTCTGAATGTTTTTGAAAGTTCTGCCGCAAACCGACCAGAGGGTCGCTCAGCCCATTTCTAATGGCAATTGTCTGATTTAGCCAAAAACAGCTAGATTAGACAACAAATTTATCATATCTATCAGTGTCCTATGTTAAAGAACTGTTGCCGTAAAAAAAAAAAACAGTGGGGAGAATATGAAGATGTGGGTTGCATTGAGAAAAGGCAGAAAAAAAACCTTCAAACTTTGTTATCCACTTCAGTCCTGGAAAAATTTACCCCCCCCCCCTTCCTGACCAGAGCACTTTTTTTACCCCCCTTCCTGACCAGAGCACTTTTTCCCCACAAATAGAGCTTTCTTTTGGTGGTATTTGATCACCTTTGCGTTTACATTTTTTGCACTATAAAAAAAAGAGCGACCATTTTGAAAAAAAAAAAATATATTTTTTACTTTTTGCTATATTAAATATCCCCCAAAAATATATATAAAAAATGTCTTTCTCAGTTTAGGCTAATATATATTCTTCTACATATTTTGGTAAAAAATCACAATATGCATATATTGATTGGTTTGCGCAAAAGTTATAGCACCTTCAAAATAGGGGATAGTTTATGGCATTTTTTATAAATAATTAATTTTTTACTAGCAATGGCTGTGATCTGCAATTTTTATCGTGACTGCAACATTATGGCTGACACATTGGACACTTTTGATGCTATTTTGGAACCATTGTAATTTCTACAGCCATCAGTGCTATAAAAATGCACTGATTACTGTGTAAATGACACTGGAAGGGAAGGTGTTAACCACTAGGGTGCGAAGAAGGGGTTATGTGTGTCCTAGGGAGTGATTCTGTTGGTGTGTATGCAATTCGTCGGCTTACAGAGAATGACTTTTAGCCAGTGGTAGGCCCATTTGTCTGCATCATGAGGTTACAGGGATTGCCTGCTATAGGAGCAGCAGAGGAATGTTCACAACAATGCACATAGGTACTCTTCTTGCCCTCACATAAATCTTATGTCCTTCAGAGGTTTTTCCTTTAACCACTTGCTTACTGGGCTCTTAAACCCACCTCCTACGCAGACCAATTTTCAGAATTCAGCACTGATGCACTTTGAATGACAATTGCACGGTCATAGAACACTGTACCCCACAAATAGAGCTTTCTTTTGGTGATATTTGATCACCTCTGAAGTTTTTATTTTTTGTTAAAAATAAATAAAAAAACAGATAAAAAAAAATTATATTTTGCAAACGGAAATTTTTCTCCTTCATTGATACACGCTGATGAAGCTGCACTGATGGGCACTGATGGACACTGATGGGCTGCACTGATGGGCACTGATGAGGCAGCACTGGTGGGCACCAATAAGGCAGGACTGTTGGGCACTAATAGGTGGCACTGGTGGGCAATGATAGGTGGCACTGATGGGTGGCACTGAAGGGCATTGATAGGTGGCACTGGTGGGCACTGAGAAGTGGCACTAATAGGTGGCATTGATAGGCAGCACTAATAGGTGGCATTGATATGTGGCACTGATAGCTAGCAGTGATGGGCACTGATGGGTGGCAGTGATGGGCACTGATGGGTGGCAGTGATGGGCACTAATAAGTTACTCTGATAGGAAGCAATTGTGGGCATTGATAGGTGGCACTTGTGGGCATTGATAGGTGGCACTCATGGGCATTAATAGGTGGCATTGGTGGGCACTGTCGGCATTTGGGGTCTGCGCTGTAGCCGTCATTCAGCTATAGTGTGGGTGCCAAGTGGTTAAACTACAGCAAAATGCTAAGAACTTTCTATGGTATTCATTTACGACTGCCTCTAACTGAGATACAATGTAATCTGCGGAGTGCTACATTAACTCCTGAGTACTTCATTATTCTCATAAAGTATACAACATACTGAAGACTTTTGTGCTATTTGTCTGATGAAAGAGCCTCTCTGTTTTTGTTTTTTACTTTTATATTTGAATCTTTTTTGGGGGAGTTTAAAAAATAAAACAATTCTTATTAAACAGATTTTACACAATCTTATTGTCAGAGTTCTCCATAAGTCTGGAGTGTGCATGTATAAACTGAATTTTACCATTTTCAAAAGCTTACAGCTACTTAATTGCATTATACTTGTGTAAGTGGTCGGTAATTTAGTCTGAAGTGGTATGCACTTATGTATTCTCCCTTTTCAGATTTTCTAAAGCACTGAAGCACTGTAGTTAACAGTTAATGCATTGCATTGACTTAACCTCTGAGGTACTCTTGACTTCCTACAAAAATATCTTATTATTTATCATATTACAATGCTTTTGGATATTAAACATTTAACATTGAGCTCAATTAATTAATAGCAAAGTATATTGTTTTTGTGTTTTTAGATTAATATATAAAAATATAAGCCTATTGTCAGCTTAATCGTACTAATCTCAGAGTGTGTATAGTTTTTATATATATTTTAGGAATCTAGATTTGTTTATTAATTTATGATAAATCAGGGAAAAAATACATTAAAACTATTTTGGTTATTTTTATATTTTAGTATTTGTCTAGTTTGGTAAATATGAAATACTTCATATACTGTACATTAGCAACAATAACTAGGGAAAAAAAGCTGAAATAATGTCCCTTAGGTAAGATGCTGCAAGAGGCTAATCTGTGCCTGATAAATACAGCCAAGAGCTAGACAGGCACCAGAATGTGCATGACTGTGTCATCTCAAATCCAGCTTCACAGTCCAAAAAGAAGATGCTACCCACAAATTATCCCTAGACAAATGTTGGATCAACATGAAAGAAAAGCAAATAGAAGAATTATTGGGTAGACTACTGTGATCTCTGTGAAGGGTAATAAATACCCTTAGTTTTACACTTAGACATTACTTGGCATCCATGTATTGTATAATAGTTTTGAAGATACAGCAAATCTACCTTAAACAGGAACAGGCAAATAGATTGATATGCAAAATAAAATTGTAAAATAAAATAAAAAACTACTCAGAAAAAAAAAAAAAAAGAACAGCATTATTGCTTATATAGGTAAATTGCATTATAACATTATTTACAGATACATGCAACACTACTGAAAATGCAGTAAACTCTTCATTTACACTTGATTAGGCATAAGATTCATGGTGATTTTCATGATACCTTGTAACAGGTAGGATTTTTCAAGAAATGGGTATATACATGGGTAAATGCATATACATAGATATATAGATAGATATCTATATATCTATATCTAGATATATAGATATCGATATATAGTGTATTTTAAAAACCAAGTAGCCAATTTTTAA
Source organism: Rana kukunoris (assembly GCA_029574335.1). NCBI lineage: Eukaryota > Metazoa > Chordata > Amphibia > Anura > Ranidae > Rana > Rana kukunoris. Next base: position 101,036,082 of record CM056054.1, read on the forward strand.
ACATTTTTTAGCAATCATGAAAACCCTTTTTTACCTACCAAAACTAAGGGCTACTGTATATTTATCAAAAATTATATTTGCCTGACATTCATGTTCCACCTCCACCTGACATTTGCCGGGATTTGGGCAGAATTTATGATATACACAGTATAAATCCAAGTTAATTTACCCAAACTTTGTCCAGTGAAAGTGACATTCTCCAATGTTAAGCAATATCTGCTCTGCAATCAGAGAAAGTATTTACTGTAACATTCATCCTTTTCAAATATTTGCTGCTCGTTTACTCTTTGTATATATATAAAAAAAATAATAATAATAATCTGTGTATCAAAAAAAGGTTTTTGTAAATATTACAGGGTGCCTTTGCAAGACCCTTGTGATTTGGAAGATTTGCACACCTTCCATGTCACAACAAAAAGGGGATTTTAAGTTTTTATGTTAACTACTTTCTCTACCAGACTGAAAATTCATTTTAAAACACATAAAAAATCTGTAGTAATAGACATGACAATACAGTATATACAATTTGTAGCCAAACATATATAGAGACGATTGACAAACACAGCAATAAATAACAATCCACAGCACATAAACCATTTATTATCATTGATTCACTGACAATAGTGTCCCTATCTCCTAATGCCATATATACAACATGTTCTTTTAATGCTTTACTTTCATTGATCTGCAAAGGTTTTGTAGCAGTATAAAGGATTTTCTATTTAGATGGTCAGGATGGTATTTAGATAGTTCACATAGTATGGTTTAAAAAACGAGTTCACTTAAATCAAACAGTAACTAACTAATATCACTAATAATGTATTAACAAGCAAATCTGGTCTCAAGCATCTAATATTTAACTAGCCCCAATCAGGTCCTAATATTGATCGGTTAATTAAACCATAAATAAAAAGGGAGGGTAGATCTAAATGAGTAATATCATTTTTAAGTATGAACAAGTGAAGAAAAATCTTTTCCAGGTTTTTAGGGGGGGGGGGGGAATACCAATATTCACTTCCCTTGGAAAATATTTCACTCATCCTAAGGTATTAGTGAACTGAAAAAATGTGGTTCACTCCCTTCTCTTTTAACTAGTTACCGATCACCCACTGTCGTTATACGTCGGTACTTTAAAGATGGATATCTCGGTAACGGCAGCAGCTGCTGCCACAACCGAGATATCCATCTCTTCAGTGGGCGGTCTTGTCAACGATAACGGCAGTCTCCACGACAGATTCGCCGCGAGATTGCCGTTATCGGTGGCGGGAGAGGGCCCCCCCTTCCCGCCGCTCTCCCGCGCCCTCTGTCGCTTACCGTAGCGTCAGTAGCGGCAGAGGTAATCGGGTCCGCTCGGGTGCTGTGTGGGGATGCGAGTGAGGCCAACATGGCACCCACCCGTCCCCATAGCTCTGGTGGGCGGAAGTGATGTTAAAACATCAGTCCCGCCCAGCGTCTTAAAGAGACAATTTTTTTGTTTACCCTTTTTCAAAAGGTAAAATTTCTTTTTTTTTTCATTTAAGCCTAAATATGAGATCTGAGGTCTTTTTGACCCCAGATCTCATATTTAAGAGGACCTGTCATGCTTTTTTTCAATTACAAGGGATGTTTACATTCCTTGTTATAGGAATAAAAGTGAGAATTTTTTATTTTATTTTTTTATTTCAGTGTTAAAAATTGTAAAATAAATACAAATAAATCCGAAAACAAAATTTTTTTTTTTAAAGAGCCCTGTCCCGACGAGCTCGCGCGCAGAAGCGAAGGCATATGCGAGTAGCACCCGCATATGAAAACGGTGTTCAAACCACACAAGTAAGGTATTGTCGCGATCGTTAGAGCGAGAGCAATAATTCTAGCCCTAGACCTCCTCTGTATCTCAAAAAATGCAACCTATAGATTTTTTTAAACGTCGCCTATCGAGATTTTTAAGGGTAAAAGTTTGACGCCATGCCACGAGTGGGCGCAATTTTTAAGCGTGACATGTTGGGTATCATTCTACTTGGCCTAACATTATCTTTCACAATATGTAAAAAAATTGGGCCAAATTTATGGTTGTCTTATTTTTTAATTTAAAAAAGTGAATTTATTCCAAAAAAGTGCGCTTGTAAGACTGCTGCGCAAATACGGTGTGACAAAAAGTATTGCAACGACTGCCATTTTATTCTCTAGGGTGTTAGAAAAAAAAATATATATAATGTTTGGGGGTTTTAAGTAATTTTATAGCAAAAAAAATGTTTTAGTCTCATGAAAAACAGGCTCGGGGCTTAAGTGGTTAAAGACTGTGCAGCTCTGTGACATCACTTCCCTAATATGTGGTAGATTTAATTTTGGACCACTTTACCAGTTTACACGAGCCATTCAAGTTTCAGTGTTGAAAATCACAGTTTCCTGGCAAACCCCCAGTTAAAGCAATCTGGCAATGTTTGCTACAAGGTCTTACACTCTTTGATTACTCATTATAAAACTCAGCTGGAGTGAATAAAGACCTGTCCACCTAAATATATTGCTACATACAAACTCAAAAACATGTAATATAGTAAATGAAGAACCTATTGACAGATTTCTGACATCTCTAAAATGTAGCCCAAATGCTAGATCTGCTTAAGGCTGTAGGCAGAAGTGAAAGAAGTCAAATGGAAGAGGTGTGTATGGGAACTTATGGGGAAGTAAAAAAATAAATAATGATGATGATGAATGTTATTGGCTGATTGTAAGAGGAGGAGCAGTAAAATAGCTAGAAGTTTGCACTTGGAGAAACGAATGTGAAAGTCGGTTGACTGTTGGGGTAGACAATTCAACATGAACGACAACGATTCGACAAAGCAGCGAAAAACATACAAACGTTGATTATGTCTGTCTAACCCTGAAGCTAAACTGTATGATGCTGCAATCGTATATTTCCAGTCAAATGCATCTGCCCATAGGCTATAGAAAAATTCTAATGTTTGTTGACTAGTAATAATAATTAATAAATATAATTATTACTAGTCATACAACATTAGAATTCTACTATGGTTAGCTTGTAGGCGGAACATTTGGTGGGAAATGTACGACTGTGGCGTCGAACAGTTTAGCTGCTCCGTCGAATCTTCTTTGAACATTCAACAGACACCATAAGCCTTCAATGACAGATTCTACCTTAATTAATTCGGATTTTCGGACGAATGCAATTTTTTACGAAAAACACATTTTATAAAAACAAATTTCAGGAGTAACTAAATACATTTATTTTTCGGACGAAAACAAAATTCCGAAATGAAATATTTCAGTGTACATGTCTATTGTTAACAGGGGTACAGCTATGGAGAGACCCAAGAAAATGCTTTGGTAAAGAAAACTTGCAAAGTCTTTGGACATACAATTGTAGATGGGCAGAGACTGCAAACATGATACAGGAGTTGGTACAATACTTCAGAAATACTATAGTGGTGTTAGTAGCATGGAGACTTGCTACAGGAAAAAAATATAGAGACCGGAGACAGTTAGAGAATATTGAATAATTAATGGATATGTGATAATCTGAACATTGATAGTCTTAAACAATGGAGCCAGGTCTTGTCTGCTCTGTCTTAATACACTGATCGCTTTATTTAGTTTGATTAGTGTACACAATGTACACAATAAGGAGACATGTCCGCGGAAACTGGTCGGCAGACCAGTTTCCGCGGACATGTCCAATCGTGTGTACGGCCTAGCGGACAGGTTTCCAGCGGACAAAGGTTTGCTAAGCATGCTTAGAAACTTGTCCGCTGGAAACCTGTCCGTCAGACATGTCCGCTGGTTAGTACGCCTAACCAGCGGACCGAAATCTGATTTGAATTGATTTGACGCATGCGTCGAATTGATTTGACGCATGCGTGGAAGCATTGTACTTCCTTTTTTGCGAACGTCGCGGCGTCACCGTCACCGCCACATCACCGCGTTCTCTGTCCGCGGGATTTTGGTCTGATGGTGTGTACACACATCAGACCAAATTATCCCAGAAGACATGTCCGATGAAAACGGTCCGCGGACCATTTTCATCGGACATGTCTCCTCGTGTGTACGCGGCCTAACAGCTATAAGTAACTTTGACTATTGCAAGACATAATTTTTAAAAATGTAGAATTCACAATACCTTATCACATTGTTCATGCATATACTTCTTCATAAACCACAAAGTCAAAATAATTATTCATGTAAAAAAAAAAATTATGCTTAAGAACCCATGCATTCAAACGTTCACCTTAGAAATTCTTATTGTGCTAATGCTGGACCATTATCTTATGCTCATAGATCCAAATACATTATCCATAGAAAACAACATCTGTACAATAGCCACTTATGTCAGTTCTCAAAAGTTCTATAGAAGGTTGGGCTTAGGTAATCCAACAGTAAATTAATGTACTGTACAAGCCTTACAACATTTTTTGAAAATACCAGATGCAAGCATGTGTTCTTTTTAAAGTTCCAGCTTAATGAATTACAAGTGGGGATGAGTGAATTGGACTGGGTTCAGTTCATGAGCCATTCACCTAACCTATAATAAAGTCAGAAAATTGCAAACTTTAATATAAACCATATTAAAGACTACAGGACTTAAATTTTGAAACTCAATTCTGGACATTTTTAATCTAATAGTGACTATGAAGCAAATGGCATTATGAGCTGGGTACTGCCATTGGAGACATATATCAATGCAATTTTTTTTTTAAATAGCATACAATGGGGACAGGGTCATTTTATTTATGTGACTTTGAGGACAATATGGAAAAAACACCCAAAACCTTAAAAAAATTATATTTATGTTGAACACTGGGCCACTGAGTATTGAATACTACATTTAATAGCATTTATGTGTAGATTGTAGCCTGTGTGCAGTTGTAGGTATCTATTGTGGACCAGTATCAACTCCATGAGGATACAATTTACTTGGCTCTTCACTGTCGATGCACTCATGCATATTCTTTAGTAATTCTGGTCCTGTTATTGCCTAACCTTCCCGGGGAGATATGGATGCTTGTGTTAAAGGCATGAGTTCAGGCTTTAACAGGGGTGAGAATGGAAAGAACTTTATGGAGGTATTTTTGACAGATAGGTGGCCCATAATTAAAAATCAATTCATGACAATTGGATGCTAAACTAGAGATCTGGTCTTAGACACTAACACAGTGGCTAAGGTCACTACCCGAGTCTCCTTATTCCTAAAATATATGTGATTTTTAAACAGAGATTCCTGCTTAGATGGGTATCACTGGAGTAAGAGTTCTGATTAAAAGATATCCTCTCTATTTCTGTACCAGTGACTGCTATAAAATAGAGGGCAAATCTTCCAACCAGGCAACAGTTAGGAACAAAAACTTGACAGAGATTCTAACCCTATCCCACTTTATCCAAAACTGCTATACTTTGCTTGGGCTACAGTAGTAGTAATCAACTCACGTGTAAGGTTTGATAAAAATGATATAGGCCGTTATCTATTCCTAGGGTGGACTAGACTGGAAAGGCACATGACAAGTTATCATAACTCATGTTTCACATGATGGTAGACTAAAAATGAGAAATCTGGCTGTAATCTGGTGCTCAATTGCTATCTGTGCTGGCCCTTAGCAATCACTATCTGCAATTGTTTGAAAGGATACAGTGTTTTCTATATAAGATTACACAGTGACACCATGGCTTTGTGAATAGGGAAAATCATCTAATGTTAAAATTATGATGTTTTTATCACTTTCCCAAGCGCTTTAAAATAGGTTTAGTGGACAGTTCAGTTATTTTTAATCAGTCCCTATGGCACTCCACCAGTCCTCTCAGGAATAAACTATCCTTGCTTCAAACAATTGTTACAGTTTGAATCCAATTGACTCCAGACAAAAGTATTGAGATAATCAGCATATTAAAGCCAACAGTATAACCATATGTTAATTATGTAAATGATTCGTTTTAATCAGGCAGACCCATGTAATGTGTTACCAGGAATGCAAATGTATTGAGTTATTAAAAATCTCATTATTATTCCTCTTAGTTCCATGCTCCAATCTATCCATCCAAACAGATAAATTAATAGTTTGATGAAAGATGAAAGAGCTGGAGGGGAAGTCTGTGGGAAACCATCTGTCTTTCTTTGTAGCCCTTCAAGGCCTTTAGAGTTCTGCAAAGATTACATATAAATATTCCTAGACCAGAGACAACAGTCTGATATCAATGTAAAAACAAGAACTTGTAGTCAAAGTTTCAGCCAGAGATGTTGCAGTACTTTTTATCATAAGTTTTTTTGTACTCTGTCACTTGTCACTTTAAGTCTTCTGCCAGTGCTTTGTTTCTTTTGCCATTCATTTTGATTCATATGGCATCCAAAGGAGATGCTCACAAAATTTCAGGCTTTTTAATGACTTTTTCATTTGTTTTGCAATCAAGTTCTCCACACTTGTTACATGTAATCATTTGGAAAACATTATGTAACTACACTGAAAAAATTACACGTTTGTGTTTGCCCATATTTATCATGAGCTGAACACACAGATCTATGATTTTTTCTATGTACACAAAAGGCCTATTTCTCTCAAATATCGTTCACAAATATGTCTAAATCTGTGTTAGTGAGCATATCTCCTTCGCTGACATAATCCATCCACCTTACATGTGTGGCATATCAAGATACAGATTAGACAGCATGATTATTGCACAGGTGTGCCTTAGGCTGGCCACAATAAAAGGCCACTTTAAAATGTGCACTTTTACTGTATTTGGGGGTCAGGGTGTCAGAAAGCCAGTCAATATCTGGTGTGACCACCATTTGCCTCACACAGTGCAGCACATCTCCTTCGCATAGAGTTGATCAGGTTGTTGATTGTGGCCTGTGGAATGTTGATCCATTCCTCTTTAATGGCTGTGCAAAGTTGTTGGATATTGTCAGGAACTGGTACATTCTGTCATATACACTGATCCAGAGCATCCCAAACATGCTCAATGGGTGACATGTCCGGTGAGTATGCTGGAAATGCAAGAACTGGGATGTTTTCAGCTCCCAAGAATTGTGCACAGAACCTTTCAAAATGGAACCGTGAATTATCATGCTGCAACATGAGGTGATGGTCGTGGATAAACAGCACAACAATGGGCCTCAGGATCTCATCATGTTATCTCTGTGCATTCAAAATTGCATTCTCCCTCAAAAGCAACATCTGTGGTATTGTGCTGTGTGATAATGGTCAGCCTAAGGCATACCTGGGCAATAATCATGTTGTCTAATAATCATCATCTTAATAAGCCCCACCTGTGAGGTGGATGAATTATCTCGGCAAAGGAGAAATGCTCACTAACACAGATTAAGCCTACGTTCACATTGGAGGGATTTAACATGCGACTTGAGAGATCAAATCGCATGAAAGTCGCATCCTATTGGCAGGAATGGCACTATTTGAATCGGTGGGACACCGATTTTGCTGCGCGGCACCGATTTGCAAAAGTAGTCCCTGCACTACTTTTGCCGATTTCAGGTGCGATTTCTCTAGACATCTGTGTATGAAGCCACACAGATGTCTATCAAGTAGCACCTGAAATCGCGCTGACCTTGCTACTTTGAAATTGTGCTACTTCAAGTAAAGTAGCGCAATTTCAAAGTAGCATGAGTGTGAACCAGGGCTTAGACAGATTTGAGAGAAATAGGCCTTTTGTGTACATAGAAAAAGTTGTAGATCTTTGCATTCAGATCATGATAAATAGGGGCAAACACAAAAGTGTTGCATTTATAATTTTGCTCAATATATAACCATTTTTTTATTTTATAGCAATCTTTTGTACATTTTAATTTTGAAATGTATTATTAATTACAATGTGTTGTAGTCAATATGACCAATTTTAAAGTGAAAGATATAAGGATTTTGGCAGATAAGACCATTGGAGTCCTTGTATTGAAAATAATTAGGCAGTAAATAGTAATAGTAAATAGTAATAGAAAAACCATCAGTTGGCAGGAGGATTTGCACACCTAGCCTGAAATCAAACAAGCCTGAACATATATCACCAACCCCATTGAGATCTATGGCTTCTGTTTGTAAATATGGTGTCTGGAGGATGCTGGGGTGAAGTCAGTAGCCACATATGGCTGCTTTATTTTGTGACGATTAAGTAATATAGCTGGATAAAAATAAATAAATCTTAGGGTTGTTGAAGAAGTGTATACAAACTAAAAAGTGGATATGTTTAAAGTCTAGTCTGGTAGCTTCAAAAGGGTCAATAGTAGCTTTGTCTCTTATGCCCTGTACACACGATAGGTTAGTCTGATGAAAACAGTCTGATGGATTTTTCCATCAGTTATCCGATGAAGCTGACTGATGATCAGTCGTGCCTACACACCATCAGCTAAAAAAACAATTGTATCAGAATGTGGTGACGTAAAACACAACGACGTGCTGAAAAAAATGAAGTTCAATGCTTCCAAGCATGCGTCGACTTAATTCTGAGCATGTGTGGATTTTTAACCGATGGACGTACCCACAGACGATTGTTTTTTTCTATAGGTTTTTTATCCATCAGATAATTTAAAAAAAAGTTGCTATTTTTTTGACTGATGGATAAAAAACCGATGGGGCCTAAACACACGATAGGTTAGTCTGATGAAAACGGTCCATCAGAGCATTTTCATCAGACTAACCTATCGTGTGTACAGGGCATTAGGCTGTCCATATACAAATAGTCATTATTTGTTCAAGTCAACACCTGTTTTCGACTGCAGTGATGAGAAAATTTAAAGGAGAAAGATAGAAAATATTCTCAAACAAGCACATTTCTAAGGCAGGCCATACATGATTCTTTTTCTTTTTATTCAACCAGCTGGTGGAATGAAAAAATATGAAACAATTCCCCCATATACACAATCCATGTGGATAGGGGAATCAATCCCACTGAGCTATTGTATTCTGCCAGCGGGTAGCCTTCGCCACCGGCCAAATACAATAATTAGTGTTGATTGCCATTGCCAACAGCAGTGATCATTCAGGAAATACCTGACAGGCTGACTGTATACAAGTTGATCTATAGATTGACTTGTGTGCAACCAGCTAGCCCATATATGGATTGAAATTTGGCCAGTCCCTGCTGAACCTGCTGAATTTCATTCTATGTATGGCCAGCTTAATAGTGCATGGTTTTGGTTTTTGAAAGTCTATTCATTCCAAAATCGAATTTTAAAAGCAAATGGAATTTTGAAGTAGTTTCACTTTCTATACAAATGTATACATACATTTTCATACACATGTTCATTTGAAAAGCTACCAGTGTACAGTCAGTTTAAAGCTGGTTACACATGGGCTTAATGTCGGGAGACAATGGGCAGAACAAAACAGCTCACGGGGGAGATTGTTGAACTAACCTTACATGTTAGTACAGCAGCTCGGACAGGAGATTTTTCGTTCAACTTGTGAGGTTGAATGAAAAAAAAATTAATAGTGTGTACCCGGTTTTAGTGAAGCTGTAATAGCACAGAAGGTAAAATCTTGTACACCTAATTGTCACTAGAGTGGCTACTTATCTAGAACAGCTGTCAAAAGTGAACAAAGAAGACTGATGGCATTCTACTTTTTTTTTTTTAATTAGTACTGCTTATCAAAAGTATAATTAAATATATAAAACAAGCACTACATCTATTATTATTACTAACCTGTTTAGAAGTCTTGCCTGCACCAACAAAATAGATAGCTTAGTGAACCCACCTGTTCATTTTTTATATCTATCAAATCTAAATTGCAAATAAGCTACATGACATTTCAATGTAATAATTTTTTGACTATAATTGCCTGGACTAAGATCCTAAGGTACCTGGTTTAAAGGATATCTTATTACAGGTAGTGAGATAAAACTAAGACAACTTCTGGTTTGTAAAGTAAGATAATTTCATATATATTAATTATTTTATTGATGCTGTCTACTAAATCAACACAAATCAGCACTGGAAGGGATTGTTTTCCAATTAATCTATGCAATTATTTGTCTGGTGACAAAATCAACAAGCCTTTTGCATCACCAAGTAAACAAGATGAAAATAAACACACACTTTATGACATTCATATCTCTGATAGAGATAAGACACCAAATATTTGCTAATTCCAATTAAATTTCAATTGACTTTTACATTGTTTCAAAGAAGCAATAAGTATTTTAAAATGTACTATATTTTTCTGATGTCTTATGTGTGCAGCAACTATGCTTTTTAATACAGTAAATACATTGGTATTCATTCCGATTTTAAAAAAAATTGCTGTTATTTTATTCAAGAAAGGCCACACCTAGATGCTGTAATTACTGGGAACAGCAGTGAGCAGTGAGCAGTGTTTTTAAAGGAATTTCAATTTTTTTTGTAGCTGCAAGGATATGGGAATATAATTTCTGCTTGCTTTTGGAAATCAGTTTTTGGTTGTAATGTTTCTAGTGCTGATTTGAGATAGCATGCCAACATCTAATTAGTCATTATTGGCAGCATATAAGCATGTACTTAAGCCAACTTTTGTATGTGACATTCATATTTACTTCAGTAAACAACACATAGCATATTGGATTTGTCTAGTAATGTTCTGCTCAGACATGAGTTCAAATGATATGCATATACTGTACAACAGTAAAATTCCAAACCAGCAAATATCTTGACTAGTGATACAAAACTGCATATACTCTTAAAAAATGAATTTGTTTTATAATAGATGCACATGCTTTAAAGTGGTGATTAGATCTTTAAAACACATTGTGAGCACACAATAAAAGTAGCCCAATATTGCTCAATGGTTCAATAAAAGTAATGAATCATTCTTAAAACAATTATTTGAATTTTTGAAAAGTATATAAATACATCCTAATATGAGCTTTGAGAGAATTACTGCTTAAGTAAATTATCTACTATTCAAATAGCCAAATATTTCCTTTGGTAAAAATAATAATTTAATTAACCTCATAGACCCAAGAAAGACACTCTTGAATAAAAATCGATTTTTTTGGTCACTAATACTTTTACTTAAATGCTTCATTGTTGAAATAAGAAGTCATTACTGTGTAGAAAAGATGACTGAGTAAATTTAGTCTAGTGAATTAACATCACTTGAAAGCTATGAAGGTGCAAAGTCATTATTCAGAAATACGGTAATTCTATTCATGCAATGCAGTATCCTTTATTCAAACACAGTTACAATTTATTTTCTGGGCAATTGACTTAATTAGTAAAAAGTAAGAACTAAAGCAGCCTTAACTATAGTTTTGACCATTCCCCTGATTACCCAGGATAAGATTGTGTTCAATGCAGATGATCAACTAAAGCAGTGGTCATCAACCCTGTCCTCAGGACACACTAACAGGCCAGGTTTTATGTATTACCTTGGGGACTAGAAACACTGAAATCACTGAGCAGCAAATAATATCACCTGTCATGTATTTCAGTAATCTTGAAAACCTTGCCTGTTAGTGGGCCCTGATGACAGGGTTGATGACCACTGAACTAAAGGGTTTATTTTTGCAAATGTTAGTAGGTTAAATTCATAAAAAAATGATGCACAAAGAATCACGTAAAAAAAATCTCAATACTGTGTTTTTTTAATTTACCAAATGTTTTATTAAGCAGATCAGCTACATTTATTATGTGTACACAATACTGAAGTTATTTTGTGTATTTAAAGCGAATAAAGGCATGTGCAAAATGGCTACTTTGATAAAAGAACACCTGTGTATGAAGCTTTGGGTCCGTAGAAACTGTGGCCTGGTCAAGGAAGCTGCCAATCTCTGAACTATTCAAATTTTTCTGCAGTTATGCATCACAGTTACAGTCAACTTACACTAGTACTGTGTCACAATACTAACACTGCATTCTCAGCAGTGGACAGATTATGTACAGATTATTTGCAGTGCCAGTTGATAGAGGGACTTTATATTACATGTCATTAACAAATCATGTAAAGAGTGAAAGAGTGAAAGTATTGGTTGGGATTTTTATATGATAGCTTACTTTGCCTTTATCAGTTTATAGATCAATAAAACAAGATAGTCATGTGGTTGGTAAATACAAAACATTCACTAGCATAAGCTGAAAAACACTGTCTGGGATGAAAATGCTTGTTACTATATGAATTGTAAATGTTTAAATTTAACAGTAAAGGAAGGAACCTTTAACTTGGCCTATACAGTGCCTGCCGCCGAGAATGTGTTTTCAGCACGCCAGCATCGCGCTGAATCTCGGCGACAGGCTGCCGACATCTCGCACTCGCTGGAATAGTAAAAGTACATTCCAGCGAGCGCGTCATAGAAGCGACGGGGATCCGACGCGGATTCCCGCCAATTCTACACGTGGGCGGAGTTTGTTATGAATCCTGAAGGAGAAATCCCCGCCGGATTTTTAAAGAAAAATCCGGCATGGGTTCCCCCCTCAGGAGCATAACGGGCCCTTAGGTCGGTTACGGGTTGTAAGGAGACCCCCTACGCCGAAAAAACGGCGTGGGGGTCCCCCCACAATCCATAACAGACCCGTATCCAAAGCACGCCGGCCGGCCGGTCAGGAAGGGAGTGGGGGCGAGGCGAGCGCCCCCCCCCTCCTGAGCCGTACCGGGCAGCATGCCCTCAACATGGGGGGGTCAGGTGCTCTGGGGTAGGGGGCGCACTGCGGCCCCCCACCCCAGAGCACCCTGTCCCCATGTTGATGAGGACAGGGCCCCTTCCCGACAACCCTGGCCGTTGGTTGTCGGGGTATGCGGGCGGGAGGCTTATCGGAATCTGGAAGCCCCCTTTAATAAGGGGGCCCCCAGATACCGGCCCCCCACCCTAAGTGAATGAGTATGGGGTACATTGTACCCCTACCCATTCACCTGCAAAACAAAAGTTTAAACACAAATAAACCACACAGTGTATTGAAATATTTTATTAGTTGGCCGCCGGGGGGGGGTGTGTATGATCGCTTTTAGAAAAGCGCCCCCCTCCGGCGGGCTTCTGTGGGGGGGTGGGTGCCGCCGTCTGGTTCTTTTCCGCCGCCGGGGGGGGCGCTTTGATAAAAGCGCCCACCACCCGGCGGGCTTCTTTCGACGTCTTCGGCGGCTGGGGGGTCTTCTCCCACTCTCCGGGGTCTTCTCCCGCTCTCCGGGGGTCTTCTCCGCTCTCCGGGGGTCTTCTCCGCTGTCCGGGGGGTCTTCTTCTTCTTCAGGACTCGCCGCCGCTATCTTCGTGTGTTAGCTCAATTACTAGCGGCGGCGGTCCCCTCTTCTGCGACGTCGGCGTCTTCTTCTTCTTCTTCTTCTTCTTCTGCTGTCCAGATGTTGACGCGACGCTTCCTCCCGCTGTTATGCCCGGCGCGCGGCTCGCAGCGAATTATATAGGCCTGTCTTGTGACGTCGCAGTCCCATCATGCTCCGGTAGGTATCACGTGGTACCTACCGGAGCATGATGGGACTGCGACGTCACAAGACAGGCCTATATAATTCGCTGCGAGCCGCGCGCCGGGCATAACAGCGGGAGGAAGCGTCACGTCAACATCTGGACAGCAGAAGAAGAAGAAGAAGAAGACGCCGACGTCGCAGAAGAGGGGACCGCCGCCGCTAGTAATTGAGCTAACACACGAAGATAGCGGCGGCGAGTCCTGAAGAAGAAGAAGACCCCCGGAGAGCGGAGAAGACCCCCGGAGAGCGGAGAAGACCCCCGGAGAGCGGGAGAATTATATAGGCCTGTCTTGTGACGTCGCAGTCCCATCATGCTCCGGTAGGTACCACGTGATACCTACCGGAGCATGATGGGATAATAATAATAATAATAATTATAATAGAAATAATGTAAATCAACTTTACGAATTTATATTTTTATTTTCATGTTAATGTGGTTTGTTTATGTATATTGTTGGGTTATTTGTAAACGGGAAACAGCACAGTGATGGGCTCGTCTCTGTCACTCTGATTTCTCTTCCTGATTCTAATAAGAATGTTCTGATAAGAATACTTCTTGTCAGCATATTAAAGCAGAACTAAACCCTCCTATCTTTTTCAGCCAAAAAATCTGGCATCATGGTCTCTGTTTGATCTTCAACTGCCATGATGCTGCACATGTAATCAGTTATGACATCAGCCCTGTGTTGGTTTGACAGTTTGGTTGAGAGCACAACCAATGTGACAGTTACATCCCTGACACGTGCCACAAATGTAGCTGTTTTTTTAAAGTATTTAATTGATGGGTTTCGTTCAGCTTTAACTGATTGATTCCTAGTACTGCTACTTCCTCTCACACTCCAGTTTTCCTGTATGGGGACTGTAAGGCCGCGTACACACGATCAGTCAAAACCGATGAAAACGGACTGAAGGTCCGTTTCATCGGTCCAAACCGATCGTGTGTGGGCCCCATCGGTCAGTTATCCTTCAGTCAAAAAAATAAAACTTGCTTTAAAATTTAACTTATGGACGCCTAACCGATAGGTCAAAACCGATCGTTAGTATGCAAAAGCATCGGTTAAAAAGCCATGCATGTTCTGAATCAAGTCGACGCATGCTTGGAAGCATTGAACTTCGTTTTTTTCAGCACATCGTTGTGTTTTACGTCACTGCGTTTTTTTAACCGATGGTGTGTAGGCACATCAGACCATCAGTCCTTTGGACCGTTCTCATCGGATGGACTGATCGTGTGTAAGCGGCCTAATAGTCTGATACCATGTCAAATGCGGGTACTTATTTTGACTGCAAAACAAAATACATTTATTTATGTATCATTGAATACAGAACTGCATAATTTGTCTTTTGAATCTGCCCAGAGTTCAGCTTAAATTGCAATTCATTTTTCCATTTAATATGTTTTTAGATCTTATTACAGGAATAGGGACATCACTACAAGTTTATATCATATGCATGTTGATTTAATCACTTAAGGACCCGCTCATGTACATTTACGTTGGTACTTTAAAGATGGATATCTCGGTAACGGCACCAGCTGCTGCCACAACCGAGGTATCCATCTTTAGTGTGAGCTGTCCTGTACACGATAACGGCGGTCTCCACGGCGGATTCACCGCGAGATCGCCATTATCGGTGGCAGGAGAGGGGCCCCCCCTCCCGCCGCTCTCCTGCGGCGTCCGCCGCTTACCGTTGCCGTTGGTAGCGGCGGAGGCGATCGGGTCTATTCGGCAGCTGACTGGGGATGCGAGTGAGGGAAAAATGTCCTTCACTCGTCCCCATAGCTCAGCTGGGCAGAAGTCTAGTCAAAACGTCAGTCCTGCCCAGTGTCTTAAAGTTTTCAAAAATTTTTTTTTTTTTTTTTTGCATTTTAGTCTAAATATGAGATCTGAGGTCTTTTTGACCACAGATCTCATATTTAAGAGGACCTGTCATGCTTTTTTCTATTACAAGGGATGTTTACATTCGTTGTAATAGGAATAAAAGTGATCACATTTTTTATTTCAGTGTAAAAAGTAAGAAAATAAATCAAAATAAATAAGAAAGCAAACATTTTTTTTTTAAAGGGTCCCGACGAGCTTGCGCGCAGAAGCGAACGCATATGCGAGTATGCATATGAAAACAGTGTTCAAATCACACAAGTGAGGTATTTCCACGATCGTTGGAGCGAGAGCAATAATTCTAGCCCTAGACCTCCTCTGTATCTAAAAAATGCAACCTATAGAATTTTTTAAATGTCGCCTATCGAGATTTTTAAAGGTAAAAGTTTGATGCCATGTCACGAGCGGGCACAATTTTTAAGCGTGACATGTTGTGTATCATTTTACTCTGCGTAACATTATCTTTCACAATATATAAAAAAATTGGGCCAAGTTTATTGTTGTCTTATTTTTTAATTCAAAAAAGTAATTTTTTTTCCAAAAAAAAAGTGCGCTTGTAAGACCGCTGTGCAAATACGGTGCGACAAAAAGTATTGCAATGACCACTATTTTATTCTCTAGGGTGTTAGAAAAAATGGAATTTTTTAACCAATAATGTGTGGCAGAATACATATTGGCCTACATTGATGAAGACATTTTTTTTACATTTTTATTGGATGTGTTTTATAGCAGAAAGTAAAAAATAACATTTTTTTCAACATCGTCAGTCTTTTTTTATTTATAGCGCAAACCAATAAAAACCACAGCGATGATCACATACCACCAAAAGAAAGCTCAATTTGTAGGGAAAAAAAGGACATTGATTTTTTTTGGGTACAGTGTCGCATGACCACACAATTGTCGGTTAAAGCAATGCAGTGCCGTATCACACTGGTCAGGGAGGGGGTAAAAACTTCCAGAGCTGAAGTGGTTAATCCATTACATAACATATATATAAGCTTTTCTTTCAAAGCTTGGGTAGGCATGGGTTCCTAGTAGTTTTTAATGTAATAGAATATCTTTCACTTTTTTTTAGCCCCAGTGTGTCATTTTATTCTGTCTTCACTCACTCTGATTAAAACTCTTCAAATTGTCATTACTTGCTGGGTGATTGTTAATATTGCTATCTAAAAACAAACATGTTTATATCTAGTTAAAAATATGAAAACCTTTCCTTTTATCAGACATTACTCACTTTCATGAATTATAGCTCTAGGTAAAAAAATGCTGGAATCTACATGCAGATTGTGAGAAAGTTTAAAGGCAATGTAACAGAGACGTTTCTCTCCATTGCCCAAAGCATGTACAGCATAATATGATTGCCGCTTCAAGTATTCTGTGGTGACTAAGATAGAAAGGTATACTTTCTAGAATTAGATTACCTATACTGACACAACTTCATGATATGCTTTTAGTGGCCTAGGGCAACCATGGTAAAGTAAATGAAGTTCAGTGCTCTGTCCATTGTTTTCTCATTAATAGTAATTCTCCTATATCTTGTTTTTGCAATGACATTTTAACCTTCTTCCCTGAACTTATCATTAGGACCAGCTCAGCCTATTTCTTGCTACCCTTAAATGGCTTTTTTTTTCCTATTTAGTATCTAATACAGTAGCTCCACAATATCATATTCTAGTTTCCTCAGAGCATGGTAATAAGTATGCCAGTGGTGTATAGCTAGGGTATTCTCTTTTAACAATAAGCATTGGCGTTTTGAAAATTAAAAAGAAGAAAAAAAAATTCTGTCACCCTGAGAATTAAATTGCCCGTTTAAAAGATGAGCTGTGACCTAAAGATCAAGAGAAAAATGACTGTAACATTGTCTTCTTGCTATTTACTATTTAGTAATGACTATCTGTACTTATTTAGTGAAGCAATGTTTATGTACTGTATTCAAGAATTTTTGGATTTTTCATGATATTTTTTGTTTTTTGTTTTGTTATCCTTTATATTTTTTCTGGGTTGCAGAGGCACTAGGAAATTATCGGAGGCATTTTGGTCTACCATCCGATTACTTCCTATGCTCCCCCTTCCCCTTTTGTGTGCTTGGTCTGTCTTTGCTTCGGCGCCCGGTTCAGCAAACCCCCCCCCCCCTTACACACTCGGCCGACGACAGCTACATCTGTCTTAAATGCCTTTCCAAGTCTCATCTATGCGCTGTTTATTATTCATCTCTTTGATACGCCCCCTCTGTCTGTTTGTTTATTTCAGTCCAAATACGCTGCGCATTTGCATAGAGGCGGCGTTCTCTGTACAGCACGCTCGAGTCTCGCGTCGGGGCGTCATGAACACCCACACATGATTATCCCGTTGCCTTCTGGGATGTGTAGTTCTGGTCGGTATTTTCCTTCCGGCTCTTTCCTGTCCCAACGGCCAGCCTCTTCTACGTCATACGTTCGACCACGTCGGACGCTTGTTACGTCGAACGAGTATCTCCCTTAAATAGCTGCTTGTCCTACAACACAGCGCAGATGACACTGGTTGCAGCTGTCTACACCATCTCATGGTAAGATTTCACTCTGACACAAATGTTTTCTCTATGCCTCTCAGTACTTTATACTGGGTACTCTTCCTAGTATTTATGTATCCATGTCTAATGTTCCCCTGCAAGCCTATGGAATCGAGACTTTCGGTCCTTTCCATAATACTTATTGCAAATAAAAATCTTTTAGAACCCATGCAAACTACCCCATGTCCCCCTTTTTACATATATTTTGTTTCCGCTTTTCATTCCCCATCTTACTTCTCTTTTTTCTATTATGTTCAGACCTATCTGTGCTATTCACAGCACACCTACATTCCATGTCCAGTGTCCTTTTATTAACCGTCTCCATTCCCAGCACACCCCTGTTTCCATGTAAGTAAAGTTTTTTCTTTGTCTTAAATATAAATTTAAATATAAATTTCCTCCTATTCCCTCCTTTTCTGTCTACCGCAACTAATCCCTGTTTTCTTATTAAGTACCAGACCTCCTTTCGATCCATACGATCGAGCTGTCGAAGTGGTCTATTTACACCTGTGTGTTCCAAGGTGGGGGGTGTTGCTCCACCTTGTGGCAAAATACGAGATGGCCTATGGTCTCCTGTGGTCAAAGGGTGAGCTTAATTGTTTGTAGCCTCTGCAGCCCAGTAATATCATGTTTAATATGTATATGTATATTTTGTACCTACATTCTGTGTATGTATAAAATTAACAATGATGTGTTTCTACACTTTTGTAGTTTAATCAATCAAAAAGCCGTGATTGTTACCATCTACCCCTGAGGAAGCTTATTATAAGCGAAACTGTCGGGATACAACAATCAACTGTTGGCTCAAACCTGATTTTATTTACCTCTGACCGATTATTTGTCTGTTTTATAGTATTCATAGAACTTTTTTGTCTTCTGTGAATAATTACTGCATTGATGTATATTTAATAAATAATATTTTTTACTTTTGTACCTCCTTGTTTGTACAATACTTTCTTTCTCATGCTAACAACAATAATCCTTTTGCTAACAGCACCGTTTAGAAAATCCCACTTTCTCCTTTTTTTTCTTTTCTTTCCATTTTTTCAATGTCTGGGATGTGGTGCCTATTCAATATGGTGTGCTTTCTGTGATTGGACCAACAATATACAATTGTCTTCTTGCATTGTGTCTGCCTTTGACAAATCAATGCTACTTTTGCAAATCGATGCGGCGCCGCAAGTTTGGCGTCGCACCGATTGGAACGGTGCCATTGCCAGCAATAGGCTGCAACTTGTCATGTGATTTGACCTATCAAATCGCATGAGAAATCCATCCAATGTGAACGAGTGCACCTAGACAATGATTTGTTACACATTAAACTGCAAATTGCTATGTCCTATAATATTATTTGTCAATCACTAGAATGCAAAACACATCTTAAAAAAAAAATTCTATGCCCCAATATCAAAAAAAATGGTCTCTCTGGGACGCCACACATCTGGTTCAAGTTTAATTAGTTCTAACCACAACCCATTCTCTCTGTACAATGTTAATTACCAATGATACCTGTATACATTTCTGTACCATCATAGTTATTCTTTTTTCTTGTGATTCTTGACCTTTTCTACAATAAAATCGTTTGTAAACAAAAACAATTACAATTTGAGATACATACATTTAGTTTAGTTTAGTTTAGTTATTGGGGCTATTTTATTGCATTCATCATGTGATACAGGGAGGGTTGTCATGTGGGCAATATAACGATATAGCTCCTGAGAGAATGAAGTAATCTCTATGAATATAAAAGAACACCAGCCTAAGTGTAATAGATATGCAAAATTGAATGAATAAAAAAGCACAGTGGCAACTCACATATTAGTCGGTAACATAGTGCTTGTCTGAATCTTTTTCCAAGTGAAAGAGGGCTCTGTAAGGAATATGTGAATACAGTCCTGGGATATATAGCACTGCTGCTGGCTTGGTTATGTGGGGATGCCAACAAGAATCAGATATGGTCCTTGGAACACAATGCCAACCAGAAGTGACACCAGAAGTGCCATCATGCCCCTCACAGTAAAAAGGGAATGAATATCCTCCGCTGCAGATAACTCAGGTGCAGGCAACGCTGAAGCATTTAGCACTGAAACTAGTGCTTAGTCAAAGCTATGACTAAGCACTAGTTTCAGTGTGAAATGCGTCAGGGCTGGGTTTTTATTTAATTTTGCTGTAAAAGGTAGTGCTGTCCTTCTTTTAATAAAGGCTACAATTTGTTCAGAGTACGGCTGTCCAGAGACAATATTTGTTCCTGCTATGCCCCTCACAGTCCCGGCTCTGATTGACACCATTCGGCTCTGTGTTCTATGGACCATCTCTGCTTCCTTGTTCTTAGTATCCCCACATGACCTTTCCAGCGGTGGTGCTGTAAATCCCAGGAGTTCATTTGCATGTTTCCCCATAGAGTCCTCTTGGCAATAGGCAGTATTATGACATGTGCTATGTTATCAGCCAATGATGTATTGCACACCTTAAATAACATGAAACATACCGTATATTACAAAATATTCTAAATGGATGCCGCTTATAACAAAGATACATTACAAGTCAAATGTTATGTCAAAATGTATTAAATAATTTCTAAAACAAATCATACAAATCTATATAGGGACAAGTTGAAAGACACTTTTCCCAACCCCACTCCTACAAAAAGCATTCAAAGTTGGAGTGCAAATCCCCACAGCTCATACTCCATGGGCACGAGGGTCTCTGCCTGATCCAGTTAAGATTATATAAAATTCCTGTAACCCTTTACTGATCTCCGATGTCTAATTATGAACAGTTTCTGCATTGCAACTTTGGTACTAACCTTTGCGAAATGCTCTAGCGCTTTGTTCAACTCATTTCTAAAACTTTAATAAAAAAACAATTGGAACAGAAAAAGCAGGCAGAGTTACATAGTTAGCCCAGTTGAAAAAATCTAGTTCAATAAAAAAATAAAATAAAAAACTTCATATAAACAAACCAAAAAAAATAAAAATAAACAAACCAATACACACAGTTCAGTGTGAGAAAGGCAAAAAAAAAAACAAACAAACAATAAAGCATGATCCAATTTGCATCAGCAAGAAGAAAAAAGTCCTCCCTGATGAGGAGGCAATCTGATATTCCCCATATCAACCACCTCTGGTGTTATTACCTATAAATGTCAATATTCAGCTACATTTTGTGCTTTTGGGAATGCATTCAGATTTTTTTTTAAACTACAGTAATTCTTAAAGGGAATCTATTGCACAATTTCAGAACTCCTACTGTGAAGAAACCATTCTATATGTAATAGTTAAATCGCCTCTGCTCCAGATGTAAAGAGTGCCCCCTTGTCTTCTGTAAGGACCTTAAAGTTAATAACTCAATACCAAATTCACGATATGGGCCACTTATATATTTACAGTATATATGTATACAGTACATGATGATGATATCCGAGGCTTGATAACTTTTAAAGAGGTAACTAATGGCACTGCTCAATGACCAGTGCAAAGCATGTAAGGTCATAACCTCATTTAGATATATCCCATCAAACTATTTGTTTGAGTTTCACCTTTTTCACCTTGGGGTGCAGGCTGGACACACACATACAAAAAAAAAGAAAGAAAAGTGCCTTTGAATATATTTATACATTATACATGGTGATCATATCCCCCTGTTATCAGTTCAATGGTTCTTTACTCATAGCTGAGCTCCTCCCTGCATTGTATTAGTTTGGTTGCCCTTCTCTGCACTTTCTCCAATACTGAACTGTGGATTCCAGATGAGGTTTTACTAATGGTTGTACAGGGGCAACATTATGTCTCTACCTCTGGAGTCTATACCTCTTTAATACAAGACATTATTTTGCTATCTTTAGAAACTGCAGTTTGGTATTGTGTGCTATTATTAAGTCTATGATCACCAGAACACCCAGATCCTTCTTAACCCCAGCTGTTCTCCTTCTCGAATGTATGATGCATGCATGTTATTTAGCCCCCAAGTGTATAACTTTACATTTACAGTATCAACATTAAACATTATCTGCACATATAGTCGTTGCCCAAATAAATTGTGTATTGAGGTCAGCTTGTAAGTTGGAGACATTCAGTAAGGACGTTGGTGAAAGTTTATGAATGTGATTGTAAACCATCACCTTGTAAAAACAACCCATTAAGGCTAAACTAGAAATAAAAGACAAAACATTTTGGTATACATATAACAAACATTTTAAATACCTTTTTCCCTTTTTTATAAGTGAGTAACTTCCCTCTGTTCTCAGCTGCATTAGAGCTGGTGGGAGTAGAAGCAACAGCACACTGATGTTTGTGCGGGGGGGGGGGGGCAAGTCTGATCATTGGAGTAGAGCAGGCTGAGTTCCCAGCATAGCTAGGGAACTAACCAATCCATGCTCTTCTGCTTAGTGTGGTCAGTTGTTACTAGGAAAGCAATGGAACTGGCAGGAAAAACAGGGATTTCACACAGGAAGGAAGCAATACAAAACAACGGGATGTTTTCTTGTACAAGTACATGGTACAGGATGCACTTATCAGGAATATTAAATGTATGGATAACAAACACTTTAAATCAATTATTCCACATGGAATATGAGATTTTAATCTTAATACATTCATTTACTTTCTAATCTAAGCATTTTTTTTGGTCAACATAGCTTGCATGTTTTACAAGAACATCTGACATCCTAACCTTGAATGGATATTTTTATCATCAATATAATATTGGTCACATTCCAAATAAGTAGATATATAACTCCATTCAAGAAAAACAAAGGACACCACTCTGGGTGCAGTATCACTATTAAACAAGTTATATACAAGAAAGTAATAAACTTGTTTAATAGTGACCCAGAGTGACGCTCTTTGTTTTTCTTGTTTTGCCACAGAGATCTCTTCACATCTCACAGGAGCTGCCTTCTGAAGTGCTGCTTATGATGCCATATTGATTTTTTTTCCTGTGGATTTAGTGCCTGTTTACCCTTGTTGTGCCATCTACACTAACACACTGCCAATATAACTCCATTCATGTTGCTATGAGTAAACTGTGTAAAAAGCAACGTTTTACCATGCACACATACCTTTGTACCTGTTTCTATACACTTACACTACATAGTGATGCACAAACTGCACTGCCTTTCACCTGGCAACAATGTGATCAGTGCTTTTGAAAATGGCTGTGTGTTTAGAAATCATGGCCCGGATTCAGGTAGAGTGGCACATCTTTGTGCGGGCGTAGTATATCTACTTTACGCTACGCCAGCGCAACGTTGAGAGGCAAGCATGCTATTCACAAAGAATATGTGCTCAACGTTGCACCGGCATAGCGTATAGTTGTTGGCATAAGCCGACGTAAGTCAAAGTAGGTGGAAGTGGGCTAGAAGTGGGCGTGATATATTATAATGAAGCGTGACCCCATGCAAATGATGGCCGCAGTTTCAAAAAACAAACTGCGCATGCGTTATCTCTTAGAAGCATCCCAGTGCGCATGCTCACAGTTGCGTCGAAATAGCTGCCTAAGATAGGTCGAACACTACCTATGACGTAAACGTAACTTACGCACAGCCCTATTCACGTAGTACTGCATAAACGGCGTACGCAACGTAAAATTTGACTGTGTCGTTCCCTGGCCCATATCTTTGCATTACCTGTGCCTGCTATATGAGGGGTAACTTTACACCGGATGTAAGCCTTACGCAAATGGCATATATGAAGTGGCCGGGCGCATCTACGTTCGTGAATCGGCGCATCTTACTCATTTGCATATTTAAATTGGGAACGCGGAATGTGTCCAGCGTAACTATGCACCCACGATATGCCGACGTAGGCAAGTTACGTTGGGTGGCTGAAGCCTTGTTTTACGGCGTATCTAACTTCACAAATCAGCGTAACAACAAGACGGTGCACATTTGTACCTACGACGGCGTATCTATAAATATGCTGTTGTAAACCGATCGTGAATCTGGGCCCATGTATTGGTTTTGGTCATCTACTGTATGTAATCTTTGGATTTCTTTCTATATTTAGTAATACCATGGATGTAATCATCTTCTTTTTTGTTTGTTTAGAAGCAGTTGTTTCTTATATAACAACCCTGGGTTTATGGTAATATTTCCATTAATTCCTACCCTTATACATTTTTTATAACATTTTTTATAACATAATTATTTTCCTTCATATTTAAAAAATGTAATTTTTTTAGCAGTTCCTAGACATCCATTAAACTTGACCAATGGAAATTTCTCTTATTAGGTTAAAGGGTGAAAACTGTTGGCATGTAAAAGCATATTACCTGTCATAGGTTTACATAACAATAATTACACCCAAAAAAGGTTAATTTATGGTTAAAAAAAAGGCATGTTAAAGCTGAAATTGTCCCCTCTAACATTCAGGACCCCAACAAACTCCTCCTACAATGATTCTGCATTGGCCCAAAAACAGGATATTATCAGAGCCCAAAGCCAATAAGAGCAAAGACTATTTTTAAACTTGATTCAGGGCTGCTAGGCTAGTGTACCTCCCAAAAGGCATTCAACTATCAAATATAATGACATTTGGGCATGTTCTTAATCATTCATAGGAGTCAGTGGATACAGCTATACAGAGCTGCCAGGTTTTGCTTGAGACTATTGCAGGAATTATTTTTATATATACACGTTGTTTCAGGGAATATCCCATTGCCCATTTTTTCCCCCTTGTTGAGCAAATTGGATCACACTTTGCTAGTTTTTTGCCTTCCTCTGGATCAACTGTTGCTATAGGATTGTGTGTATAGGATTGTAAATTTTGTTTTGTTCATGGGCAGCAATGCTGCATGAACATAAATGTAAATATGAATGTAAATATGAATCAAAGTGGGAAACAGTCTTAAGAGCAAAGAATGGCATATTTATTAACCATAAAAACTACAATGAATTATGAGTCAATTTAGATGACTGATTTCACTGTAGAAAAACAGATTCTAGACATATAGGGTCATTCACTAATCCACAAGTGTGGCCAATTATCTCTGGATGTGGTTCATTCACTGAAACAATACCAATTGCTGGGGACAGCGATGGGCCTGTTCTTTATCCTATGTAAACCTGCACCCGGAGCTGGGGGAAGAGATATTTAGCAGTGATGATTTGTTGATATACCTGCACCACATTTTAATGTGGCACAGGTACATGGATTATATTCTGTTTTTTGTGTGTGTGTTTTATTCCACACTGTCTAAGGAGGTGAAGGTGTTTGTAAGGATCCTAATTATCAATAGGAACACATTTCTTTTTACCATTACTTTTATTTTTAAAACTTCAACTTTTTTTTAGAAATAATTATTACAAAAGAACGAGATGGTTCAACTTCAACCTCGTTGTATTGTATGCATGTATCAACTTCTTACCTTTTCTTACATTTTTTACAATATTATTATACAGGATTTGTATAGTGCCAACAGTGTGCGCAGCACTTTACAACATAAGGGCAGACAGTACAGTTACAATACTATTCAATAAATGAGAAATCAGAGGGCCATGCTCATTAGAGCTTACAATCTAGAAGAGAGGGCCAAGTGAAACAAAAGGTAATAATTGTGGGGGATGAACTGATGGAAGAAATGAAAATGCAGTTGTTAAGTGTGGGTAGGATAGGCTTCTCTGAAGCAGAGGGTTTTCTGGCAGCAGTATTAATGATGGATTGAAGGAGGGATAGCCTATGTAGAGATAAGCCAATGAGTTGGTAGTTGCAGTACTCGCTGCGAGAGATGACCAGGGAGTGAATTGAAAGCTTTGTCATTGGTTAGAAAGAGGCATATATTGGAGATGTTCAGGAGGCAAGATTTGGACAGCGATAGGATGTGGGGCTTAAAGGAGAGTTTAGATTTCAGGACTACACCTAGGACCTTGGCATGCAAGGATGGGATGATAGTTGTGCCATCGATTTTGAGAGATCAGGGGAAAGTGCATGTGTTGGAGGAAAAATTATAAGTTTGGTTTTGGATAAATATAGTTTGAGGAAGTGGTGTGACATCCAGACTGATATACCTGTTAGTAAATTATAGTTTACATTCAATATTACTAAGAATTATCTGTATTGAGCAATATCAAGGAGACCAGGAAATTGCTCAAAAAGACCAAGGCCCGGATTCTCAAAGCACTTACGCCGTCATAACTCACCTTTTCTCGGCGTAGCATAGATATGCGCCCAGCGTATTTGTGCGCCAGAGTCTCAAACCAAGATACACCTAAAAATAGGCCATCCTACCCCGACGTATCTTGCTTAGGCTGGCGTGGTGTGGCCGCAAACATGGTCTGGACATTTGTTGCTTCTCCCATTGATTAGGCATTCACATATGCAAATAAGGAAAATACGGCTATTCACAAACGTACTTGCACCCAGCGCATGATATACATGGTTTGCGTACGTTTTACGTTCCTGAGTAAAGTTATTCCCCATA
This sequence comes from Rana kukunoris, assembly GCA_029574335.1. Classification (NCBI taxonomy): domain Eukaryota; kingdom Metazoa; phylum Chordata; class Amphibia; order Anura; family Ranidae; genus Rana; species Rana kukunoris. The sequence goes on from CM056054.1 coordinate 101,062,301, forward strand.
GATGAGGTTCAACCCATGCAAAGATATGGACCAGGGAACACAAGCCTACGTATTGTACGTTGGACGTCTGTGAATATGGGCCGACGTGGGTCTGGCTGGGCGTAGGTTACGTTAACGGCATACACAGTGATCCGGCGTATCTTAGGCAGTTTTTCCCGGCGTGGTTATGTGCATGCGCACGGGGATACGTCCACGTCTCGACGCAAGCGCAGTTCGTTTTAAGTACTTGTCTGGCACCCGGCCCATCATTTGCATGGGGTCACACTTCATTAGCATGGATCACGCCCACTTCCAGCCCACTTCCACCTACTGCCACTTACGCCGGCTTACGCCTACGAAATATACACCACGCTGGTGCAACGTTGGGAGCATTTGCTTTGTGAATTGCTTGCCTGCCTCTCTGCGCTGCTTCGGCGTATCGTAAAAGAGATACGCTACAGCGGCATAAATGTGTGCCGATGTCTGTGAATCCGGGCCCAAGTTTATGAAAAAAAGCAAAAAAAACTTTGCACAATATTCCATGAAGGAGATTATTGAGATAATAATTTAAAGAATACCTACCATAAAGCATTTCAAACCTAGAATCAAAAGTCTTGCCCAGCATTGTCACTATCTCATAAAAGACCCAGTGATTTTCATATTTATAGCATGTCTACCATAAATTACAGATCGAAGGCTTATTTCTTATTCAAAAGCATTGCTCACATTGTTGTTAATTGAAAGGCGTGTAAAAGTTCATGCGCTATAGAAACAGGTAGACCTTGTGCATGGTAAAATCTCAGTAAATAAACCCCACATAGCTGGAACAAGTTCTAATCCTTTCCTACTCTACTCTAGTATCTAGAAAAACAATTTTGGCGTTACATACATAGGATGTAAATGGGATTATATACTCCTCACTGTGAACTATAAGAATATTACAATACTGAGACAGTAACATACTCACAAGAAATATTATAAAGGGAATGCACAGTATAGTTCTCAAACTTTAACAGTAATGCCGCATACACACGCTCGAAATTTCTGACAACAAATGTTTGACCGTGTGTAGGCTCCTTCAGACATTACCTGTCGGAATTTCCGACAACAAAAATTTGAGAGCCAGTTCTGAAATTTTCCAACAACAAAATCCGTTCTCGTAAATTCCGATCATGTGTAGCCAATTCTAATGCACAAACTTCCATGCATGCTCTGAATCAAGTATGAGATGGAAGCGATTGGTCTGGTAAAACTTGCAATCGTAATGAAGATAGCACATTCGTCACACTGTAATGGACAGAAAAGCATGAGGCTGAAAAACGCAAATCGTCTCTCACCAAACTTCTACTAACATGACTGGTATTGAACTTCCCTTTAATAGTGCTGTCATACATGTTGTACGTGACTGCGTTCTTGGCCTTTGGAATTTCAAGCAACATTTGTGTGACCATGCATATGCAAAACAAGTTTGAGCCAACATCCGGCAGAAAAAACTCCACGGATTTGTTGTCAGAATGTCCCATTGTCTGTACGTGGCATAATACTGTTAGGCATACATTGATGCTGAAAAGATGTCTGCCAGTGATGCTACATACCTGTCCATGAACTGTTCTTTAATAAAACAAGAAACAAGAGTTCTCCCTACTGACGGTGCAAAAAACATTTACTGAATTACCTATGTGGTCTAGATTGGCAACATATAGATGCCTCAATTCAGATAACAATAGTCATATGAATATATAATGTGTTTGTATTTCCTATATACCTGTAAATTATGCTATTAAAAAGATAAGGTACAAAATTCCCTCTGAAAATTACAATCCAAGCAGAGGTGGTTTATACAGTGGAACCTCGGCTTGCGAGTTAGACGGTTAACAAGCGTTTCGCAATACGAGCACTGTATTTTTTTAAATCCTAACTTGGTTTGCGAGTGTTGTCTCGCAAAACGAGCATGATTCAGGCCAAAGCGGTGTGCAGTACTGCGTTTGGCCTGAGTTGTGGGGGCGCCGGAGCCAAGCTGATCGCAGCCATTCGGCGCTGTATGGAAAGGCACGGAAAGGCCCAAGGACAGCTCGGCTGACCTCAACAAATCTCGGGAGCCTTTCCAAGGTTTGTCGAGGTCCGCCGAGGTGTCCTCAGGCCTTTCCGCCCATTTTCAAGGCTTTTTGGCACCCCCCACCTCTGGCCGCATGAGGTATTGCATGCCATTGAAGTCAATACGGAACAAATTATTTTTGTTTCCATTATCTTCAATGGGGAAACTCGCTTTGATATATGAGTACTTTGGATTACGAACATTCTCCTGGAATGGATTATGCTCATAATCTGAGGTTCCACTGTATAGCAAATGATAGTAGAGTACAGAATAGCAACTGCCTTTGAGGGGATTTATGAATATCTGCTTTTTTTTACAGGATAAGAACATGACTGTAGTCTGAGCTATATTTTGAGCTTATTTAGTGTGAATTGTAATATTAAACATAAAACAGGAATACAAAGCTAAACTTGACCACAGACACAAGATGGTGGTTAAGTTATGCACTTACTAATAAACTGCTGAACAATTTGTTTTTCATGAAAAGATGTACAGACATGCATATCTGTATCATATAACCTGATCATGCATGTCTGAGGAATCAACAGACATACACATTTCCCACATTATCTCTCAGGCCTCGTACACACAACTGAGGAACTCGTCGGGCGAAACACATCGTTTTCCTTGTCGAGTTCCTTGTTAGGCTTGTCGAGGAAGACCAAATCTCCTCGTTCTCAAATGCGGTGACTTCAACACATACAACGGCAGGGGCTGCTTTTGCTAATCTCATGCGTGTTAGGTAAAAGTTTGGTAAGAGACATTTGCACTTTTCAGTCTGTTACAGCGTGACAAATGTGCTATTTCCATTACAAACGCTACTTTTACCGAAGTTGCACGGGTTTCTTAGCATACACACGCTCGAGTTTCTCGACGAAAAGCAGCATGACGAGGAACACGACGAGCCAATTTGGACTCCAGTCGAGGAAAAAGAGAACTTGCTCTCTTTTTTTTGCTCGTCGAGTTCCTCAACAGTTTCCTTGATGAAAAAGTTACACACAACCGGTTTCCTCGGCAAAAAAGCTCTCCCACCAAGTTTCTTGATGGATTCTGCCGAGGAAAGCGGTCGTGTGTACGCGGCCTCATTATACAAAAGTAGTCTATGGGAAGATCTCTCCAAATGAAGCACCATGTAGTGAATGTGAATACTATGCATTTTGCTTCTTAAACAATAAAACTGTTATGCCTTCGTAACAACTGTCATTAAACTATTTTCGAATTTTACCCAGACGGGAAATTTATTACTGCAAACATTTCCGAAAAAAGTTAAACAATCATAATTGAACAGACCAGGTTTTTCGTGGAGTTGTGTATGTATTGCGTACTATAAGATAATTTGTTTTTTATTAACCTTTTTGCAGTTTTGATATCTGCAGTAATATGGAGATGCATGGTCTGCAGAAAGGCAAATGTGTTCTTGTGAAGGCAATATAACATGCAGTTAAACAATTCATGCTTCTCACGTGTAAGGTGCTTATACAGGACTCAGCTTTGATAAACATGTGATTTATTTTTATTTGATCCAGTGTGCATTTTACAGAGATATGGCTTCACATTATTTAGGCATGAAATGTAAGGCGCTTTAACAGCCCAAAGCAGTGAACCACTGCATTCTCTACAATTAGAAGTTACATGTTTCTAATGTTCAGACAAAATACATTAAGCACATTACTGAAACAAAGAAGGCAAGAGCATCTGGTAAAACACTGCACATTTTGCTTAAAGCAATATTGCACAACTTTTGTATCTTTTTTTTTTAGATTCTCATTTCAAATAAGTGACTGCTTTTGATCAAAAATGGGTCTAAGTAGGAACTACAGTGAGTCTGATTTCCTAAAAGTTACCTCACATTGTGAGAGATATAAGAAAAGTTCACTTTACCCCTATACCAGAAATGAAATGTCAAGAATTGCTGTGGTCAGTGGATACCATAGGTGTGCGCAGCCTATGGCGATATGGTGTGCACCCCAAAGCTCAAGCACACACTACCAATTACTCATATTGTTCATTCAGAAAGGAAAATGGGCCAGTAAATTAAATTTTTACAGGGCCCTTCCGACATTTATCCTAAAACATCCCACAGTAACAGCTGGGAGAGGAGGGAAGCTGACAGTGCTGTGGGGGAGGAGAGAGGGAGTCAAATCAGTAGGTGGAATCTGTCCTGCCCAGGGTGATTAGGGTGTGCCTGGGCACACCCTGTGCGCACATCTATGGTGGATACTCTTTCTTTTTTTTTTTTTAAACAATGAGGCTAATTGAATACAGGAGTAAACATGTCACTAGTGAATGAGGGGAAGCTATGCTAACCTCAATCATCCAATCAGTTCAAATGAAAATCCCGTTTTATCCACATTTCTTCTCGCACATGACTGGGTATTCTTTGCAATGCAAATGTTCACTTAGCTTAACCACTTCCTGCGAACAGGTGGTTATTCCAGGATCATGGTTGCAGCTGTTCCTTTTTTCTGTAAAAGTGATCCAAGCAGCTCCACACTTTTACAGGGTGTGTAAGGGGGTCACCCTCCAAATGCCACCTTGTGCTTCTGTTCTCAGGCTACACATAGACTGGCTGCAAAGAGAGGAAGGTACATCCATTCCTTCCCCTCCTCTGTGACGAATGAAGCCAGAAGCAAGGTGTATTACACGAATAGTAAATGATATGCTGCGCTTTGGAATATTACACAATAAATGTTGTGTATTGTGTAATATTCCTAAGCGCAGCATATCATTTACTATTTTTGTCTATGTTTTGTCTATGTGCACAAGCTTACGTGTGCAACGATTGCAGCTGGTTAGGCTTTGGGCAGATTGAGGCTCACAGACCACAATGGGGTATCAAGTCTGCCCCATAGGAATTATACAGAGCTTTTTTTCAGGGGGAACTTGGTGGAACTCAGTTCCACCACTTCTGCCTCAGACACTTGGGGGGTGCTGCTCTCCACAATCACTTGCAAAAACAGAAGTCCGGTTTCTGTGTTAACAAGTGACAGCTCTGCACTCTGTGTGTAATCCCCCTAAATTTGAAGTTTGCATTGTATGTAATGCAATCCTGGTATTTAATTCCCCTTTAAGACCCTCCTACTGTTCGTGAAATTTGACTGACCACACCCATTATGTGATGTGATTTGGAGGGTGTGTGTGGGTGGATGGGTTTTGGGAGGGCATGGTTGAGTTCCAGCACCTATTGTTTGAGGAAAAAAAGCCACATATATATATATATATATATATATATATATATATATATACACACAGTATCTCACACAAGGGAGTACACCCCTCACATTTTTGTAAACACTGAAGAAATTACACTTTGTTATAATGTAAAGAAGTGAGTGTACAGCTTGTATAACAGTGTAAATTTGCTGTCCCCTCAAAATAACTCAACATGCAGCAATTAATGTCTAAACCGCTGGCAACAAAAGTGAGTACACCCCTAAGGCCCCATACACACGATCGGACATATCCGATGAAAACGGTCCGCGGACCATTTCCATCGGATATGTCCGATCGGGAGTTTGATCCGATGGCGTGTACACACCATCGGATCAAATTCCCCGCCGCCGGACGGCGCGGTGACGTGGCGGTGACGCAGCGGTGACGTTGACGCCGCCGTGTCACCGCCACGTCACTGCACCAGGAAGTAAAACACTTCCGCGCATGCGCCGAATCCATTCGGCAGCGGCGCGGCGGCGGTGGGGGACGACATGTCTGCTGGTAAGTGTACTAACCAGCAGACATGTCGGGCGGACAGATTCCCACCGGATAGATTTCAAAGCTTGCTTTGAAATCTGTCGGGTGGAGAAATCTGTCCGCTAGCCCATACACACGAGCGGAGATGTCTGCTGAAACGGTCCATCGGACCGTTTTCAGCGGACATATCCCCTCGTGTGTACGCGGCCTAAGTGTTGTCACATGAAAAGATATAATACAATATTTACAAAAATGTTAGGGTATACTGTATATAATAATCAGCCATGACATTATGACCACCTCCAACACAACCGGTAAAGGCATGGACCTAGGCCTTTGAAGGTATGCTGAGGTTGTGAAGTCTGGCCTATATCAGATTTGTTTTTCCAGGACATCCCCCAAATGATTGATTGGATTGAGATCTGGAGAATTTGTAGGCCAAGTCAACTTTTTAAACAAATTTTTACATTTCTAAAACCATTCTTGCATGGATGCAGCATGGGCACCCTGACTGATCTGCGGCCACACAGCCTCATACTCAACATACTGACACGGACCTGTCAGTATATACAGTGCCTTGAAAAAGTATTCATACCCCTTGAAATTTTCCACATTTTGTCATGTCAAACGTAAATGTTTTTTATTGGGATTTTATGTGATAGACCAACACAAAGTGGCACATAATTGTGAAGTGGAAGGAAAATGATAAATGGTTTTAATTTTTTTTTACAAATAAATATGTGAAAAGGGTGGTGTACAATTGTATTCTGCCCCCCTGAGCCAATACTTTGAAGAACCGTCTTTTGCTGCAATTACAAAAGCAATCTTTTTTGCTATATCTCTACCAGCTTTGCACATCTAGAGAGTGACATTTTTACCCATTCTTTTTGCAAAATAGCTCAAGCTCTGTCAGATTGGATGGAGAGTGTCTGTGAATAGCAATGTTCAGGTCTTGCCACAGATTCTCAATTGGATTTAGGTCTGGACTTTAACTGCACCATTCCAACACATGAATATGCTTTAATCGAAATCATTGCATTGTAGCTCTGGCTGTATGTTTAGGGTCATTGTTCTCCCAGGAGGTTAACCTCCGCCCAGTCTCAAATCTTTCGAAGACTCAGGTTTTCTTCTAAGATTACCCTGTATTTGGCTCCATCTATATTCCCATTAACACTGACTAGCTTTCCTGATGCTGCCACCTCCATGTTTCACAGTGGGGATGGTGTGTTCAGGGCGATGTGCAGTGTTAGTTTTCCGCCACACATAGTGATTTTCTTTTACGTCAAAAGGTAAAATTTTGGTCTCATCTGACCAGAGCACTTGTGTCTTTCTTATTACCACTCTTCCACAAAGGCCAGATTTTTAGCGTGCATGGTTAATAGTTGTCCTGTGGACAGATTCTCCCACCTGAGCTGTAGATCTCTGCAGTCCCTCCAGAGTTACCAAGAGCCTCTTAGATGCTTTTTTGAGGAATGATCTCCTTTTATATATATATATATATATATATATATATATATATATATATATATATATATATATATATATATATATATAATAGATAGATAGATAGATAGATAGATAGATAGATAGATAGATAGATAGATAGATAGATAGATAGATAGATAGACTGTTAGCAGCTAAGATACATTGTGGATTTACTGGTTCACTGTGCAGTTCACTTTGCAGGTAATTTTGCCTTAGCTTACTGAATGAGGTGGAATCACTTGCAAGCATAAATACTCTTGTATTATTTTTCTTGCACATGATTGGGTATTCTTTACAAAGTGAGGTTTTACCACACTTAATATGCTAGGGAAAAAATCCCTTGCAAAATGAACAGCTTATCAGCCTATAGTAAATCATCTCTACTGTATTTGTCTTATGCATTCTATCAGTTTAAAGTGTTTTTTTTTTTTTAAGATTCTTCGTAATCTAATTAAGTTCAGTGGGGGCTGGTGTAAAAATAATTTCTTTTGTAAAATGGGAATGTATTGGTGACAAGCATGATTACATAATTACAGACACCATCTACAGCATTAGAACTGAATGAAAAGGCTCTGCCAAAGTCCTTATGTTAAGTAGGCGGAATGTAACCTTCTAATTCCAAGTTAAAAGTTTTTCATGTCAATATGTATGGCAGTGCTGGGAAAGTTGAAAATGCATGATCATTGCTATTACTTCAAAGCAGAAAGGTTATACTTTGCTTATATTTCATATGAATTTTAACCACTTGCCTACTGTGCACCTACACCCCCTTCCTGCCCAGACGAAATTTAAGCTTCCGGCACTGCGTCGCTTTAACTAACAATTGCGCGGTCGTGCGACGTGGCTCCCAAACAAAATTGGCTTCCTTTTTTTCCCACAAATAGAGCTTTCTTTTGGTGGTATTTGATCACCTCTGCGGTTTTTATTTTTTGCGCTATAAACAAAAATAGAGCGTCAATTTTGAAAAAAAATCAATATTTTTTACTTTTTGCTATAATAAATAACCCCAAAAATATATAAAAAAAATATTTTTTTCCTCAGTTTAGGCCGATACATATTCTTCTACATATTTTTGGGAAAAAAAAATACAATAAGCGTTTATCGATTGGTTTGCGCAAAATTTATAGTGTTTACAAAATAGGGGATAGTTTATGGCATTTTTTTTTTTTTTTACTATTAATGGCGGCGATCTGCGATTTTTTTATTGGGACTGCGACGTTATGGCGGACACTTCGGACACTTTTGTGACATTTTTGGGACCATTTACATTTATACAGTGAACAATGCTATAAATATGCATTGATTACTGTATAAATGTGACTGGAAGTGAAGGGGTTAACCACTAGGGGGCGGGGAAGGGGTTAAATGTGTGTCCTATGAGTGTTCTAACTGTAGGGGGAGGGGGGGTGACTGGGGGAGGTGACCGATTGTGTCCCTATGTACAAGGGACACAACCGTTCTCCTCTCTCCCTGACAGGGACGTGCAGCTCTGTGTTTACACACAGAGCTCCACGTCCCCGCTCAGTTACTGGGCAATCGTGTGTGCCCGGCGGCGATCGTTGCCGCCGGGCACTCGCACGGGATCCACGCGGTGGACAGGTGGTTAAAAACTGAAAGGAGTAAACAGTGGAACAACACTGTGGCTGTTACCCACAACAACTAATCAGGTTTTATCTAAAAAAAAATGTTACAACTTTCAGAAATCAGCACAATGGTGTTTTAAAATGTAGAGTTTATACTTGTAACAACCAATGATGATAAAAGTAAGGCTATATCCTCAGTAGCGTTGTCATTTTCATATGTGGAATAATGGAAGGTTCTGAAAAGAGTAACATTGAAATTAAAAACATGGCTTCTACTTTATACATACATTTTTAAAGCTGTTTTGAAACAGAACATCAGAGACTACACTTTTAATTAGGCCACAGAAGGCTCTATTTCCATGATAAATATGCTTAGCATCTTTATTATGTAATGCAATCTGTTTTTAGCTTGAGACATATTTATCCTCCTCACTATTGAATATAGTATTCAGTTCCTACGTATTACTGTACACCCACATGTTTAAAAAAAATGTACTCAGAAATACAGTGCCTGATCAATCTATGTGCTTATTTAGAGAATTTATTTTAGTTAAAGCTGAACTTCAGGAAATTGAAATCTCCCCCCTGATAGCAGTTCTGAGCCCGCACTGCGGGGTGAACTGCTCATTTACGTCTGGGGGATTTAGAAAATCACATTTTACTTATCCAATCTTCTGATCCTGCAGGCTTCTCTGCATTGCTAGATTGGTCCCCCACAGTCTCCTCTGCACTTCAGCAACCTAAGACCCTATGACATCATCAACATTAGTGTGTGGCACATAGCCCTGCACTGACATGAGGAGGCTGAATGACAGTCCACCTTTGGAACAGTGAAAAGCACCTTCCGGGGAGCAGAGGATCAGGTAAGTAAAATGCTTTTACCATCTATAAGGCCGCGATGGACTTGTGTCTTTTTTCAACCTGACTAACTATGTACACACGACTGAGAAACTAGTCGGGCGAAACACATCGTTTTCCTCAGTCGAGTTCCTTGTTCGGCAGTCAAAAAACTCGTCGAGCCAAATTTTCCCATTGCCCTTCGAGGAAATATAGAACATGCTCTCTTTTTGGCTCGACGAGTTCCTCGGCGGGTTTCTCGGCAGAATACGTCTCCCATCGAGTTTCTTGCTGAATTCTACCGAGGAAACCAGTCGTGTGTATGCGGCCTTAGATATAAATGAGCAGTTAACCCTTGGTGCGATAGCAAGGATGGAGTTTTAATTAAAATAGACTTTAAAATTAAAAACACATACATATACTCCAAGCACTAAAGCCGCATTACCATAATAGAATAACTGAAGAGCTGCCGCAGGCTGTTGTTACACGTACAATTGGAGTAGTGATGAGAGCAAACAGACATACACAAATAAATAGCGCTCAGGGCCTTCAGAGCAAATAAACAGATCACAGTATTCAGCAATGATAATGAATGACTAGATATAGTCAGTCTGTCCAGTTAAGTACTTCTGTTTATTCAGAAACATGGAAAAAACAAGACAATGAAAATTCAATAAAAACAAGCTCTACCAAGTGCTAGATGCTCTGGGCTGTGATGTGATCTTGCATTCTAGTTCCAGAGAAGAGGATAGTATGGGTGGTTAGATAACAGCCTGCAAGTTGCTGTCCAGTAGTATGTGCAGACTAGGCGTGCCGTGGATGACACTAGAACCGATCTCTGAAAGGAAGCAGGAGGGAGCCACATGGATTTGATGTGCTACTTACTGAAAATAGGTGGGGGCAGTGCCCATTTATGTGTACTGTTGGAATACTGGCGAGGGGACATATTGGGCAGATTTGCTGCCATTGTGCTATATGCTGGGTGTCCAGTGCACCCCTGTGTCTTTAAGGAGGGGTGGGCTCCCTTCAGGCTCACCTGCCCTCTTTCTATACATTATAATGCATGTACTTCTACTATGGAGGTTCTCAAAATTTAGAGTTTAGAGACTGCAAACAATACTGGGATGCCCCAATAAGTGGCTCTGCAGCTTACGCATGTATTTTCAAATGTGTGCAAACTAAACCCCTGTTTTTAACACATACTGTAAGACAGTATAATTTGGTTGATTGCAGGCTGATTGGTAAGTTAAGCTGGGAATTCTCTTTAGTTCTGTTTGATGTATGTAAGCAACACTTTAACAAAATAAACAAACAAAAAGGAATAAATATCTGCAATAAATGCACATTTTCCTATGTTTTATTCTTTGAAAGCCTTGCAAGTACAGTAAAATAATTGTTAATCTGTCAGAAATGTGCTCAGATCCTAAGTTTTTGTCATGGGTTGACAACAACAGCATTTTTGTGAACTGAGTATTTTTAGGCCTATTCTGTTTTCTCTTCCTTAATCCCAGACCCACCTACTCTCCTATCTCCTCAATACAAAAGCTTACTTTATGTATTTTAACCGGTTAAAGACCGACTGGGCACGGCTGGGCAGATCAACGTATATATATATGTCAATCTTTGTGAGTGTGGTTGTGGGTCCCGTGGACTCGATGTCCGCAGGGATACCCGCGATCATCTCACAGAGAGGAAGAACGGGGAACGGGGAAATGCTAATGTAAACAAGCATTTCTCCATTCTTTCTAGTGACAGGACACTGATCACAGATCCTTGTAATCGGAAAGAGTGATCAGTGTCGTGTCACACATAGCCCACTCCCCCTACAGTTAGAACACATCCCTAGGACACACTTAACCCCTTCAGTGCCCCCTCCTGGTTAACCCATTCACTGCCAGTCACATTTTCACAGTCATAATTGCATAATTATAGCACTGATCGCTGTGTAAGTGTGAACGGTCCCAAAATGGCACCAAAAGTGTCTGACGTGTCCGCCATAATGTTGCAGTCATGATAAAAATCACTGATCACCACCATTACTAGTAAAAATATTAATAAAAATGCCATAAAACTATCCCCTATTTTGTAGACGCTATAACTTTTGCGCAGATCAATCAATAAACAATTATTGCAATTTGTTTTGCCAAAAATATGTAGAAAAATATGTATCGGCCTAAACTGAGGGAAAACATTTTTTTATATATATCATTTGGGGATATTTATTATAGCAAAAAGTAAAAAATATAGCTTTTTTTTCAAAATTGGCACTTTTTTTGTTTATAGCGCAAATACCACCAAAATAAATCTCTATTTGTGGGGAAAAAAGGATGTTAATTTTGTTTGGGAGCCACGTCGCACGACTGCGCAAATGTCAGTTAAAGCAATGCAGTGCCAAATTCGCAAAAAGTGCTCTGGTCTTTGGCCAACCAAATGGTATGTGGCTGAAGTGATTAAATACCCTAATAGAGTGAAGAAAAAAAAAAGATTACCATCTAACTGGTTCTAACTAGGGATTGTATTCATATATTATTAATTGAGCAGCCTTTTAGAAAAAATAAAACCGTGAATTCTATAGTTCACATATAACAGATGTATACAACTATAACTGTCAGATGTATCTTGTTGTCATATTTTTGTATGTAGAAAGGTTTCAGAAGTAGGACTGTTTTCTTATACATATCAGCAGGGTCCATATATACATTTAGGCAGAATTTAAACATGCAGCATGTGTAGAGGAACTACCAGAGTACATTTTTATCTATGAATGCAATATACAGGCAGTGCACAAAATTAGAAGGCTAGGCTAAGATTTTGGAATCTAAATTGCCTGTTGGGTTGTCAGTTAAATGAATTCTGATTCAGCCTCATATTCTTTCAAGAAATAAATGGCATATGGCCAGTTTCGCTGACATATGTGCAGCACATCAAGTGATCTAGTGAATACTAATTAAATTATAAACAGACATTTTGTACTAATATCCTGATAATTGCAGTTATAATACACAACTATATTTGAAAATCCAAAACCAATGTTGGCTAAATAGAAATACAACACTTCTGGTCGGTATATAAAAAATATAATTCTACTACATGCTTTTTGACATAAAGCGTAAAATGTAGGGTTATCAAAAAATAAATAAACAGCAAATGACCTAATATATGTCAACCCAATTACTATATATACTCGAGTATAAGCCGACCCGAATATAAGCTGAGGCACCTAATTTAACCACAAAAAATGGGAAAACGTATTGACTCGAGCTAGGGTGTCTATCTGCATGCCTCGCTGTGCCTCACTTTTCCTCGCTGTGTCCATGTGCATGCCTCACTGTGCCCATGCCTCACTGTGTCCATGCCTCACTGTGTCCATGCCTCACTGTGTCCATGCCTCACTGTGCCCATGCCTTTCTGTGTCCATGACTAGACTGATGTTTAACATGGAAGTCTATGTTTTTAACTATTACATCCTCCCTACCTGTCACTGGTCATCAAGGATGCTATTGGCATCACAATCGACAGGTTAACAACCAGTGATGCTGACAGTGGACGAAGCTGAGGGACTAGTTTCCCCTCATGTCCGTTCATTTCTTGTGATGAACAGCAGGCATTGGGTGGATAACATACTCATAACAGGTTTCTCTGAATCTCCATTAGGCTCTGCCTACCCAGCTACAAAACTCCTTAGCCACTGCACTGTGCAACAGCTGCAGTGGTGAGGAGGGAGCTTATTTCAGGATGAAATGTTCATTAAGACACCTTGGCCTCAGTGTGTCGTTGTGTCTTGGTACAACACTGTCAGTACTTGCCCCATATTCATGTACCTGTTATTAACAGCAACATACATTTGGAGAAAACAGCAGCATTTGTTGTGCATAGGCATGATGTTATTATAAACACATTGTCATAGGCAGTCTTTGTGAATTTCTGGGATTATGTTTAACAGCTTCTACAAAATTGCACATCTCTAAAATATACCTTATTATAGCACCTGACTACTAGCCTTCAGTTTGGTCTGCCTTTATCTTGTATGCTTACATGGACAAGTTATCTTCTTGAATACTGGTGTAAGACATATCCACCCCACTCACTGCTCTGCGTCTCCTCTCTGCCATTCTTTTCAAATTTAGAATGCATAGGCTCATGTTAGGTAATATAATAGTGTGATTGTATCCTTTATTCTTTTCACCTATTTCATGGACTCAAAAAGAAATACCCAGCTAGCACACATTGACAAATTGCAAATCTGTTTATATAGAGCTGTGCCACCTCAAACTCTGATCAGGCTCTGTTTCCACATACTGTGTTACTGAGCTTGGCTGGTTGAAGTTTGTATTTTGCATTTAACTTCAAAAATCAAATACTCAATTGTCTAGGACACTAAAGTGTATTCCTTCCTGACTACAATTTATAAAGATATTTGTCAAAAAGTAATAAACTTGTCATATTTGTCAAATGTATCAATAGAGCTTGACAGTCAAAATATACAGTATACATGCAGTATATACATTTAGAAGATGTTTTACTTAATGCTTGAGGGGAAAAAATACATAGACACAACACCGTTGGTATTTATTGAGTAACTGGTCTAACAACAAAGGATTTTTACAAGTATTTTTTTTTTTTATCATTTTAATTGGTAGTATGCATGGACGTTTGGGTGTTTGAGAGAATCAAAGTTTCTTTGTGTTTTTTTTGTGTGTCATGGGAACAAAATGCTTCCTTACATTTGTGTTATATCTTTGGAAAAAATAAATGATGTCCAGCACAGTTAGTCAGTGCTTGTCAGCTAAGGGAAACAAACGCATAGTACTTCTTTGTGGCAGTGCCCTGAAAATTATATAAATGTGGAATACAATACTTTACTTTTTTAGGAAACAAGCTTATCACTGTCAACAGCAAACAAACCATTTTTTCTTTTAACAAAAACAATTGTATGGCACACAAAGTATGTGAACAATCATAAAAAAATAAATAAAAATTCAGGCACTGAGTCACTGAAGCAAACAAAACAAGAACTTTGTCACTGTAGCCTGAAAGTCATGTCTGTTTCCAGTAGTAACCAATGCACTCAGCAATCCCCACACATTTTTATTTATTTATTTAGGAAAGGGGGATGGCACATGGGAGGATTTGTAGGAATGAACACACACTGGAACATATGTGTGAAACACCAAAGCCCATATTAAATCTTAGTTTGCATTAGTTTGTTTTTTATTGCATAATTTTTCTACCGACAGTTAAAAATAACAATATGCAGGAGTTAAAAGGGAAGTCAAATATATTGAATAATATTGATTCTAAGTACACTGTGAATGCATCCTTGAATTAATTTCTCTGTGTTATTTATTGTTTGTCCACTTGCTCTTTTTAGCTTACACATAATTATTCTAGAAAAATAAAACAATGTTGAGTTTTCTAATGCAAAACCTTGAGTGTGCCTCTGACTTGTGTAGGTTTTATTGTGGATCCATTCCTGACAGCTTGCTAGCGGATGTAGTGCCTTGTTCTGATAGAATGCTAGCCTTAGTGTGAGATTGCACTTCTCAGCTTAATCTTGTCATGTATTGTTCTTTGTTGGTAAATCCTGTTTTGTCAATTTTAAAAGTGTCCACCTGGGAA
The DNA here is from genome assembly GCA_029574335.1 of Rana kukunoris. Taxonomy (NCBI): domain Eukaryota; kingdom Metazoa; phylum Chordata; class Amphibia; order Anura; family Ranidae; genus Rana; species Rana kukunoris. Next base: position 101,077,589 of record CM056054.1, read on the forward strand.
ATTAAGTGAGTCTGTAAAAAGGAGACTTTGATTTTGAAATAATATAAACTTTCTCTTTATGAGTTCTGCACCTGTCCAAGCTTTTTTCAAAGCAAGAAAGGTCAGTTTAAGGAAAATAAACTGATGTTGTATTTGCATTTCTGAAGAAAAGAAAAAGAAATACAATACAGCATAGTCCATTGAGAAAAGGTAAAATATACTAACAAGTGTTTCTGTGTTAGGATAATTTTCCTTATTTCCTGTCTAATTCACAGATGTCAGAACAGGAAGTCAGGGGAAATCTACTCTAAAAGGCACACACAGCTCCACTCAGCCCAAACAATGCAAATGTACTCAAATGTTGGCATACCGGGTATATAGAGCTATCTATCATAACAGCAAAGATAGACAGGTGAATAGGCAGGATTTATGGATAATTATCAGTCTATGGCAGGTGGCATTATCTCAATGAAGCAGCGTACACAGTCCAGAGGATAAAGCCTGACCTGTTTTGCTGGAAACACTTGGCTGCATCAGAGGCTTTCATCAGCCTCTTCTAAAAATGTACACACTTATATGTATGGTGAAAACAATATTGGGAGGCAGTAATAATATCAGTGTGTTTGTGCATTCGTGGCCAAGATTCTTACATGTTCATGCATTAATGTTTTGATAGATAAAGCACAAGAATTGTATTTCATACTTCAGTTGGATTTTTTGACCAAGTGGGTTGATAGTTAAAGTCTGGTTTCTTTTTGTTTTAGGTAACTTATATAGTAAATGCAACAGACAATTTAACATTTTAATAGCCTAATTGAACCCTCCAGGTTTTTTGTAACTTTGATTAGCTTGGCCCAAATAAACTGTTTCCATTACTAAGCAATACAACTGCTTTTGGTGGTGTATAATCTATATGTAGCATCAGCTGCATATAGTGGCAGTGGCACATGAACCTCTCATCCCAATCCTGAAACAAGTTGGACTGAACACTGCTCACCACTTTACAAGAAGCCTTATATTTTTCCGATTGCTTCCAAGGATTCGTCTGACTGGCTGAGGTAAAGAGGCGGGTGGATAAAAGCACAGTGCTAGATACAGTTTATACAGCAGACAGCAGGAGCTTGGCCCAAATGAACTATCTGAAGTAACACAAAGCCTGGAGTTAGGCCTTACATTTTAGTAAATGAAAGTTTACTGCTATGACTTAAATAAAGTATGCAATCCATAGGCGTGAGCAGGGGGTGTGCCAGGTGTGCCTGTGCACACCTTAACCACTTAAGACCCGGACCAATACGCTGGTAAATGACCCAAGGTGTTTTTGCGATTCGGCACTGCGTCGCTTTAACAGACAATTGCGCGGTCGTGCGACGTGGCTCCCAAACAAAATTTGCGTCCTTTTCTTCCCACAAATAGAGCTTTCTTTTGGTGGTATTTGATCACCTCTGCGATTTTTATTTTTTGCGCTATATACAAAAATAGAGCGACATTTTTGAAAAAAAAACACTATTTTTTACTTTTTGTTAAAAAAAAATCAAATAAACTAAATTTTAGTCAAACATTTAGGCCAAAATTTATTTAGCCACATGTCTTTAGTAAAAAAAAAAATCGCAATAAAAAAAAATAGCTACCTAGCGGGAACAGCGACACTAATACAGCGATCAGAAAAATGATCGCTTAGTGATGCTGGCAATAGGGAGTGAAAGGGTTAACTAGGGCGGTGATCAGGGGGTTAAAACTTTATTAGGGGGGTGGGGGGGCTACCCTGGACCTAACACTAACTGTTTTTTACACTGCCTGTCACACTGACACTAAATGCAGTGATTAGATCACTGCATTCAGTGACACGGTGACAGGGGGGGTGGGGGGGGGGCGATCACAAGGGGTTAATGTGCCTATGTGAGTGTGTGTCAGTGTTGTGTTGGTGCACACTTACTTGTGATGTCTTCTCTAATCAGCAGCGGTGGGAAACACCGCTACGATGAGAGTTTACATCATTTCCTCCTTCCTGTGTAAACACAGGAGGAGGAAGTGACAGGAGCTGGGAGCGCGCGCATTGGCTGGGAGCGATCGCGGGGGGGCGGGTAAACGCCGACATCCGCCCGCTCATCCCGGATCGCTCCCGGAGCCAGGGGGACCCCCGCACGCCGCGGAGGGGGTCCCGATGGGACCCCCGAACCGCACTTAGGCGGGGACGTAAATTTACGCCCTTGTGCCTGTACGTGCCATTCTGTGGCCGTATATGTGCGTGCGGGGGTCCTTAAGTGGTTAATCACCGCTTGAGATGCATATTTCCCCTGCTGATATTGTACCAATGCCCTCAAATGGGGCTCCAAAAAACAAACAAACAAAAAAAAACAATAAAAATATAAAAATAATAAAAATAAAAAGCTACTGACACTGTCCATGGCCTTACTGACACCAACCTCTGCTCTACTCACAAGTGTTCTGCTCTACTGACACCGTCCATGTTTTAATACATTTGTGGACCCTGATGCAATAGGCTGCACACACCTATGATGCAATCAAAAGTCATAGTCTGCCAATAGCAAACATATACACAACGGATGTATAAATAATATAAAACAAGCTTAGAATTGGGGTATGAAAGGTACATACAAGCGGTGTATCAGTAGAGGTTTTTTTTTTTTTTCAAAATGTAACCAAACATTTGTTATTTGTGTCAACAAAATATAAAATTAATTTAAACATTCTAAGACTTTGCTACATCGATAAACTCATTCTGCCAATTCTATTTGTCTGGCAGTTATGCTGATCCTGAAAAGAAATTCTGAGTCAATAAAATCAAAGTAAAGTGAGAAATGTTGAAGTGCATATTTGTTTCATGTGTACTCAAAGTTTAAAAGAAAAAACCAGCATGAAGGCCATGGAACTAGCATTAGCAATTTTTACTCTCAGCACAGCCTTCCTTTAAAGCGGAGCTCCACCCGAATTTAAACATAATCTTAAGATTACTACTGCTAATAAACAATGCACAAACGGATATTTTTGTTTCTGAAATATTTACAGTTCCAGATATATTCGTCCTCCTTCCGGTCTGCACATTGCAGGTTTTTCTTGGGCATTTCTTCATTTCCTGGACCGCACAGTGTGCTCTGGGAGCTTGTCTGATAGCTCCATGTGTTCAGTTTCTGAGTTGTGATAAGAAACTTTGCGAGATTTCAGGACCAGCACAGACGCTGACGCCACAGCTCCCCGTTGCGAGTGCGATCGAGTGGTGGATGCTGGGACAGCAGCATCACCGCAACGAGGAATTGCCTGCTTGTCGGCTTCTAATGCCCACAGTTAAAATGACAGCACGAACAGGGTAATAAAAGTCTATATTGCGGGCAGAATGCCAGAGGAGCCGACGTAGGACACCAAAAACGTGAGTTCAGATAAGCAGCGCTATTAACTATTTAAGTAGCCCTTAAAAAAAAGTTTTTGCGTGGGAGATCCGCTTTAAAGTGACTCTGTTGCTAAATAATAATAATAATTTAAAAAAATCCACCCTTTAAAAACACTGATATTAACTACCAGCACTGCCATGTATGACTTCAGTCCTTGCACTCTTGCAAAACTATGCCAGTCAAAGAATCTACAGCATCTAACCCTGTTGGATGTATCTCACAACTGCGCCCCCAGCTGCATCCTGTGTTCCCACATGTTATATCTCTACAACCAGGGACAGACAGTGTTGCAAAGAGATCCCTATGTACAACCAATCCTTGGGGCCCCTCCATTTAACTGCTACTGAAGTAGAAAGATGTCTTCATTATATATTGATTGACAGCTAGATAGAGGAGAGCAGTGTTCAAGTTGATGTGGAGGTAGGACAGATCTTGGCACCCATCTGATTTTGACTGGCATCTTGTAAAAATGGACCCCTAAATACCAGTGGGCCCTTGTACTTTTGCTGTCTGCAAAAATGGTATGTATATCCATGCCTATAATTCTGCAGGGACTCAGTACTGCTATTGCAGTTAGTGGGTGGATCTGTAGCAAAAAAATTAAGGGCACAGGTATCTGCAACACCCTGAAGATTTACATGCTGAACATCCTTTGGCTGGCGTAACTTTCCAACAGAGTACAGATATAAGTCATCAGGGACAAGGCTTTACAATTTATATTTTTCCTAAATAATAACTGAAAACATTAGCATAGCAGCATATGACAGTATGGTTTTAAGATTAATGGTATTGTACAACAGTCTAAGGATTCATATTGTGGCAATTTACTCTTTTCAATTTATCTTTCCTGAAGTAAAGGTACATTCACAGTTAAGGAGGATGCACAAACAGACTTCAAACGGTAGATACAGCATTTTTCAAATTGACATGCAGCTTTATTTATAAAGTAGTTAGAAAAATAAATAAAATAAACAATGCCAATATATATATATATATATATATATATATATATATATATATATTCTGTCATAGACACTGAACATAGCTCTCGAGCTGCTTACAGCCTTGAGTCAAGAGCAACTGACAAGTTTGACAGATAATATGTGCTAGTAACTTAGCTTGATCCGTTTTTTAAAGTGTATATATATATATATATATATATATATATATATTGAAGCCATTGTTTCAGGAGCTTGAGACACTGACAACTGTATGGGAGTCATTGTAAACAAATAGATAACAGTCCATGTCTTCCACCTTATCATGGTTCCTTGCTTTCCTTTATCATGATCTAGCATTACATCGTCTTAAGAAGTGGGAATGTGAGTATCAATGACAATGACAAGAGTCCATGACACTGAGACATGGAATGAATTACAGCATAATTATGTGGGGATGTGATGTGAACATACTGCAAATCACATCAGTATGTGGATAAAAAGAAAATAGGATGGGTAGTGTAGGCAGCCTTGTCTTTGCAGTCGCTAACTGGATGCTATATTTGAGAACATAAATTTTTCAAAGAAAGTGACACGTCTTTTGGAAATGCAACTGAAAAGACTGGTGTTTTGAAGCTAGACAATTTGGGCATTGCTATAAACTCACTCAGGACTGGATATACCACCTATTACTGCCAAAGGTCATTCAATTAGTGCTGTTATTACTACCACCACTAAATAGTAACCTCCCTCTGTGGGGGCACAAGTGCTTTGGTCGCTCAACGGCAAGTATCTGGCAGCATGGACCAGCCACCTGCATCCTAGCAATCAACTATGTCATGATGCCGATGGCTATGCAGTCATAAACTGCTCCCTGGCCAACCTCTGTAAATATACGGCCTTGGTGGAGCATGCGTTGTTCTGGGAGGATACACCTGTGTATTCTCCCCGAACTGCACCTCATGTGCACCCCTCGAGGTGAGCATCAGCACGATCTGTGATTGCTGTGTCCACCAGACATGGATCACTGATCGGTGTACCAGGCCGCTGTGCTCTGTCCAAGTAACATGTGATTGCTGTGACCAATCACAGAGATCAAATGTCCAGTAGTAAACAATGCACAATAGTAGTGCTTTCTACTGTGAGCTCTGTAATTACACAGTACAGGGCAAATCACAGCAGCCCTGTACAATATGATATCTGTAGTCAATCACACCTGTAACGGTTACCACCGCTTACAACCTTCCATCCATCCACGACAAGCTTATCCGACACACCAACAACCAGGCAGACATGATCCATTCCATTTCCCAGAATAAACGAGACAGCGCTCCGTTCTCTAGTTTCCAAAATGTATGAATATCTTTATTGGTTCTTAGCTTGCTTATATCCAGTACAACAGAATGCAGTTAATCACAGGACAATGTAATCTCCACCCCCCTATTCACTCACTGAGGCCATGAATAAGCACTGATCCAGTGCGAAACGCGTCGGCTGTTCCTTGTTTCTACTGCTGTGACCCTATTTTTGTACATGCTATTTTTGTACATGCTGTCTATTGAATACAAGACCACCCATCAGGTTTTGGAGTGCGGCTATCCATTTTTCTTTGTCTTCATTTTGCTTAGTGCACCGCCAGCACCCTCGGTATCCTGCACCACCTGTAACCATTTAGTGATCCCACCTGGAGCGGTGACTCCTTTCTCTCTATCGTTTCTGGTAGCTAGACATGACGGCACCGTATTATCAATAGGGTTCAATTAACCTTGAATAGTAACACAGACATCTAGTTGAATAAGTTCTCTATACAGCTTTGTCACACAATGGCAGTGAGAGTGGGTGTCTTTACATTGAGTAGCCAACACCTTAGGATATTTCAATAGCCTATTATACAAAAGGTATGACTCACTGGCTGACCTGGTCATGTCATCATGACTCCTTGTGATATCTCAGTCCTGCAATATGAAGTATTATTAATGTCCCATCTCATGTAATATGAATTATGATTCACTATTAGCCACCCTATACCCAAAAGGGCACATGGTGGATTTCGACCCAAGAGTTTTTGGTGCTGCTGGCACAAGAGTATCTCTCATCCTTCCAACGTCTCTGGGTGTCACGGGCCATTCTGTTACAACACCTATCACAGTAGTTCTCAATGGCTAAATGACTGCACCTGAGAACTGTCAGAAATGATTGCCTACATAGCCATCATGGCAGAATATGCAATCATAGTGCCAAAAAAATCCCAATCACCTCTCCTATGCAGTGTCACCATGGTAACAATGCACTGCCCTGGTGCAGTATGTAAAAAAAAAAAATAAGCATACTTTTTTTTTAAATGATAAAAAATCCATATATTTTTAAATACTGTCACCAGAGCAAGTTCATTATCACTATGACATTGTACTGCTGTAGCAGTGATAATGTACAATGGATGGCTGCTCTGGCTGTGATATCAGTACAGTGTCACCAGACCAGCGCCGCCAGTCAGTATCCCTAATCATTTTCTCACCAGTCAGTGTCTCTAATCACCACCGCCTGCTCACAGTGTCCCTAATCACTGCTTCCTCACTCACAGTGATCACCGCCACACCAGTCATATTGTCCCTGATCCCCACCACACCAGTCATATTGTCCCTGATCCCCGCCACACCAGTCATATTGTTCCTTATCACTACCACACCAGTTAAATCACTTAATCACTAATACACCACTCACAGTGCCCCTAATTACCACCACACCAGTTACAGTATCCTTGATCACTGCTAAACCAGTCCCAGTGTCCCTGACCACTGCCTTACCAGTCATATTGCCCCAATCACCACCACAGCACAAATTATATTGTCCCTAATCAACACCACAATAGCTACAGTGTCCCTGGTCACTGCCCTCCCCCCAGATACAGGGTCTCTAATTGCTGCCACACCAGTCCCAGTGTCACCAGACCAGTGTATGCCAGCAACAGTGTTCCTTATCACTGTCACACCAGTCATCAGTGTCACCACACCAGTATAAGCCAGCAACAGTGTCCCTGGTTGTCTCAACAGCAGTCGCAGTGTCACTAAACCAGTATAAGTCAGCAGCAGTATTCCTGCTTGTTACCATACTGGTCCCCAGTGTCACCAGACCAGTGTAATCTATCAACAGTGTTTTTGATCACCGCAACACCAGAGTTGTACCAACCCTGGCCTGTTTATTGATCATATCTATGCCTTTTATCCTGACCAATATTTTGCTTGTTTGGTGACCATGTCTCTCCCTGTGGCCAGAACTAACCCATCTGAACATCCAGCTGACCATGTTTTTGTGAGTCACCAGTCCCAGCCATCCCCTTTGGTCAACCACACTACTGAAACCGCAGGAACACTTTTGTTCTTACTTTCTTCAGCCTCCTGCACTTCCTGACCACTGAACGTGACATTTCTGAGGGGAGCCATGTACTAGTGAGCTAGACTTGCTTGGCTTGTAGGAACTGGGACTGCAATATGTGACGCTACACTAAGCTATATTCCCTGACCAGTTGTCTGACCATTTTATCTCTGTTTTTTTCAACAATTTGTGTCAAAACAATTGAGTCTTCAAAAGAGCTACCATGCCCCTTAAAAATACCTTTGTGTGTTTGCTTGCCAAAATATTTTCATTGTGCGTGTGTTTCCACTCTCCTGGTGCTCCAGGGCTCCAAAAATGCAATAGATAGTAAGGAAAGTAGATGGGTAATCTATGCCCTAGAGCACCTGAAGGTGCTCTTTAGATTTTGAGCCCATGTGGCTGGGGAAAAGTTTTACACATGTGGTATCACCATACTCAGGAGGAGTAGCAGATAGTATTTTGGGGTGTAATTCTAAGATTAACTATGATGTGTGCAAGAAATCTCTTGACAGCTTTGTGCAAAAAAAAATATATTTTCCTTTTCTTTCATTTTTTGAAAACATGCGTCAAAAATTACATTTTCAAAAGACTCACTATGACGTCCAAAAATACCTTGGAGTATTTGCTTTCCACAATGGGGTCATTTCGTGGGTGTTCCCACTGTCCTGATGGTCCAAGGCCTCCAAAAATGTGATAGGTTGTCAAGAAATTAGAAGCATAAATTATGTTCCTAGTATTTTAGGGCCTCAAGAAATTAAATTAGTCAGTCATTACATAAGGATTGATCAATTTTCACACCGTAGTTTGTAGACTCTCTAACTTTCACACAGACTAAATAATATATACTGATTTGGATTTATTTTTTTACCAAGGGCATATATTATAACACAATTTGGCCTAAATTTAAAGAAAGATTATTAGCAACATTTGTATAACAAACCAAGAAAAACGTCTTATTTTTTCACTTATATAGTAATTCAGATTAAATGCCACTAAAAGAAAGCTCTATTCATCATTCAAGGTGTGACAGCACTGCAAGCTGAAAATGGCCTGGGCATGAAAGGAGTATCCAGTCTTGAGGTGGTTAAATGGCTTGGTGCAACATAACAAACAATGATGACTTTAGAAGAAAATTTCAGACCCATATACTAGATAGGGGATTGGTATGAAATTTAGGGGGATGCCACACAAGCAAAATAATGTGGGGCCACTCCCTTATCTAAATAGGGGGTTGGGTTTAAAAAGGAAATCCCTTTCAAAAAGCAGGAAAATAAAATCTGTGGTCTACCCATAAAATATGTTATTAGGGATGATACCCTGTAAATCCCTCCTCGTTGTTTACATGCCGATGCGGGGTCAGTAGCTGTTATCCATGGTGTAAAATCCATTGGAAGCAGACCTGTCTGTGGGACATTTTTTTTTGTTTAATAAAATTGTTTAAAAAAATACTTTTTTTTAAGGCTGCTTTCACACTGAAGCAGTCAAGAGCTGATCGTTTTAGTGGTGCTTTACCGCTGTTGTGCCACTTTTTGACCTCTAGCATAGTGCTTTTAACTAATTTAACTTAACTTTAAGGCTTAATTTCCATGGACGTTTTTACAGACACTTTTTTTTTGCCTTTTTTACAGCTTAAAAACGCCTGTCCATGCGGTAGCAGTTTTGAGCGTTTTTGAGCGTTTTTTAACCACTTCGATACCGGGCTTTTATACCACCTCCATACCGGGCCTATTCTGACACTTCTCTCCTACATGTAATAATCATCATTCTTTTGCTAGAAAATTACGCAGTACCCCCAAACATTATATATGTTTTTTTTAGCAGACACCCTAGGGAATAAAACGATGGTCATTGCATTGTTTTATCTCGCACAATATTTACGCAATTATTTTTCAAACGCCTTTTTTTTTGTAAAAAAAAATTGTTTCATGAATTAAAAAAATAATAAAACAGTAAAGTTAGCCCAATTTTTTTTGTATTATGTGAAAGATTATGTTACACCGAGTGAATAGATACCCAACATGTCACGCTTTAATTATGCACACACTCATGGAATGGTGCCAAACTTCGGTACTTAAAAAAATCTCCATAGGCAATGCTTTTTTTTTTTTTACAGGTTACCAGTTTAGATTTACAGAGGAGATCTAGTGCTAGATTCGTTGCTGGCACTCTAACGCACGCGGCGATACCTCACTTATGTGGTTTAAACAGCGTTTACATATGTCGGCGGGACTTACGTTTGCGTTCGCTTCTGCACGCGAGCTATCGGGGACAGGGGCGTTTTAATTATTTTGTTTAGCTTTTATTTATTTTTTTTACTTATTTTTTATTTATTTTTCCACTTTTTTTCAATTTTTTTTCCACTTTTTTCCTATTACAAGGAATGTATACATCCCTTTTAATAGGAAATGTGTGTGAAAGGTCCTCTTTAAGGAGAGATGCGGGGTCAATAAGACCTCACATCTCTCCTCCAGGCAGGAAAAACCATGAGATCGGTGAAAAAAAATTCACCGATCTCATGAATACTGTTGCTTACAGCCGCAATCGCGGCTTTGTTTACTTACGGGACCCGGGCGTGACGTCATCACATCGCTCCCGGGTCCTCCGACGGTCATAGAGATGACTGGTGACCATTTGGTCACCAGTCATCTCTATGCTTCCTGCCGACGCCGGACGATTCGTTCTCCGGGCCCCTGAAGGCACGGGAGAGCCCGGAGAAGCACCGGATGGCGGCGGGAGGGGGGATGTCCCCTCCCACGGCCTGTAAGAACGATCAAGCGATCATTCTTATGTCGTGCAGAATCGCCGGCTGAAGCCATCTACAGCTCAAAAACGTCATGGTGGGCATGAGGCCATAGACTAACATGGAGAGCTGTTTTTAAGCTGCAAAAAATGCTCAGAAAAGTGGCTGTAAAAACGTCCATGGAAATGAAGCCTAAAAAGGAGTTAAAAACTGTGTTGCAGCTCTTGAAAATGCAATGGGCAGGAGCGTTTTGGGAGCACTGTATACAGCCCTCCCAAACCGCCCCCAAAGATGCTGCTTGCAGGACTTTTCCGAACACCCCGCAAGAGCACCGCGTGTGAAAGAACCCATTGTAATTAATGGGAGGTAGTGTTCAGGCGCTTTACACGTGCTATTTCTAGCGCTAAAAAGCCTGAAAACTGCCTCAGTGTGAAAGGGGTCTAAGGTGTTAAAAAAAAAAAGTAATATTAAGTAAATTAATCTATTATGTGTTAACTATAGGACAATTTAACAGGGGGCCTACCCTAGCAAGTTACTCTCCCCATTTTCCCCACTACCCCTTTTCTGGCCAGTCAGGCTGCATGCTTAGAAAAAGATCAGGTGAAGTTTTTTTTTTGGGGGGGGGGGGCAGGGCAATGCTTTTCTGTCTTTATTAGATTTACATTACCAAAAATCTAAACACTAGTAAAAAAGAGGATTCTAAACATCTATTCTACACAATGATTTTGGGCATTTACAGTAAACACCAATGTAATAGGAGCATTTATACATCCTACCATTACATATATTGTGCTGTTGTTGTCGATTTTTTATTTTATGTTTTGCTAATTCTCTGCTAAAATATTAAATGTGTAAATATAATTATCATTTATCTGTGAAAAGTGTGTTTTGCATAAAATAAGCATTTACCGGTAACTAATGAACATCTTTTGTCCTAATGAATTATTATTTTCTTTCATGAAAGGCTCAATTCACTAAGCTATAAAATAATTGTTTTTTGTGAAAATAACAGTTATTATTGCAAGTAATAACAGTTATAGCTAAGTTGGGGATGGGGGTAATATTTGCATGGGGTTTGACTTTGCCGGTATTATTGCTCACCAGAAGCCCGAAGCTGATGCTTCTTTTGGAGAAAAAGCACATATAAAGATTGCTTTTCAAAGGAATAAATACTTGTCTGTGCTTCTGATCTCCTATAGAGATATACATACTGCAAGGTTAGTCCCAGCATAAAGAGCATATAGATTAATAATAAATTGTGATAGATTAATATGGGCTCTAAAGGAAGAGGCATGCTTCCACATAAAATCTTGTACACTTTTGCTTTGATAAGCCGAGTGTAACCAATCTTTGTAACTGCTTTGTGCCTTTACACTGAGGGCTGTCACTTGTCACTCAACTGTTTGGATCACAATGCGCTTTCATTTCAGTCTGAGTTCTTTTTATGGGTTGCCAGCCTAACTGATTTTCTTTATTACCATTCACTTGCCTTAGTTCATTACTTTATTTTGAAGGCATGTGCTTTTTCTGCAAAGAGTATTCAACAAATTAAGGGAATAGGCAATGCTGATGGTTTTCCGGCATGTGAAAAGGAAGGGGAGAGGTAAAGGAGCTGGAGTGGATACAACACTGAAAGCAGTTAAACAAAACTGTGGTAACAATAAAAGTGATACATTAACAGCATTTACAAACACAGTGTAAGCTGTCAGTACACACTTATTTGCTTCAGGTTTTGTTCCTCTAGCATTGTCTGGTGCTCCTAAAGTTAATCCACATTCTTATAGTGTGTAGTAGAGACACCCTTTACCCCCAAACCCACAATGCAAAGCTCAGTGATTGAGAAATCAATCTGTGGGCACAGACACTGTCATGCGGATGACAGGGGGAGTGTTAATAGTTATGCAAATACAGACTTTGCAAGAGTCTGTGTTTGTATAACCACTATGAAAGCACTTTAACCGCTTGTCGCCCGCAGATATACGCCTGCAGCATGGCAAGGACAGGCAGAAGGACATATATATATGCCCCCTTTAAGAAGCAGTTGTTGCCCGCCGCAATCTTCGTTGTCCCGTGAACTGGATAGCCGCGGGCATACCCACGATCGTCTCACGGAGACATAGAACCGGGAGATGTTAGTTTAAACACAGCATTTCCCCGTTCTGCCTAGCTGACACTGTCACCGATCGTGTTCCCTGTCATTGGATCTTCAAATTCTTCAAATTCTTTTTATTTATTTTTTTATTTATTTTGAAGATTACGTTTAGCTTCTTTAACAGCAATTCCATCACAAGGTTTACTTTCCTAAAGTGCAAGGCCAGGTGCTCCTGGGCACGTTCACTGCAGCAGTGAGGGGCACATGAGATTACCCTGCTACCCTGCCATAAGACTTGCAGTTACATGGCAGTTAAAAGTGGTGATCTCTCATATATTTATTTTATTTTCACCATTGCACCTCTCACAAAAATTCTCAAAGAACATTGATTGTAAAGTTATAAAAAAGTTGAAGTTTTTATTCTCAACACCGATTTGCACTCCACTTTTTCCATATATCTGATAAACAAGAGCAGGAAAAGATCCTTAAAGTATATATACATTCAATTATTATTTTTTTGTTTAGAGTGGGGAAACACATTTTTGTAATTTTTGTCCTATTGTGGGGATTTCCCTTCTCTTCTCGCCTTATAGATACAAAATATAATAGGAAGAATTGTCTCCATAGTGAGGGAAATGCCCTCTTAGGCCTTGTACACACGATCGAATTTGCCGCTGAAAACGGTCCGATGGACCGTTTCAGCAGACATCTCCGATCGTGTTTATGGGCTAGCGGACAGATTTGTCCACCCGACAGATTTCAAAGCATGCTTTGAAATCTATCCGGTGGGAATCTGTCCGCCCGACATGTCTGCTGGTTAGTACACTTACCAGCAGACATGTCATCCCGCTCCGTCGCCGCACCGCCGCCGAATGGATTCGGCGCATGCGCGGAAGTGTTTTACTTCCTGGTGCGGTGACGTGGCGGCGTCAACGTCACCGCCACGTCACCGACACGTCAGCGCGCTCTCTGCTGGTGGGGATTTTGGTTTGCTCATGTGTACACACGAGCAAACCAAAATCCCAGCAGACAGATTTGTTCAAATCTGTCGGACGGACAGATTTGAACAAATCTGTCCGCTCGTGTGTATGGGGCCTTAGACAGTTGTCTCTGCAAAAAACTTTCTTAATGGAAGATTTCCGGTTTCAGTGGCAACCCAAAAAGTTTCAGAAATCCTTGCAATGTATATAGTTGTACTGCAGGAAATAATTTCAATTCAAAGCTTTGCAGACATGTTTATTCAACATGGCAATGTACAATACAGAGGCACAGAATGCAGCATGCTTTAGCATCTAATTAAATCTATCCTGATTTATGTGATGACTTACTACATCTTTGCTGTTGTACAATTTTTACTTTTTTTTATTTCTCTAAACACAGTCTAACTTGCTGTTTAAAGCAAAACGGGTTTACAGTATTACATTGGCAAATTTTTAGCAGATTGTTCCTATTGACATTATTATCCAAAACATGATAATCTTTTCCTGGATTGCTACGAATTTTTTCAAATCTTGTCTATCTTCCCAGTGACTTCAGAGACTCCAGTACTTCATATCACCTGCCTTATGCCCTGCTGTTAGACATGTGCATTCGTTTTCGTTAGAATACATTTTTGTCCGAAAATCGGGTTTTTCGTTATCGTATTAGCAAACGATAACGAAAGTGCAAGAAACTAAAACCGAAAGATCCGACATAAAAAATGCTTTATTTTCATTTTCGTTGCGGTAAAAATTCGATATAGAGAGATTCGACATTATAGGGAAAAGATTTAACATCATTGAGAAAAGATTCGACACTATAGAAATAATAGATTCGACATTTCAGAGAATAGATTTCGATTTATGAGACGTAAAGATTCGACGTTCCGTCGAATATTCTTTGATATCCACCATCAACCAAAAAAGATTTGACGTTCCGTCGAATCTTTCTTTCCTCTCTTTTTTTTATTATTTTTTGCCCATTCGACAGAAACCAAGTATTATTGGATTTTCCGACGAAAGCTATTCCCCAACGAAAAACTAAGTAAATCAAAACGATTTTCGGAAGTAACTAAATACATTTATTTTCCAAACGAAAACGAAAAAACGAAACAAAATATTCCAGTCTGCACATGTCTACCTGCTGTTAGTTTTTTCCCAGGACACTTAAGCTGACCTAACTTCATTACATGCAAAATGTAAACATCCCTAATATGCAGCAATGTAAATTCAGGAGCTGCCAATCTGCAGATTGTGTGGCAGTAATTGAATTGACCCATTAAGATTAGTTTCACTGATACTGAAGTGTTACAAAGTATAGACATGGGAATATATATTTTTTTGTAAATTGTGAACTAGTAAACAACATAGGCCCGGATTCACATACATCGGCGCATATATATGCCGCCGTAGCGTATGTCTTTTACGCTACGCCAGTGCATCGTGGAGAGGGGAGCATGGAATTCACAAAGTAAATGCTCCCAATGTTGCGCCAGCGTAACGTAAATTCGTAGACGTAAGCCGGCCTACATCAAAGTAGGTGGAAGTGGGCTGGAAGTTGGCGTGATACATTTAAATTAAGCGTGACCCCATGCAAATGAGGGGCCGAGCGTCAGACAAGTATGTCGTGCCTTGGACGCATCCCAGTGCGCATGCTCACAATCACTTCGAAACAACTGCCTAAGATACATCAAAACACTGCCTACGGTGTGAACGTAACCTACGCTCAAACAAACCAGTGAAACAAAAACATTTTAAAACTCAAAAGTCCCAAAGTATAATGTAAAACTGTAGCAGCGCTACTTCCAAACTGGCGTCTGGAACACTTTTATATGTCAATCGAATATAGGAAATCAGATGATAGTGCAGATGGATGCAATACACAGAAACAAGTCCTTCAATCAGAGCTCCTTTCACCAAGGGGGGTGTTCACCACGTCGGGGGTATTAACTCCCCTTTTGGGGATGCAATCACCACAAATATGAAAATTAAGAGCCTTGAATGTATATCTGTGTATATCCTGGAAGTTGCACTCTCCACCAGCCGGTATGTTTTTTGTTGTTTAATCGAACCGAAATCACATATAATAGAAAAAACTCATATAGTGTGATATAGTTTAAAACAAGTTTATTGAGCCCCAAAACATCCCCTTATAAAATGTGAGTACCACAATATGAAAATAACAAGCAAATAATATCACTACTGTGCCTGTAGGCCTCTCCTGGTGGGACAGTGAAGTTGTTTGTTGCTTAACCTCTTTCCTGTTCCTGGTCCCAGGGGCTGTACAGAGTGTTAGGTTCAATGGATAAGTGTCACGCACTGACGCGTTTCGTCATTGGTTGACTTCTTCTGAGGGTGTGACTAAGCTTATCCCTGACCTATTATATATCATCGTCCGTGGAGCGCATATTATGCGCCAATTGGTTAGTTCCGGTCACATGAGCGCACCGGAACAAACCAATGGGCGCATAATATGTGTTCCACGGACAATTATATATAATAGGTCAGGGATAAGCTTAGTCACGCCCTCAGAAGAAGTCAACCAATGACGAAACGCGTCAGGGCGTGACGCTTATCCATTGACCTAACATTCTGTACAGCCCCCGGGATGTATTTGCCACATGCGTCCAGCGTAAATATGCACCCACTATACGCCGGCATAGGAAAGTTACGTTGGGCGGCTGAAGCCTATTTTTCGATGTATCTTGCTTTGTGGGTCGGCGCATAAATATGACGGCGCACATTTGTACTTACGACGGAAGATCTGGAGATATGTTGGCATAAATGCTTTGTGAATCTGGGCCATATTTTAAAAGAAAATAAAGCCTATGTTTCATTATACTGTATTTGTAGTTACCTATTGATTAATGTAATATCTTTTTTGTGATTGTTAGTGACAATTGAATTATGTTAAATCTGTTGAACTGGGGCTTTGTGCAACTCATGCATTCATTAATTTCAGGGTTAATGAATCCTTTGTAAAATTTTCAGTTTATTGCTCAATGTGTTACAATGAAGTTTTACAAGGTGATTTATGTGCAAGAATGCAGGGAATATCCTCCCCACTGACTGCCATACATCCTGTAGACCAAGTGGACCTTTTGTTTGCACAAAAATTGTAACAAGTAGAGGGAAATAACATATTTTAGTAATAGGATATTGCCAAATGAAGTCTTTGTTACTACACTCAATTAATTTTTTATTGACCATATAGAGGGGTGAAGGTAAAAGACAGGGTCATTGCATTATACCTTGTAACGGTCACCACCGTTTACGACCTTCCATCCAACCACGACAAGCTTATCTGACACACTCTGACAATCCTGCATACACGATCCATATCAATTCCCAGAATAAGACGAGACTCAGCTCTGTACTTGCTTCAAAATATATGAACATTTTAATGGCAGCTTTCCAGCTCTTTTATACAGTACAAGATGTTACAGCCAATCACAGGACAATGCCATCTCCACCCCCCTATTCACACTGGGGCTAATTCTAATCCGTAGCTAGACATGTGGCACTGCATCATCAATAGAGTTCAATTAACCTTGAATAATACACAATCACAGATAATCTTCACACATATCAGGAACCTCAATCACATTATCTTAGACAGACAATTCGGCACCGATACTGACAGATACATTCCTTGAGATAATGACATCAAAACCAAATACTATCACACCTGAGCATCAATACATTCCTAAAGCTAACTGACATGCTAATTCAGTACATCTGAATGGAGACTTAACACATTGTTTTAAACACAATGAATCACACAATCAAAAGGTCTTTCAGGCCCTGATGCAATTAACACCTTTCAAAAGCATGCGTCTTTCACAGTGAATAGCTAACACCTCAAGACATGTCTCAAGACATTTCAATAGCCTATTATACAGAGGGATGAGTCACTCTGGTCTTGTAGACCTGAATTAACACCTTTCAAAAGCATGTGTGCCCAGATTGAATAGCCAACAGCTTTTGATATCTTAAGACATCCTGCAAACATGAATTATTATTAATGTCCCATCTTATGTAATACATGAATTATGATTCTTTGTCACCCTATGGCCCTAGTGGACATAAGGTGACCCTAGACATAGGAGAATCTCAGTCTGTCACGGTTCATTCCGTTACATACCTCATTCGTGGGCAACTGTCACGGACATGGCATGCACAGACGTGTATTAGCAGGTGCCCGTCTTGCCTGGCATAGGCTATAGCCTATGCGCACGCACGGGAACATTATCGCGCGTGAACGCACATTAGTGCTAACAGGTGTACGCATATGGGCATGCACACGGTAGCCGTTAATGCTGCCGTCAAATGGCCTGCATATTATGCGCCTATATAAAGACAGTAGCTGCACTAGTGCAGTGTTGTTGGATCAGCAACTTTACCCTGTGTTCTGATCCTGTGCCTGATCCACTATTTTCTGACCAAGCTGCTTTCTCCAGACCTTTGGCTTGTCTTAACCCTGATTATTCCTGTCTGTCTGACTGATTTCTTGTTGCCAAACCCAGCTTGAACTCTAACCATTCTCTGCCTGCTGTTTATAAAAGACTGATCCTCCGTGTATGACATGGCTTGTCTGACTCTGCTCCAGTCTTCTGCTTCCAGCATGTGTAGCTCCAGTACTGCCATCCAGCATCTACAACTTACCTGCATCTACTGTTCCTGCTACCTTCTGCTGCTTAACAATCCAGCCCATTCCTGCTACTCATTAGCTGTCACTATCACTACAAACGGGTGACTTTGCAGGCACTTTTACCTCACCATGCTCTCACAGCCACTGTTGCAAATCTAGTGGTCCTTGAGCTGGGGGTGTACAAGAGGTCTCCCTCTACTTGTCAGGCTCTCCCAGATGGTACATAACAGCAACTCTGTTGTCTCAGCATTTTATTCTTTGCGTCTCAGCTTTGTGCTCCATTTTCTTCCCGAAACACAGAAAATTGCAACCAAAGGAAGATACCACCGCTGATAGACAGCGATAATGGGCAGGATAAAAATTACACAAATGGAAACAAAATAGTAAAAAATACCATTATGAATACATGTTTGAAAAAATTGTTTTAAGGGAATTCTTGTTTGAGATTTTCTATGTTAATTTTGGTTTTACAGTTCTTTAATTAATAACAATTTAAATCATTTTCTAATATTCAAACAAATGTTGAGAGCATGCATCATATCTTCATTTTTTTTCATTATAAAACACATGTGACAGAATCCATCTTTTATCTTTTAATAATCACTATTTTTGAAAAGGGCTTTCAACTCTTCAGTTGGTGGAGAATGCTACTGACAATGCTTCAGAATCACATTGCTTCAAAAATATCAGACTGAGCAACAATTTTTTTTTTTTTTTTATACAGAACCACACTGTAAAAACAATGCACCCCAACTTTATGCCATAACCCCCCCCCCCCCCCCAAAAAAAAAAAACTAAAACATCTGAGCTATAGCCATTAGGCATGTTTTGGTAAAAATTGCAGCAGACAGTACATAAATGTGAGCAGGAAAAATAGGCTAAAATGTTGAAACACAAACAAGGTACTGTTGGATGTTTTGCTACACTAGACATTCAGGGGCACCTCAAGCCAGTCTTACATTTTTGAAACCCAATAGTCATTTTTTTTTATTTGCAGCCTTGCTGTACTAGTTCATGTTTGCTGGACCAGACCAGGGATGGCCTCAAAGAGAACAAAACTGACAAACCACCCATGAATCAAACATGGGCAGATACAACTATACCTAGATAAATTAGCAGTTGTTCTGTAGTGCAAGGAACACTATGAATGAATGAATAATTGAGTGACTTGTATAGCACTACACTTGCAAACTGATTCGCCTCTAGGCACTTTTTCCAGCCAAAGTCTGCTTGGTTGGTGCAGTCATTTTACCCCGTAGGTTCTCGACACGCTTGGCACACAGTCGTACACACATATATACTGGGCTAATTTGGACAAGATCCAATTTACCTACCAGCATGTCTTTCAATTGTGGGAAGAAACCAGAGTACCCGGAGGAAACCCACGCAGACACAGGGAGAACATGCAAACTCCAGGCAGATGGTGTCATGGTCAGGATTCGAACCAGCGACCCTTTTGCTGCTAGGTGAAAGTGCTATCCACTACACCACTGTGCTGCCCCCACTATGATATCAAAGTAAGAGAGATAGGTTCGTCAGTTTGAAGTTTTTAATTTTACTATTCAATCACAGAATGGGGTGCAAAGTAGAACTAAAAGTCTTACCCAGCTGCAGCAAAGATTGTGTGGTATGGAAAAATGGAGTAAAGCTGGGCATACATGCAGTTTTGTTTTTTTTGTTCAACTTACTGGTTGGAAAAACTGTCAGATTCCTGCATCAACACAAACAATGTTGATGCAGGGATTTTTCTGTTCTGTTTTAGAATATATAGATCCGTGCTTGCAGCCATTGGCTGCAAATTCTGGTTGAATGCTGGTTATCCAGCATGATTGTTCATTAAACTGTATTCTGTTGAACAGACAGCAGTACATACCAAATTTCGACCTGTTCATTCATTGTCACATGTGTACCAGTCTCAAATATGGATTGTGAAAATACAAATCTTTTGGAAGGTAAAACTGCGTTCAAATATGTGTTTTATTGTTTTATTTAGCAATTATTGTGAAAAAGTGCATAACACCATTTTCCTGTAACTTACAGCTAATGCAGCCAGCAAATGTATCAAGGAATTAGGAATATGTCAACTAGTAACAACACATACAAATAGTATTTTACAACAATGAATACCTCTTAGTGCTGCATGTGGATGCACTGTAAATATCACAATCTACATCATCAACACCGAGCTCCATCAACTGACAATCATCTATCCATCTTACACATACAATGGGTGGTAATGCAGGAATTTAGATTTTGCATCCCTGCACCAATTAAACCAGTACCTTTGTGGTAACTGAAGCACAATAAGGCAATGTGAAAAACTTTCATTCCAGATTTAGAGGGCACTGTATGGAAAAATAATTTCACCTTGGCTCTTTGAAGAACACTACTTACATGGCATTTTCATTTCTTACTATCAAAGTAACATTTTAGGAATTATAATAGCTTGTGTCAAATCCTTTATAAGAGGAACTGGAATTTGAGGGATTCCTAGACATGCACATTCTATATTAATGAAATGTGTTTAGTATTCAACTTCTATGTCTATGTTGCTTTCTTACAGCAAATCATTTTTAATAATATGGAAAAGAGCATTTTTTTTTTTGCTTTACTAAATTTTTTTTTACTTATTGGGCTTATTGTGAAGATCCAAGAGGAAGCAAGCTGAAGTCTATTTAAATACATGAACTCACTGAACTGTTTCTAATGATATAACATCGCTATCATAAAGTAATATTGATAAATGTTACCAGTTAAATTGATTCTTGAGAAGGTTCTAGGTTAGTTGATTTGTTATAAATCAAAATGAGCTATAACTTTGAAATACTGATTAAACATTAACTATAAAGTTAACATTCTCAACTGTTTTGTATAGATACAAATATTTTTACATGATGATTTTCTTATAAATTGTTCACCGTCAAGTAAAATGTATAATTTCCAAATTTTTCTATGTAGCCTTATGTTTTAAGTGTTTTTTGAGATAAGCCTCACCAGTCAAACTATAGAAAATTATAATTATGTTGTCACACTATGTGGTTGTAGGAAATCTTAGGTTTCTGCTCAGGGCACTGAGGTTGATTTACTTGATTTAACTGTGCATGGTAGCCAATCAGCTTCCAATCTCAGCTTGTTAAGCTTTGCCGAAAAAAAACAGAGCTATACCAAATTTTGCGCTCTCTAGTTTCAGTAAAACAACCCACTGTGTCTACAAAGTGTAAACAGAAGGCCAAGAAATGGTTTCTAGTATTGCTGAGTTTACCATACACATGGATACTTTTATCCAGGGATTCATCAAGAATACCAGATTAGAAACACTAACATGTAGGCAATACTATCCACTAGGTTTAACATTCATGATTTGCTGATCTGTTAATTGATCATCATTTTATACATAAATTAACCCTGTCTCAGCTTAGTGGATTGTTCAGAAAAACTGACAGGTGCTCATACAGACTAGAAATCAATAGCAGGCTGGGACCACAGCCCTATTGCTCCAAATAAGTACAATGCATTACCAAGCAAAGGCCCTAGAAACACAGCTCCTTGGCTACTAGATAGGTTTATTATGCTATCTTCACACAGCTTGCATTTTTATAAATCTCTTGTAGTTCATTCTTCTATTAATTGTATCCTATTAAGGTCAAAGAACACCTCTGCCTTTCTCTACGGCATATGGGAACGTTGTTCTGTAGTTCTAACACACTTCCTGATAACATAATGGTAACATCAACAATTATTGCTATGTACCTATCAATTAGAATAGATATAACAAAACTCTTTTACTTGTATTTAACAGACCAAAAGAGTGAAAATAAGAAACATCCATTAAAAGTTTGCATACTGTATACTTTAAAGGCCAAATCACACTTCTGTAGTTCATTGTTGTAACATGAAAGTTACTGAAATGCATTTTATGCAAGTTATTTGGATTAGTGCATTGCCATTCTGAAAATCCTTCAAAGGCCAATAGGCAAACCACATGTGTCTTAGTGCACTGCATTAGAATAGTTATTTTTTTGTCCATTTTGGTGCATTGGCAGCCCATTCAAAATGAATACTGTAGTGTGTCCTAATACAACAAACAATAATGCATGACACAACACACAAGAACAGCAATGTGTGAACTGACACTAAATCAAAGCTATGTGGATGAATTCTAGGGTGAATTGTTATCACATTTCTATGGTCTCACATTAAAAAATTTGGAAATTACCCACCGTCGTTTCTTTAAAGGTTAAGTATACAATGAAATACATGTCAAAACATTATTTACTGATATGACTTTCTGTAAAAGTAATTTAAACTGTTGCACTCAGAATTGGATTACCTGTAGCCGAGAGTCTGGAAGTTGGCCAGCTGGAGTGATTTCAGCTTCCTCACATGCACTGACCTGTCCTAAATTCAATTAGAGCTAAGTACAGTTAAAAGCCAGCAGTGCAGGACTATTAAAATCAGGCCTTAAGCCTAGTACACACTGCTATTTTTTTTTTCTTTCAACCCAACGGGCTGAACGAAAAAACCCTGACAGCTCAGGTCGGAGCCGCTGTATCAACAATTCAATGTTAGTACATCAATCTCCCCTGCTGTTCTATTATGTTCTGACAGGGGGACGGCCCCCTTTCAGAACACTCTGGTCAGCACTCTCAGCCATTGGCTGTAAGCTCTGACTGGGAGCCTGCTAGCAGACCTTTTTTCAGTCATGCTCCTTTGACAGAAGTTTGGCCGGCTTCTGTCCGACTAACTGCAGTTCACATGGGTCAAATGACACATGGGCCTCCCAAAATTCAGCCCATGTGTACAGGGCTTTACTGTGAATTATCGTCAAAGAACCTTCACTTTACCCACAGTGATAAATATCATGGAAGTGATTGTCCCCTATGTCACCTATGTATCTTTGAAGAAAGTACTAATTTTTGTCAGCAGCCTGTGTAAGCACTTGCAGTGTCATACTTACTTTCTAGGCACAGCCACAGAGTTGCTCACATCAGGACTGGCCTCTCTCTTGAAAACTGCATTAGGAAATCAGATCCAAGGATGACAACCTAATGATTTGCAGCCTATTAACCCATGAGCATAAAAATCCCAGGTAGTACTCTGATATCATAACTGGCGCAATGATATTAATTAATTCAAAGTGATCTAGGGATAAAGAGCCAAGCTGCTGGTACAGCATCATGTAAATCAGCTTATCCAAAAGAAAAGATAAAATCTGCTGATCTCAGTACCAGAAACTTGGCCCTCATTCTTGGCAAAGGGATGGAGAGTTACATTACTGATGTTAGAGACGGACAATGACTACAGTTGTTACAGTTACTAAAGGTAAGTATGGGCATTGGCTTCAGTTAATTGAACGTGTTTTTTTTTATTGTGTTAAAAAAAAGGATTAAACCATATACAGTATATAAAATCTTATCATTGTAAGAACCCTTATCACCATGATATGTTTTGTCAAGGCTCCTATAACAGGGACTTTTGCTGACAGCTTGACCATTCACAGGAAATGAAAAAATAACTGCTGGAAGGATCAACAGGTGAAAAAACTATTTCACTGGGAGAACTCAGACCCACTAAAACTGATGTGTTAACCACTTAAGGATCAAGCCTCTTTTTGAGATGTGGTGGTTAAAAGTTAAAATCATTTTTTTTGCTAGAAAATTACTTAGAACCCCCAAATATTATATATATGTATATATATATATATTTTTTTTTTCTAACACCCTAGAGAATAAAATGGCGGTCATTTCAATACTTTCTGTCACACTGGAATTGCTTACTTTTTTGGTAAAAAATACACTTTTTTAAATAAAAATAAAAAAGTTAGCCCAATTTGTTTTATATTGTGAAGGATGATGTTACGCTGAGTGGAATGGCGACAAAATGTTACCCTTAAAAATCTAATATGCGATGTTTGAAAAATTCTACAGGTTGCATGTTTTGAGTTACAGAGGAGGTCTAGGGCTAGAATTATTGCTTTTTCTCTAATGATCCGATACCTCACATGTGTGGTTTGAAGACCGTTTTCATATACAGGTGCTACTCACATATGCGTTTGTTCAAATGTCAGAGGAACTCCAAAATTGTTTACATACAAAACATGGATAAAGGTAGGTATATTAGACACATAGAGCACATTTTGCAACCGACTGTTGCTTCCTCAGACGTATGGTATATACAAGTTTTATAATAAAAACACATAGTCACATATAGTTACATCTGGTTGAAAAAAGTCCATCCACGTCAACCCGGAAAAAAAAGAGAAAACCTCCATATGCATTATCCAATACATATAGCTGATCCAGAGGAAGTAAAAATAAAAAAATAAATAAAAAAAATAAAGCATGAATCAATTTTCTCCAGCAGGGGGAAAAAATAATTAAATAATGCTTTTCAATGAACACATATAAAAAAATACTTCTTATATACACAAGAAAACATCACAGAAAGTAAAATAAGACAGATCTTGTAGGCATAAATAGTAAAAGTTATGGTAACTGTATGAGATCCCTTATCAAGGTCAGTTAAGCATGTTAAAAATAACTAAACATTTGACAAGAAGCTGAAAAAAAGTAACACATGCAGAGATTAAAGCTCCAATGTACTCGATTCTGCAAACCCTAGTTTTACAGACACAAAATTGTCAATTGAGTTTAACTGTACAAAAGGAAAAAGGGAAAGCAAGGGGGTAATGAGAAAGAGGGAACCAAAAAAAA
Organism: Rana kukunoris; assembly: GCA_029574335.1. NCBI lineage: Eukaryota > Metazoa > Chordata > Amphibia > Anura > Ranidae > Rana > Rana kukunoris. The sequence goes on from CM056054.1 coordinate 101,102,458, forward strand.
GCACCAACTCATAACCTCCAAAATCCTTAACTCATTGTATCCTGCAATATTGTCCAGAGAATGCAGCTACACTATGCTATAGTTGTTTTGTTTGTCAGGTAGAAGAAAACATTATCTGATATTCTGATCTGATGGTGGCGACCCAGTAAGAATGAAAGGGAAGGATAAAAAGTTTTTGTGGAAGCATGGCACAGGTTCAGGAGGTCAATAAATGACTGCAACCCACAAAGAAACCAAGAAAAATAGATAGTGTGTCAGTTAGCATTACTGTCAGCGTTAGTGTCAGTTAGTATTCCTGTCACAGCTAGAGTCTTTTAACATTCGTATCAATGTTAGTGTCAGATTTGGTGTTCCTGTTAGCGTTAGTATCAGGGTTCGGGCTAGTGCCATTATTAATGTTAAAGTCAGTGTTTTTTTTTTAAGTTTTAGATTTATTATTATTCTAGCGTGTGGGGTGGAGTGTGTGTCTTTTTGTGCTTCTATAGTATCTGTTTGTGCCAGTGTTAGCGCCAGTGTCTATGTTTTAGGATTTTAAAACTTGTGTGTGTTATTGTTTCTGTCGGCATTATAGTCAGTGTCATTGTTCTGTCAGCATTATTTATCCTGTCATCGTTAGTATCAGTGATCATGTCAATCCCAGTGTTGACTTCGCTGACAGTGTTTTAGAAACAATAAAACAAAAAAGATTTTAGACTTATCCTTTTAGTGTGTTTGCTGGAGTGTGTTTCACTTGCATTCCTATAGTGTCAGTGTTTGTGTCAATTCCAGTGTTAGTATCTGTGTCTGTATTTTGGGGTAAAAAAAAAAAATGAGCATTAGTGTTCCTGGTAAAGTTAGTGCCAGTGTTCCTGTCAGTGTTGTGCTTTTGAAAAAAAAAATAAACATTTCAGATTTATTACTTGGTATTACTTGTATGATTTTCCAGCTTAGGGTCTGTTTGTATAGTTGCCAGGGTTTTAGGATTTAAAAAAAAAAATTGCACCTTGTATTTATTTTTGTGTAGGGTGCTTGTGTGTGTAATTGTATGCCATTGTTTCAAGAAGATGGCACAATGGCTCTTTACAATTGAAGAAGCATGTGTCCTCCTGTGCTCAGGCAGTAAAACGTAGTCAGCCTCAGATACTGAAACTTTCCCTTGTTATAGTGATAGTGTCACTTCAGGCAGCGCCATAAAATGTGCCATGCCCAGTACCAGTGGATATCGAGATAATGAAGGTTTTTTTTTTGGTAAATTTTCCTGCAGTTCATGCACCCCCAAAAAAATCATTAAAGAAAATCCCATAAAAAAATTAAAGGCTGACTGTTTTATAGACAGTGTATACCAGCCAAACATGCCCGCTATGGTGTCAAAGTTTACAAAATGTGTAAAAGCACAACCAGGTATATGTTCAGAATAAACCCCCCCGTGCTGCCCTGACAATTATGAATTCACGTGACGTGATTGTAACCGTATTAGTGCAATTGTGACAGAGAAAATTGAGTACTGTCCGTGATACTTTTTTTATTTGCACTAACATACAATTTTTCAGGACAGGCTTTCAGGGTGTTTCCCCTTCTTCAAGGTCTGCTTGGACCTTGAAGAAGGGCAAACACCCCAAAAGTTGTCGTGAAAAATTGTATGTTAGTGCAAATAAAAAAAGTATCACGGACATTACTTAATTTTCTCTGAATTCAATAGAGAACTTGTTAGGCAACTGATGCAACTTCTGCTCTACCAAGGCTACTATCTTTGCCATTTTAGATCTCTGCATGCTGCTGGCAAGAGAGTATGTCAGACCATGCAAAAGAACTGCAGCAATTTTCCACAGTAGCTGATGATGCAAAATCTAAAAAGAAGCTCAGTTAGCAACAGGAGAAACTACTGGCAGTCAAATGCAATGTCTTTATACCAATGGCCATCCATCCAGAAGACACTGGAATGAAACAAGTGTATACAACAAATACATGAGTTAGGTCAACCTCTTTGGACCTGGTCCTGCAGCGCTAGTTGTGCTAATGTGCTAATGCACAATTATTTATGGGCACCACTGCTACAAACAACAAATAATAGACATATACAGTATATGGTATCTTCAGGCACTTTAGGGGTAGAGAAATTTAATATGGGTAGTTTTTTTGTGTGGGGTCATGGTAATGGAAAGACATATGCAGCTAAAGTTACTTTGATATTGAAACAAAACCAAGTTACAGTATCCATTAAATAGGAAATTTAACCTGGAAATAAACAATTAGCAAACAAGCAAGGTTTTATATTTCCATTCTAACATTTGCCACCAAAAAAGCTCAATATGAAAAAAATAAATATATAATTCATCTGTATACACAAGGTAGTTGCAAACAAATGTAAAGTTTAACTAACAGATTGCAAAACTGCAGATGTTAAAAACTCAGACATTAAAGCAAAATTAAATCCATGAATTTAACCGTTTCCCTAAACAGTTACATTCAAGGTATGCAGTGAATAAAAACTGTCACAGTTGATTGTGTTCTTAACTGAACTGTCAAGCCATCAAATGGCTGGTGTCATAACTGATTCCATGTGCAGTACTGTTTTAACTGCAGATCAAACGGCTGACAATCTCTTTGGCTGTAAAGATAGAAAAGTTTACTTCTACTATGAGGTTGCTTTTGTCTTCAGGCATTAGGGGACTAAATTACCAGTTTACCAAAATATGAGGAGGTAGCCTTTGGGTGTGTACACATGTTTTTGTTATTTTAATATTTTTGGTATACTGGCTTCTGTGATTACACCCACCCTAGATAATAGGGGAGCACCACCTCGGTCGGTACTGATATTGTGCATTGTTCCCAAGACCAACAAATTCTTTGATGTTAAACTACCATGTTTTTGGAACCTTAAAGTGATTGTTAAAAATAACAAACATGTTATACTTACCTGCTCTGTTGCAGTGGATTTCCACAGAGCAGCTCCTCCTTCTCTTCTTGGGTTCCTCTTCGGCTCTCCTGGCCCCTCCCTCCTGTTCAGTGCCCCCACAGCAAGCAGCTTGCTATGGGGGCACTCGAGCCAGGTCACAGCTCCCTGTGTCTATTCAGACATAAAGCCCTGATCTTGGCCCACCCCCTCCCTCCTGATTGATTAGCTGACTTTGATTGACAGTAGTGACAGCCAATAGTGCCACTGTGGTGTCACAGCCAATCAGGAGGGAGAATCTTGGCCAGCTGAGACACTTGTGGACATTGCTGTAAGTCCGCCCTCAAAAAATGTACTTGCCTGCTCGCAAAATGCGAGTGGATTTTGAGGTCTGGTGTGTGGGCTGCCTGTGGGTGGGGGGGAGCACCACCGGCAGCCTGGGTTTGTCGGAGCAATAGTAGGGGAAGAAAAAGGATAGGAGAGACGCTGCCGCCTAGTTGATCAGCACGCAGGGAACAGCTTTTTTATTTCAATAGCTGTGTTCCCAGCTGTGCGCCGTCATATACAGCCCCCTCCCCTGTCCATGCACGTTGATAGACAGATCACCATCCCATCCCTGTCTTTTAAAGTGCCTGGACAAGGGGGAGGCGCTGTATATGTCGGCACGGCGGGGGAACACAGCAATTAAAATGAAAGCTGTTCCCTGCGCGCTGATCATCCAGGCGACAGCGTCTCTCCTCTCCTTTCTCTTCCCCTACGGGCCTACACAGTACACAGGTAGGCAGCATTGGGGAGACAAAGCTGCATTGGGGACACAAAGGTGCATTGAGGAGACAAAGCTGCATTGGGGACACAGAGCTGCATTGGGGAGACAAAGCTGCATTGGGGACACAGAGCTGCATTGGAGACACAGAGCTGCGTTGAGGACACATGGCTGCATTGCGGACACGTGGCTGATTTGGGGAGACAGAGCTGCATTAGGGACACGTGACTGCAATGGGGACACAGGGCTGCAATGGGGACACAGGGCTGCAATGGGGACACAGGGCTGCAATGGGGACACAAAGCTGCATTGGGGACACAGGCTGAATTGGGAACACATGGCTACACTGGCGGACATGTGGCTACACTGGTGGACAAGTGGCTGCACTGGCGGACACGTGGCTGCACTGGCAGATACATAGCTGCATTGGGGCCACATTGCTGCAATGGGGAAACAGATAAAGTTGTTAATATTTATTTTTATAACTTAATTCTGCATAAAACAAGTGTCATTTCATGAGATAATTTACGAGGGTGTGATTTGGGGTGGGCATGGTAGGGGTTGGGTGGGGCTACTGGTGGCGAGTAACCCTTGAGGCCTGGTTAGTAGCTCAGGACTTGAAATTTTGAGCCCTGCTGTAAGTATTTGGGGGCATTTTCTATACTTTAGTGAGAAATTCAGGTATCCATAGTACTCATTATAGCAGTAATACAAATGATGATATTTTAGAGTGTAAAAAGTCAAGAAGAAAAATACAAGTGGTAATAGAAGCAGCAGGCCAAAGTGGCCAACTTGATTAAAATCCAATTTACCTTAATTTAGATTTGGTTTCTATGAGTTACTGAAACCACCATTACATTCTTTTTTCACTGTTAAGACTATTTGTGATGTTAGTTACAGCACATTTATTTCAGAAGTGGACTGGGACTTCTTATTTTTTTTGGATTAAAGCCCTAGCCTACATCCCATACCAGCTACCAAGCTATAATGTCTAAACTGCCATAACATTTGAGCCCTTGTAATATAACCAAACTCTGTTATGTTATGCAATGCATCCAGACCTGTAATTTTAGACACTGGGAAAACAATTTAGTTATGCTGATCCTGCATCACAGCTTTCTCTCACTGCTGGCTAAAGTCCAAACATGAGGTGAGAACTCGAGAACCTCATTGCATTCCATCCCTAGAGGGTTTTTTTTAAAGACAACATGCTTACCTCACCTCTTGCTAGGATAGCTCTGTATTTGACAGTCAAGTGGCAAGATATGCTGGCCTGTTGCCGGTTTTAATATTACAGCATTTCACACTGATGAGCTCATATCTTTTTGTCACATATCTGCTCTCACATATTTTGTCACGTATCTGCTCTCTCTTTCTCACCTGCTCTTTCACCTAATTGGCTCCTTTTTTATGTCGCCCCATCCCAAGCTCTACTGTACAGGAACTGCAAGAGGATGATACCAAGTCAAATTTAGTTACTTACACAGGTTGCATTTCTTAAATATATTTAATGCCAGATAAATGATTACAGATCTTTATTACATCGTGTCTTGTATCGCTGCTTGGAATTCAGCTTTAAATTAAATATCCAGACAAAATAATGCAAGTTATTCTAAACAGCATATTTGTTGATCTAGCATCTCTTTAAAATATGTTATACTGACTACTTTAGAAATATATGTTTGCTTGCTGTTCTTACACAGAAATGATTGACAGCATTGTTTTAGGCATATAATTATTGGATTGTGAATTGATGATAAAAGAAAAACATAAAGCATTTGCTTGCAAAAATCAAACATAGTTTTCCTATAAATAAAAGATGTGGAAGTAAAAATTAAATAAGCGTTGCGGTATTAGTCTGGAAAGAACGTAAAAGATATCACAGAAAGTTAATGTGTTTTTATAAAGCGCCTGCACTGAATATTAAAGGGGGCATAAGCATTATTAAATTTTTTTGCACAGACGCATGATGAAAAATTGCCATTAATTTTGAAGAGAGCAAACACCAGACAATTATTTTGATGTGTTTTGTTTGTGAGCTAATACTGTTTCTAAAATAATGTTTTTGAAAGCTTTTTATAGATCTCATTAAATATATCTAGACTATTTTAATCATTTCATGGCGAATAATTAAGGGTTTTATTGTAATTTAGTGTGAACTGAAAAACAAAAAAAAACACATAGTAAGTTGTGGCCCAACTCACGGTCAATTGATACTGTTTTGCAGGGATACAGTTTTGGTTTGCCACTATCATGTATTTTGGTGAATGCTGTAGGTTCACCAGGAAGAGTTTTTTTAAAAGAGAGGGCAAAATGACAATGTTTAACCTAACAAAGGATAGGTTTGGGGTTGAGGTACAGTAGCAAGAATCAACTGTCAGGGCAGAAACATTGGGTCTTAGGCAGTGGTGGTGGTGCCACAACACTGTAACCCCTCACAGATTCTGTTGTTGAGATCAGGAACGAGCCCTGCTGTGAAATATTGGATCAAAAATTTTAATTATGCAAACCTGTTAAACAGGGGCAGGAACATTGAGCCTTATGCAGTGGTGGTGGTGACACAACCCTGTAAAGCCTCACAGATACTCTTGTTGAGCGCAGGAACGTGCCTTGCTGCAAAATATCACAGCAAAAACTGTAATTACACACCCCTGTTAAACAGGGGCAGAAAAATTGGGCTTTAGGCAGTGGTGGTGGGGCCACAACACTGCAACCCCTCACAGATTCTCTAGTTGAGTGCAGGAATGAGCCATGCTGCAAAATATCACAGCAAAAGTTGTAATTACACACCCCTGATAAACAGGGGCAGACAAATTGGGCTTTAGCCACTGGTGGTGGTGGTGCCTAGAAACAAAAATGTTCTTAGAAGCTATCCACATAAACATTGAGGAAGAATAGGATAGTCACTCAGCATAACAGGATAGTCACTCAGCATCAGCATAGGCAGTCTTCAAAGGATCACATTCATAAAAAAAAAATAGCATCAGGTGCTTGGTAGCTGGTGATCCATGTGTGATTCATTTTTATGAAGGTGAGCTGATCAACTGAGTCTGTGGACAGGCGCACTCTTTGATCGACTACAAAGCCTTTCAGGAGCACTGAATGTGCATTCCGAAAGAACGCTGGATGCAGGACAGGCCAGTAGCTCAATTGCATACTGTGCAAACTCTGGCCAGTGATCCATCCTCAAGACCCAGTAACCCAGTGGATTTTTGGTTGGAAAGGTTTCCAAGTCTGATCTTGCCCCTAGGTATTCTTGCACCATGTAAATCAGACGCAGGCGATGGTTGCTGGAACTGATCAGACCCTGGGGCTGCGCACTAAAAAATTGTCTGAACGCATAGGACAGACAACTCCTTCTCCACTGCTCCTTCTGTGACTGACCGAAGCCTCAGCAAAATGTTGTCCAGGAGGACCAGGAAATGGTAACCTCCCAGGCTCTGGAAACGCATTGCACAAACCTTTCTGAAAGGCCCCCCGAAGATGTTTCATCCTCTGCTCCCTCTGCAAAGGTTGGATAATTTCCGCAACCTTACCCTTGTAACGTGGATTAAGAAGGGTTGCCAGCCAGTACTGATCCCTCTTCTTGATACCACAAATCTGAGGGTCCTTTAGCAGGTTTTTCATTATCAGGGAGGCCATGCAGCGTAGGTTTGTTGAAGCATTTGGTCCAGAGTCCTCTGGATCATTAAGAATGACATGATCCACAGCCACCTCCTCCCAGCCTCATACAAGTCCATGGGTTTCTGAGGACTGAAAATGTTCCCTTGAAGACTGCTGCTGATGCTGAGTGCTAGGCTCCACCTCCATTCTGACACAATCCTCATCCTCCTCCTCTTCCTGTGAGATTGGTGGGCCCGCAGGAATACTGTCTGGATAAAGGGGGCCTTGAGAGGTAAGAAAGTTCTCCTCTTCCTCCCTCTGTCCATTACTCCACGAAGTGTGTGAGCCAACAGGTAGACAAGAGGGACAGTATCACAAATCCATGCACTGTCACTGCTTACCATCCTTGTGGCCTCCTCAAATGGTGACAGGACAGTGCACGCATCCTTGATCATGAGCCACTGGCGTAGCGAAAAAAAGCCAGGCTCCCCTGACCCTATCCTGGTCCCACACTCGCACAGGTACTCATTTATGGCCCTCTTATGCATGTGCAGTTGCTGCAGCATTGCCAAAGTTGAGTTCCACCTGGTGGGCATGTCACAGATGAGGAGGTTCTTGGGCAGGTTGCATTCCTTTTGGAGGTCAGCCAGCCGAGCTCTGGCATTATATGACCGGCAGAAATGCCCACAGACTTTCCTGGCCCGCCTCAGGAGATCCTGTAAGCTTGGATACCTGCACAAGAACTGCTACACCACCAAATTAAGGACGTGAGCCAAACAGGGAACATGGGTCAAGTGTCACTGTCGGAAGATGGAGAGGAAGTTGGTGCATTGTCACAAACAACCGTTCCTGGCTAAAGCTGGCGTGGTGTCAACTACCTCTGAGCCTTCGGAGCTGACATAATCTCTGCCCCAGTGTGGCTTCTGTCCCCTAAGCAAACCAACTTAAGCACTGCATGGCATATTTTTTTATTCTTTTAAGTACTGTTGCCAACGGACCGCATGGGAGCTCGACATATGTCTGGTCAAGCATGTGGTGCCCAAGCGACTGCTTTTTTGGATATGCTTGATATGCTTCAGAGATGTTGCAAACAGCAATGGCCACCCTTAAGCTGGCCCCTGCAGGGCATCATGCCTCGTTGGAGATGTGCCTCCTCCTCCTCCTCTCTTCTATCAGGCACCAACGTAGAGTCAGTGACCTCATCATCCCCTCTTTCCTCGCCCCTGGATCAAACCTGACAGTATGCTGCGGCTGGGGGAACATGACTGCCAGTTTCTTGTCCTTCTTGGGCACCCCCTTTCTCTGGGCTCACGTTACTGCTTTCATCCTCAACCTGGGTACCATCATCAGAGCTTTCAAAACGCTGAGCATCATCCTGCAGCATGTACCCTACACTGTGGTCGAACAGTTCGGGGGACTCCTCAGGGCATGATGGACAGTGGATATATATTTTATGTACTGCAGATCACTGAGTCGCCTGCCTGAAAGTGTCTTTGAACACGTACATCAGGAATGGCCTACAGTCAGGTATAGGCTTGGCTGGACTAGAATGCAGTGGATATATATTTTATGCACTACAGCTCACTGAGTCACCTGCCTGCCTGAAAGTGTCTTTGATATACAAGCCTTATATATATATATATATATATATATTAAATGCACTGCAGCTCACTGAGTCACCTGCCTACCTGCCTGAAAGTGTCTTTGAACACGTACACCAGGAACGACCTACAGTCAGGTATAGGCTTGGCTGGACTACAATGCAGTGGATATATATTAAATTCACTGCAGCTCACTGAGTCACCTGCCTGCCTGAAAGTGTCTTTGAACACTCCAAAAATGGCCTACAGTCAGGTATAGACTTGGCTGGACTTGGATGCAGTGGATATATATTTTATGCACTGCAGCTCACTGAGTCACCTGCCTGCCTGCCTAAATGTGCCTTTGAACATGTACTACAGGAATGGCCTACAGTCAGGTACAAGCCTGTATATATATTAAATGCACTGCAGCTAGCTGAATCAACTGCTTGCCTGAAGTATATTAGAAACAGTACACCAGAAACGGTCTGCAGTGAGATCTAGCTAAACTGGATACAGTGAATATATACAGTATATATATATATATATATATATATATACACACAAAGCCAGGGTGTATATATATATATACTTAATACAATGCAGCTAACTTTATCACCTGGTTGAAGTATATTAGAAACAGTACACCAGGAACGGTCTGCAGTGAGATCAAGCTAAACTGTACACAGTACAGTTAAAGGAGTTGCACTACGCCGGTCCAAAAATGCGCCGATGTACGTGAATCTGGCCCTTTGGTTCCAACCACTGTGTCTTTGTGTGACGCAGAAAAGGTGAACGGATGGACTCCACATGCCTGGTTCCCACTGTGAAGCATGGAGGAGGAGGTGTGATGGTGTGGGGGTGCTTTGCTGGTGACACTGTTGGGGATTTATTCAAAATTTAAGTCATACTGAACCAGCATGGCTACCACAGCATCTTGCAGCGTCATGCTATTCCATCCGGTTTGCGTTTAGTTGGACCATCATTTATTTTTCAACAGCACAATGACCCCAAACATACCTCCAGGCTGTGTAAGGGCTATTTGACCAAGAAGGAGAGTGATGGGGTGCTGTGCCAGATGACCTGGCCTCCACAGTCACCGGACCTGAACCCAATCGAGGTGGTTTGGAGTGAGCTGGACCGCAGAGTGAAGGCAAAAGGGCCAACAAGTGCTAAGCATCTCTGGGAACTCCTTCAAGACTGTTGGAAGACCATTTCAGGTGACTACCTCTTGAAGCTAATCAAGAGAATGCCAAGAGTGTGCAAAGCAGTAATCAAAGCAAAAGGTGGCTACTTTGAAGAACCTAGAATATGACATATTTACAGTTGTCTCACACTTTTTTGTTATGTATATAATTCCACATGTGTTAATTCATAGTTTTGATGCCTTCAGTGTGAATCTACAATTTTCATAGTCATGAAAATAAAGAAAATTCTTGGAATAAGAAGGTGTGTCCAAACTTTTGGTCTGTACTGTATATATATATATTATATATATATATATATATATATATATATATATATAAAGCCTGAATGTATATATACAGTATACACTATAATACACTGCAGCTATCTGAATCACCTGCCTGCTCAAATGAAATCACACTAAACTAAATGAAATTACACTCTCTCTCTCTCTCTCTCTCTCTCTATCTATCTCTCTCTACGCTAGGAACACACTACAGAAGGCTGGCGTGCAGGTGGCCTTATATAGTGTGGGGCGTGGACTTAACCCCCTGAGCCATAATTGGACAAAGCATACAGGTCATAGTGCATGCTTGGCCAATCATCAGCCAGCAATGCACTGCGATGACACAGTGCATTATGGGCCATGACAGGTCACTCAAATTTGGCGCAAACGGCCCATAATGTTCGATCTTCGTCAAACGATTGAACAGCCGATGTTTGAGTAAAACTCATGTTCGACTCGAACAGATAGCTTATCCCTACCTTTCACACTTCATGGTTCCTCCTTCAGGTTCTTTATCACTGCTGTATCCAGGCATAATACCAGGAACTGTGTTTATGCTCTAGGGCAAGTGAAGATTCCACAGGCATCAGAAATATAATTATGAATATTGTACCTTTAACCACTTCAGACACGCGCTGTAGACGAAAGACGTCCACAACGCGGCTCTCAACTGCTGGGTGGACGTCCCATGGACGTCCTTTTTTTGCATTCCCTGCGTGCCCCACTGGGGGCGGGCAGTGCAGCGGGGAAAAACTGTGCCCGGCACATCGCTGGGATGCCAATGCGCGTGCCTGGCGGCCGCGATGTCCACCAGGTACCCGCGATCGGCAGTTACAGAGGCAGGACGTGGAGCTCTGTGTGTAAACACAGAGCTCCACATCCTGTCAGGGAGAGAGGAGACCGATGCTGTGTTCCTTGTACATAGGGACACAGATCGGTCACCTCCCCCAGTCAGTCCCCTCCCCTCACAGTAAAAATCACTCCCAGGGAATACATTTAACCCCTTCCTCTCCCCCTAGTGTTAACCCCTTCCCTGCCAGACACATTTATACAGTAATCAGTGCATGACTATAGCACTGTTCACTGTGTAAATGTAAATGGTTCCAAAATAGTGTCAAAAGTGTAAAAAGTGTCCAATGTGTCCGCTGCAATATTGCAGGCCTGACAAAAATCGCAGATCACTGCCATTACTAGTCAAAAAATAAAATAAAATAAAAAAAAAACATAAATCTATCCCCTATTTTGTAGGAGCTATAACTTGTGCGCACACCAAATAAACGCTTATTGAGATTTTTCTTTTTACCAAAAATATGTAGAATGAATGGAGTAAAGTGGTTAAAGTTGCCTTTTTTTATTCAGTGATAAGGTTGCTTTAAAGGTTTATTTGTAAATCATTCAATGAAATATAAGAAAGAAAGAAAGAAAGAAAGAAAGAAAGAAAGAAAGAAAACAATAAAGGAAAATGTTCAAATATATAAAAAAAATAAGGGTCTGGTGATTTGCTTTGGCCAGGGTCTCAGTTCCTGTTGTCCTTGACAGTGGTGTTTATTTTAAAAATGTGTTGACTTAAGCTATTGTTTCTTTGATCTACAACAACTTGCACACAAAGTTCAATAAGGCAGCACATCATTTGGAAGGAAGCATGTAAACCATTTAGCTGCAAATCCCAATTCTTGCCAGCTTTGACTTGTGATGGAACACAGTTGATTGCAGTGAGAAACGCACCAGGGCACAGAATAATGTCTGCAGTTAATTCAAGTATACTGAGTGAATCACAGCTAGACTAATAATAAATCTTTCCCAGGATATTACAAACTCTCCACTTTGTTCTCAGTGTTCGTGAACTTTTCATTGCAATAAATTATTCTCCAATTGTATTAAATATTATGAGAAGAGATGAGTAAGCAAATTAACTTGGCATGTCAAAATAAAATTCATAGAACAACACATGCCTTTTGTGCTGCCATTAATCCATCATGTCATGTAATATTCCTGTTTGAATTATTATTATTATTATTATTATTATTATTTCCATCTGTTTCTTTTATTCTGTGTGACTAGAAATTGACAGTGTAGCAATCTAGCTTCCTGGCTTGGATCTACTGTTAATATGTTAGACACAGGTAAGATGATCATAGGACCAAACAATTGTGTATTGGGTATTGATGACTATAGACATTGCTATTTGTTTTTTGTTTTTTATATTTGACATTGAATAATTTCAATAATTTGACTTTTAAGTGTATTCACAAAAGTCACTTAAAGCTATAATATCATGCAGCAAGTTTTAGATTTAATATACAATTTACTTACAGTATAAGAGTGCCTGCATTGTACTCACGATTTATATAATATAAAGTCACTATAAATGTTTTAAATATGTTTATTTCTCTTTTGTTATTTAAAAGATGTCCTTCACTCTAATATATCCACCCTGAAAAAGCTTGCAGATTTGGCATTTTGTAATGACAACAACATCCCAACAAATCAATAGTTATTTAATTCCCAACAAGCTCTCAAGTCCATTAAACCTGATTACATTCACCCATTGCAGTTGAGTACAGTTATTTCTCCTACACCAGCACTTAATCTATAACAGGAACTTATGAGAACTTTCAAAAGCAATTCCAGCATCAATCAACATATAGTGAAAGGTACAATTTGCTTGTAATTATTTATTGAATCGGATGGCAGTGGGTTTGACTAAACTTCAGTATCCATATAGAAAAATAAATAAATACATAGACGTGAGTGGTCAGTCTGATTTTTGATATTTACTGAGACTACACATTAATTAATCTCTGTTGTGATTTTTACTAGAATGTTTAATATATATAATTTTAAACAGATTATGCTACATAATTACAACAAAGCTGTCATTTTGAAAGACTGACATTCATTATAATAAACCCAATCACCTAATATATACAGAAATTAGGGTTGATTTATAAATATGCATAATTACTTATTTTTTTCAAGGGAGTTTTCCCATAGATTAGTGAATCATGTGCAAAGGAAAAAAAAAAAACAGTGCTTGCACATGATTGGAAGATGGAAGTCACCAGAGCTTCAGCAGAAAAATTCCCTTGCAAAGCAAATAGCCTATTTGCCTTTAGTAAGCCAACTCCACTTTCTCTGTGCAGAATGGGGAAGAAACTAATTAGTGATAAACACTTACAGATATCCTGAAAAAAGAGCATTAATAGATCCAAGACATCCTAAAAGTTGATCTACCAGAAATGACAGACCAAAAATTTGCAAAAATAGTCAGGGTACAGCCATCTCCTATTTTTGGAAAGTATATATTTGCGTAGTGTAGGACATGGACCCCATGTCCCAGCGGATGTTAATTCTAACAAAGCATGTCCGTGAGGTACCACACATGCCAACCAATACCGTATACTGGTCGATTGACTTCTAGGATGTCTTTGATCTATTAATGCTTGTTTTTACAGGATTTCTGTAAGTGTTTAGCACTGATTTATTTTAATAAACTGATAAGCAGTTTTACACTATGTGGCTGTTTCATCTTTCCTTCATGGGTCCTACTATGGAGTAAACTTTAGCATCAGCCATGACAGTACCCCCACAAGCAATATAATAGAGAAAGCTGATTGGATTTCTATACTTGCATATCACGTCTAGACTTATAATTTGGAGTTGTGTTGTTGCCAGCAGCTTGCGCTTTTATGTTTAGTCTGTATACATGTGCAATTAATTTGTTTGTTTATATTATTTTTATAAATCTTTAGAAAAAGACAGACATAATACATAACAATCAAAAGATTTCGACAAAACAAAACCTTCACATCACAATAAACATGACACATGACATTCCTCAAGCATATAGATCATTCAATGTTGCCATCTCCTATGAATGAACATATAATTCTGAAGCTCCCCATTCCATGTACTCAAATTCTTGAGAAGGGGGAGAAGAAGAAAAAAAAACCCTTCCCCACATTCCATCTACCATAATCCAATCTTTTTATCCCTATGAACCTAACAAGTTAATAATGAAATACATTTAAGTTAAGTGGTATATCTAGGGAGGGCTGCACAACGGTCTCTCTCCCATTACACCCTAATTCAGTGCTTCCCCGCACCAAAAATCCTTTTAACCAAGTAAAAAAAATGTTTTTTAGTATATAGAATTAAATTAAATTAGGGGGTGGGTCTAGAGATGGTCGCACAGAAGGCCCTCTCCCCAGTTCCACTCTAATTCCTTGTCCCCTGTCCCCCCCTCTTCCCTCCTGAATTCCAGTCAGGAAGGGGGACAGAAAGAAAAAAATATTGAATTTAGATTAAGGGTGTGTTGTTTATAAATGAATATTTAACAATTAATTGATAAACTTCATTATTGAAAGTATCATTATTGAAAGTAACTCCATGTTAAACATATTGTGGCACAGTGATATCTCCTAAACTTCAGACTTCTTCCTGTCCATGGCCACATCTTAGAATTTGTTATTAACCAATGAGGTTATTATGCATTGGCAGCTTTAAACGATCTGCTTCTGCATTAGCTTGGGGTATCTGGCTCAAACACACAAAGCTCAAAATCGGAAATCCCGGGAGGAAAACCGAGAACCTGCTCGGTAACTTTTCCCCCATACACACAAGAGGTTTTCCTGTTGGGAAAACTCCTATGAGAGCTTTGGACGGGAATCCTGACTGTCTGTATGCTCCATCGCAGTTTTTCCCATAGGAAAACTGCTGGGAAAAAGTCTGCCGGGAATCCCGACGCGGGAAAAAAAAGAGCAGGTTCTCTTTTTTTGTCTGGCATTTTTTGGGCAGTTTTCCCATGGGGATTCCCGGCCAAAAGGTCTCCTTGCAGTTTTCCCTTTGGGAAACATGGCCGTGTCTATGAGGTTTTAGAATTCCTTAAGCTCTGGTTTTACCATGCCCTGTCTGCTCATGTAAAAGCTACCAGAGGGGGCTGTACCCAGGCTTCAGCAATGATTCGTTGTGAGTTGACAGCTGGCATCACCTGTCAAACTCACGCAACTTAAGTCAATGGTACAATTCGGCAACCACAAACCAAATGCTTGGCTCACGGTTGCTGCAAATGCGTCCCATTAAAGATCACGGTTTGGCAAAAAAAGGGCAAAGAAACAGGCAATCAGGAGGAGGCAGATTCACTGCATCTAAAAAGTTGGTGCTTAGCCACCCTCTGAAAAGCAATTCACCATGAATCACTTTTCAGAAGCTACCTAATTGTGAACTTAACCTTATTGATTTTACCAGTTAAATCCTCTTGCTTCATGACAGCTTCCTGGCATTCTTTAACATTAAAGAATGTCTTTATTTGCTACTAGCTTGCATATAATAAAGCCATGCCATGATCTGTTGGCATGCTTTATGAGTTCCTTAGAAATCCACGTTGGATAGAAAATCCTCTTCTCTCTGCCCTGTGGTCAACCTTGCAAAGTGATAGTATGAATTTTAAACAGCAGTAGGATCAATACAAGCAAATATAGCTCAACTACACCATTTATTCAGCCATGAGAGATGTCAATATACAGATTAGGGTGATCCATCTTTTTGATTTCCTACTGTCTTCTCAGTGACTACACAAGAGCTTTTGCCTGTATTAAAAGTGTTTGCTTTCTCAACCATAAAAATTCCAATTATTACACTAAGTGCACTAGAGTTAAGCTGCTTGTTGAAGGCAGCCCTGCATTACCTGAGCTACTTCTGTGAAGCATGGCTCTGCAGACAGAATCATAAGCAGTCCAGAATAAAGCAGTGCAACTACTGGGATGACCATATAATTTATTACGTTGAACCCCTCCACTAAATATAAATACTGAATATCAGCAAAAACAACCTTTCTTAACTTTGCAGCTTCTGACAAGATTGTTTCAGGAAGGATGGCATTATAACTAAACATTGTTTTCTTCAAACAGCTCCAAGGCAGGGGAAAAAAGAAGCAGTGGATTGATGCACAGAGAACTACAAGCACTCTTTAGTATTTCTGAACAGATTCAAGGTACTAAGGGGACCCCAGAGCTATCCAAGTAGAAAAATGGTTATGTCAGTATTTTTTTTTTTAATGGAGAAGCCTGCGTACAGAGCTTGGTAAGTGAGGGAGGGAGAGTAGGTGGATGAACAATGTGTAAGAGATGTTAGATGAACTATGGAGTGATGTGTATACCATCTGTCTTAGCATATTTTGTGGATTGTGTTTGTCATCATGTAGTGTACAGTAGATAGTAATAGAGCTTCTCCAGGGAAACTATACCAGATGCCCTTGTGGGCATCAGAGCATTGATAGAATTGTAAGAACAGAATTACATCCTACCACAGGAAGAATGAAAGATTCACAACATTTTTAAACATGATTGCATACTGTTACATATTTCAGCACAGTGTTGTATTGGAAAAAAAATGCATTATATTGTAGAAATGTATTATATCATATTATCCATCTGCAAAGCAGTAAAAACGCAATCACAACACCCCTAATAAGAGGTTACTAATCTTCATTACCTAGTGGGACATCCAACTATTTCTGCCAGCTCTAATAAACATAGTATAGTTGACAGTATTGGTAAATCTGAACAGCTTTAACCACTTAAGGACCGCCTACTGCACATATACGTCGGCAGAATGGCACGGCTGGGCACATCAACGTATATACTGTATATACGTTGGTTTAGGTCCGAAGCTCCAGGACCGGGACCGCGGGACTCGCGGACCCGATCGCCGCTGCAGTGCGGCGATCCATCCCTGGAGCTGAAGAACGGGGAGAGCCGCGTGTAAACACGGCTTCCCCGTGCTTCACTGTGGCCGCAGCATCGATCGCGTCATCCCTGTCATAGGGGGACGCGATCGATGACGTCACACCTACAGCCACACCCCCTACAGTTGTAAACACACACACGGGGAACAATCAAAGTCACAGCGCCCCCTGTGGTTAACTCCCAAACTGCAACTGTAATTTCCACAGTAAACAATGCAATTTAAATGCATTTTTTGCTGTGAAAATGACAATTGTCCCAAAAATGTGTCAAAATTGCCGAAGTGTCCGCCATAATGTCGCAGTCATGAAAAAAAATCGCTGATCGCCGCTATTAGTTGTAAAAAAAAATAATAATTAATAAAAATGCAATAAAACTATCCCTTATTTTGTAAACGCTATAAATTTTGCGAAAACCAACCGATAAACACTTATTGCAATTTTTTTTACCAAAAATAGGTAGAAGAATACGTATCGGCCTAAACTGAGGAAAAAAAAATGTTTTTTTATATATTTTTGGGGGATATTTATTATAGCAAAAAGTAAAAAATATTGCATTTTTTTTTTAAATTGTCGCTCTATTTTTGTTTATAGTGCAAAAAATAAAAACCGCAGAGGTGATCAAATACAACCAAAAGAAAGCTCTATTTGTGGGGAAAAAAGGACGCCAATTTTGTTTGGGAGCCACGTCGCACGACCGCGCAATTGTCAGTTAAAACGACGCAGTGCCGAATCGCAAAAAGGGGCAAGGTCCTTTACCTGCATTTTGGTCGAGGTCTTAAGTGGTTAAGGGCTGTCAACTATACTAGGTTTATTAGAGCTGGCAGAAATAGTCAGCATCTGGAGCGGCCAAGATCCCAACCGAATGCCATAAGTGACAGGTTGTATATATTAGATTTTAGACACGTGCACACTGAAATATTTTGTTTTCGGAATTTCGTTTTCATTCCGAAAAATACATTTATTTAGTTACTCCCAAAATTTGTTATTATTTTTATTATTATTATTATCTATTTTGTTTTTCGTAAAAAAAGAATGCATTGGCCTGAAAATCCAAATTAATTAAGGTCGAATTTGTCATTGAAGGCTTATGGTGTCTGTCGAATGTTCTGAAAAGATTCGACGGAATCTTAAAAAAAAAAGAAGATTTGACGGAATCTTAAAAAAAAAAAAAGATTTGACAGAGCAACAAAACTGTACGATGCCGCAATCATACATTTCCGGTCGAATGGTCCGCCTACAAGCTATAGAAGAATTCTAATGTTGTATGACTAATAATAATTATATTTATTAATTATTATTACTAGTCAACCAACATTAGAATTCTTCTATAGCCTATGGGCGGGGCATTTCACCATAAATGTCCGCTTGCTGCGATCGTATGTTTTTAGCTACTTCGTCGAATCTTCATGTCTCTCTATGTCGAATCTTTTCTCTCTATGTAAAATCTTTTCTCTCTATGTTGACTCTTCTTCATCGCTCTATAATTTTGAATCTTTTCTCGCAATGTCAAGTCTTTTTTCTTAATGTAGAATAATATTGGACTAATAGAGTTAAGGCTAGGCACATTCGACCGCAAAGAAAACTAAAAACGAGCATTTGTTTATGTCGGATCTTTCGGTTTTCGTTTTCTGTTCTTTTGTTATTGTTTGTTAAAACGATAACGAAAATACCTGAAATTCGGACGAAAATGCATTCGCGCAAAAACGAATGCACATGTCTATTAGATTTAAATGTGTGTCATGCAAACACATGTGCAGCTTTAAAGTACTGACAATTACTCACCTTTCCTGTCCAGTAGGGATGAGCTTCAGTTTGGGTTGATGCTGAGTTTGAGTTGATCTTAAGGTTGATTGATTGATTAAGGTTAACCAATCAGACAAGCTAAAGCACCAAATTTGGCCTGTATGCCCACCCAAAACTCTGCCTGCTGCTGCAACTGAAAGTGATTAATTTATTAATTTAGTGGCAGTATTATTGTTCCACTAACTAATGACTTCAGGGTTTCACGCTAGCTGCTTCACATAGTATATATACCTAGGGATGACCTGGGTGATGATGTCAGCCATCATCACCAACTGGCTTGTTGACATTCAGCATCTGGCCAGCGAGCTGTCATTTGTAGCGAGAATCCAGCGGGAAAGGATCATCATGTGTGGTTTGTTGTGTTTGTGTCAGTGGGTCATTGTTTATCATGATTCATGATGTATCTACATCTCTGGAAAAAATGTATTAACAATAGATTTACACTATGGGACTTTTTTGATACTTTGTCAGTGATGTCTATCTATTTACATTTATATTTTGTTTAAAATAGCAACAAGGGATATTATGTTCCCTTTACTCATTCACTGAGAAGGGGCCAATATCAGGATGCCCTCTTATGCTAAAGCGTGCTTTCGTATTCCAATAAATCCCCCCACTGACCCCTTCATCCACCAGACTACGGATGTTGGAATAAGACCCTTGCCCACATTAACATAGGGACATGCAGTCTTACAATGGGGCCTCCTTGCAAGGTACCATGCCAAAATTGAGGGCATGTGGCCTGGTAAAGCTCAGAAAGGTAGGAACACTCATTGCCCTTGCTTTTCTTGGCCAGCCCAACTGCTTGCCTTGATCAGGTAAGGATTTTGAGGGGACATAAGTCTTTTCTTTTTACCTGGGATCCTTAAAGTGGTTGTTTTAATGTCACAATGTAGAGTGTACGATTTCCTATCATCTGTGCCCAGTCTTGCCACACAGAGTTAATCCAGCGCTGAGTAATCCTCTTTTAAAGTTCAGTGCAAATTAACCGGACTTCAGATAAAAACCTGCCAAATTAGGTTAAGTCCGTTTCTCTGTTTTTGCTTTCAGTAACAGGTTATTTACAAATATAGCTTGGACATGTTTATCATAACAAGAGGTGATCCAAAGTTCATTGTATATTACTAGGATGTGTTATGATGTTATATCACCTCATGTTATGATAAACAAAACATAACATATGATAAACATGTCCTAGCTATATTTGTAAATAACCTCTCACTCAAAGCAAGAAGAGAGATTCCTGACTTTTTGTTTAGGCAGGTTTTATCTGGAAGGCTGTTCGTTTTCACTGAGAGGATTACTCAGTGCTGGATTAACTCTGTGTGGCAAGACTGGGCACAAATCATAGGAAATCTTATACTCTACATTGTGACATCAAAAAAACAATATTATTTTGGGGGTTTACATCCACTGTAACAATGATAAGTATCTTGTGCGCATTTTAAAAGGACCCATACTTTATTTTATAAACAAAATAAAACTGGGCAGTAAATGTCATTTACATTTGCATGATCTGTACTATGTAAATGTAAATGATATTTACTGCCCAGCTTTATTGGGCAGAGTTATTTATAAATTACATTTACTGCCCAGCATTTCACTTAAAATATATGTTTAATGTTGGACTTTAAGCCATACTAAAACACCCCACTCCCTGCTAAAATATTTTTTTAAACTTTTTTTTTGCCTTGTCATCCTGCCAATGTCCAACTACTCATGCCACGCTTCAATAGACTTCAATGGTGCTCAGAGCTATGTTTGGGAATCAAAATGTTATCTTTTGACTAATATCCAGTATACCAAGCTTTGCTCGGTTCATTCATCACTATTCTACTGCACACATCGGCCCAGATTCACAGAGCGCTTACGCCTGCGCAACAGGAGATGCGCGTGCGTAAGTCAAAATGTGCGCGTGCGTTTCGATGCACGGCATCCCCAGAACGAGATACGCCAAAAATCTACTTTTTTTGGTCCCGCGTAATTTCATTAGACTGGCGCATCCGTCCGCGCAAAAGTGCGCTAGACAGACCATTGATTTGCTAGTCAAATATGCTAATGGGGGACTTACGGGGATCCACAAAAGAACGTTGGGGCAGCGCAGGCGACGCAGTGTGCGCAACAGCAAAATGTCCTGTCTAAAATTAGAGCATATAAAAGCTGGTCTAAAAAAAAAAGTCTACTTGTTAGATAAAGCAACACTGTTAGTGAGGAGCTCAGCAGTCACACGTGTTGCACAACAATCTGTATGCCAACATGCCAGGGGCATCGTCGCGCATAGCTATACTACTGACTTTAGATGAACAAAGAAGGATGAGGGCACTGAGGAGGGCACTAAGGAGGGCACGGGAGATGTTTTTTTTTTTTTTATTTGCTTATATAAACTTTACAATTTAACCTAATCTAATACAATATTCTTATCTGATACAAGCCCCTCACTCTTCACTTGATATATCACACATGCATAGACATCTTTGGCATGAGTGATTCTGAGGTGTCTCGCATCTTCAGATTCACCCCTCATGCCATCATTGAATTACCACAACCTTGCAGGAGGACATCAGCAGCCCAACACATGGCACTACCCATGACACCCATGACAGCTACATATACAATCAGAGCCCCATCCCCACAGATTACAAACAGAACATGTATGGGGACAGCTGGCTGGTTGGTGAGTGACATGGGTGGCAGGCATGACTGTCCCCCCCCATGATGCACATCACAAGGGGCACATGCACTAACATCCTCCTGTCTTTTTCCCTTCAAGGTGACTCTGCATATGCACTGGGACCCCATCTCATGACCCCATCTCATGCCAGCTCACATTATGCATCTTTGCACGTTAAACACACACATTAATCATGGCACAATGAGAATGCATGCATGCACACCACTGTGGTCCCTAGCACACACACCCCACATCCTCATCACATTGGATTGGCACCAGTCCACCATGCAGGACTTGTGAGCTGCAACGTCATGCCACGGCTCCAATTATGTCACTGTACATTCATACACCATTCACACGGACCTGGGGATCACTTCTCCACCACAAATGAGGGTGACACCCCTTTTCCCGCAGGAATATCACCCCCACATTCCAAAATCATACACAAACAGAACCAAAAAAATCAAATAAATGACGAGCAAAAATAAAAAATGCCCCAGCAAAAATATAATTTAAACAAAATAACAACAAAGAAAACACATAAAAGACAAAAATCACTCTGCAAAACAGTCCCCAAATATCTCACAGACACGTCACAAACAAACAAACAAACGCTAATAAACAAAAGCACCTTGCTGTATAGGAAGAGAAACAAAGGGATGTACTTTTGCAAAGGAAGTGCGTTTGTGTCTGTCTATTTATGCTGTTTGCGTAGTTCACAAAGTTGCCCTAGTCCATTTCCAATTTCACTGATTGCGCTGCTCCCGAGTTGAGAGCATGCGCACAGCGGAGCTGACCATGGTCTCCTTCAAGCGCGCATGCGCGAGCCGGCCAGCCCTTCATTTGCATGGGGTCACGGCTCATTTCAATGTAACACGCCCACGTCCTTCCCAATTTGTATTACTCTGCCTTACGCCTCTGAAATAACGTTACGCATGCGCAATTTTCTGTGCAAAAGCTACGAGAATAGGGTGATTACGCAACAAAATTGCGCAAGTCTAACGTAAAGGCGGTGCGCTACGCCGGTCGAATAATGCGCAGATGTACCTGAATCTGGGCCATCATTTTTATCTCTGGGTCAATATGAAGAAGGAAATACCTAGACTTCTGGGTCAGTTTCTTTACTATAATGCCTTGTACATACGATCGGTTTTCCTGCAGGAAAAGTGCGATGTGAGGTTTTTGTCAGGAAAACCAACCATGTGTATGCTCCATAATACTTTTTCTGTCAGTTTTCCTGCCAAGAAAAGATTGAGAGCAGGATCGCAATTTTCGTGACAGGGAAAAATCTTATCGAGATTTGCGTTCGTCTGTATGCAATTACGACCTGAAAAAAAACGCTCAGAATCAAGCAGAAGAGCCGAACTGCCTATTGCACTTCATTGATCTTGGCTTGTCATATGTGTTGTACGTCACCACGTTCTTGACATTCGGAATTTCAGCCAAGATTTGAGTGACCGTGTGTATGCAAGACAAATTTCAGCTGTTTTCCCGTTGGAAAAACTGATTGTGTGTACGAGGCATAAGGCTGTGCATTCATGTGAACGGGAAAACGCAAAAAGTATGGTAGCCATTTTTTACATCACACTGCACCAAACCACATGGTACTGTGGTACAATAAATTTTGGACGCTGCATATGCATGCATGTTTGTTGGAAGCGTTGGGCTGCCAAATTTGGAAGATAAAAATATACTGTTGAATAACAGTGAACAAAAATACTGTGCTAACAAGGATAAAATAAATAAAATTAAGCAGCAGCTAAAATGTGGGATACACACTAGATGAAAATTAAAAGAGATGTAGCCATGCTAGACACTAAATTAAATCATACACAAAAACTATATAAACAAAACCACAACCAAGTGTGAAAGTGTGTATGGTTACACCATAAGGATGATCAAGGAATTGATACTGAAATGTCCTAAAGTGAGTAATATACCGTATTTATCGGCATATATCCCGCACTTTTTTGCCCTGAAAATCAGGGCAAAATCGTGGGTGCGCGATATACGCCGATACCCGCTTTCCCGCGCTGAGTTTTGAATACTGCGCCGACATATACCGAGCGCAGTACACTCGGGTATATTCGGCCAGTCTCGGCTTCTTCCGCGGTCACGTCCTGGATTTACAGGACGTGAGCGCGACAGTTGCCGAGCCTGCCCGAGTGTACTGCGCTCGGTATATGCTGGCGCAGTATTCAAAACTCGGCGCGGGAAACGAGCGGGGAGGACGCGAGGACGCCGCAGAAGGACGCCGGACCCGCCGAAGAGGATACCGGACCCGCCGAAGAGGATACCGGACCCGCCGAAGAGGACACCGGACCCGCCGCAGAAGGACAACCGAAGCCGCAGAAGGACAACCGAAGCCGCAGAAGGATGCCGGACCCGCCGAAGAGGACACCCCAAGCCGCAGAAGGACGCCGGACCCTACGAGGGACGCCCTTGCAAGACACCAAAACTGTAAGTAAAAAAATAACTTTTTTTCCACAGGATTGGGGGTCACTTTAGGGGTGCGCGGTACACGCGGGAGCACGTTATACAGCGATAAATACGGTAAATGAAAAAATATCAAACATCCAATAATAATAAATTATGTTGAATAAATTCCATAAACACATATGTGCATAGAATTGAGCGCAGTCAATAGCGTATATCACCATCACATATTGTGTGCCAACACCACAAAAATGTTGTGCTTACCAAAAGGCATGTTAGATGAGCTTGCGTCTATTTACCCAGCCAGGGCTTTTATCCAGAGGGTTCTTAGACAGCAACTTCCAATTGTCAGTGTGGTGGAGGAGAGGTATACAGCAAATAGCCAAAATAACTTGATCGTTCAATATTCATCGGTGGTCAAAAGTTACCCAGAATGAAAAGGAACTGACCATAGTGTAAATCTGGTATATAAACATTTATTAAATATAAAAACACACTTAAAGCAGTAAGATGATAAAAGCAGCAAAAATAGCCGGCCGGCTTGCGAATGCCCGTCTGCTCAGACACACGATGACGTCAAACCTATACTGTTGTCATTTGAAGCACCAATTAAAAATAGGACTTATCAGTAAACCACTTGACCTCTGGAACGGTATTTGCCCCTTCATGACCAGGGTATTTTCTGCTATTTAGCACTACACAGCACTAATTTAACTGGCAATTGTGCTGTCACACATTACTGTACACAAATTAAATTTGTATAATTTTTTCCCCCCAAATATAGCTTTCTTTTGGTGGTATTTGATCACCACTGGAGTATTGTTTTTCATAATATAAATAAAAAAGATAGAACACTTTGAAAAAAATATATTTTCTACTTTGTTATAAAAAAAATCTGATAAAAAATTCTAAAATCAAATTTCTTCATAAAATTAGAGCAAAATGTAATCTGCTATATGTCTTTGGTAAAAAAAAATCACAATAAGTGAGTATTAAATGGTTTGAGTGGAAGTTATAGTATCTACAAAGAATTGTATACTGTATATACTGGTATTTATGCAGCTATAACCCTATACTGGTGCTGGTGATCTATGACTCATAGTGGAACTGTGATAGTGTGATGGGAAATCTGGTACTAACAGACACTTGCTGGAAGGTACACTAACTGATGAACTGACACTGAAATTGATAGTGACACTAATACAGTGATCGGAAATATACAGTAAGACTGTACACTGTAATCACGACACCGGCTGAGAAGAGGTTACCTTAAAGGAGCAATCAATGGGTTAACTGTGTGCCTAACAGGTGTAATGTGTGTAATATATGCTACTTTTGCTAACAGGTCTGGCTGTTTTTTCTTCCTGCTGTGCAGGGAGAAAAAACAGCCAGATCACTGATCTGAGTACAGAACCCTGTGCTACAGTTGATCAGCAGGTCTAGGCCATAAATCATGACCTGCTGACAAAATCCCCTTGTAGCCAGTGATAGCACAAGTTAGCAGGGGGCTTGCGCATTCACTCCCCTAACCCGGAACAGGCTGGATGACATACATGTATGTCATCCAGTCTGCCCGTGCAGCCTGCGAGCAGTAAAAGTACTGTGGACATGTGAAAACTGGTTAAAATATACTTGCATAATCTTGATCTAATTTATATCACCAAGTAAAGTAAACAGATTAATAATTAATACACAGATTGTATTATTTTGTGTATTGTTATGTTTGCTACCATTGCTATTGCTAATAATATTATCAATATTATTGTAATAAATACACCTAACCATTGCCCCATTATGATCTACTAAAACTTGTGTGCTAACAATCATAGACCAAAAGAATCAAACAACTTTAAAAGTGTAGTTTATATATTTTACATGTATTTATCCAGCCAGCAAGTGGAGCTTATGGCCCAGATTCAGAGAGAATTGGATTCTCGTAGCGTATCAGAAATACACTACGCCGCCGTTTCTTACCTGGCTCTACGTGGAATCCAGGTAGATTTTGTCCAGTAAACGACGGCGGCGTAGTGTATTTCTCCCGTCGCAATCCATCCGCCGTGCATTGCGCGAAATCACGTCGTTACGTCATTCGTTGTTTGAGTAGCGTCGATTACGGACATTTCTATTCCCGAACGAGTTACGCAAAAAAAAAAAATTTTAAATTCGACGCGGGAACGACGGCCATACTTAACATGGGCTACGCACCGTTAGACCAGCAAAAAGCTGGTCTAACAGTACGTAAAAAAAAACAGACGTAAGCGATTGCGAAGACCGCTCGTATATTCGTGGATCGCCGTAAAAACACATTTGCATATCCCGACGCATGAAAACGACGCGAACTCCTCCCAGCGGCCGCAAAAATATTGCAGCGTAGATCCGAAGGCTTACGAAGACGTAAGCCTCTCGGATCGAAGCCCGAAGCCGCCGTATCATGCTTTGAGGATTCAAACTAGTGATACGGCACGCGAAATTTGAAATTACTCCTGTCTAACACCAGTTAGACAGGCGTAATTGCTTTATGAATCTGGGCCTATGACTTTAGTACCATCTCTATATTCTGAAAGCACAGACAGTTGAATCAGTCAGAGAAGTCACACATCTCCTACCCTTAATCTATACAACTTTATATAAACTTTCAATCAAAGAGAGTCAGACTGAAAGCAATCAGCTATTGATATTTGATAATAGTGCATTGTTTTCTTAAAATACAGATATAAAAAAGTAAAGACATATGAAATGCCAATTTAAAATTGTGTAATCTTCTAAAAGATAATAAAATAAATTTGATCCAAAATAATTATATTTCTTTTTGAGGATGGAACAAGGAACAGTTAGCAAGTTAATCATAATAGTGTTTATGCAGCATGTAATTCAAGATGAATTCCCAGTACAAAAATGCATATGCATGGTCGATGAAATGAATTACAGTAAACAAACAGTAAGACCTTTACAGCACAAAGGGTAACACAGCTAAGTCATTAATTTGCAGTACAGCACTTATTTAGCAAAATGGCCTGATCACTTATCTTCATACGGCTACTAACAGTATTGAGGCCATTGCACATGGTATAACCAACAGCAAGATTAACTCAGCCACAAAGAGAAGATATTTAAGGGAGTGGATAGAAGGTTTTGGTTCCCTAAGGCCGCGTACACACGATCGGTTCAAACCGATGAAAACGGACTGAGGTTCGGTTTCCATCGGTCCAAACCGATCATGTGTAGGCCCCAGTGGTCAGAAAACAGAGGGCTTGCTTTAAAATTGAACCGATGGATGGCTAACCGATAGGTTAAAACCGTTCGTTAGTAAGCAAAAGCATCAGTTAAAAATCCACGCATGCTCAGAATCAAGTCGACGCATGCTTGGAAGCATTGAACTTAATTTTTTTCAGCATGTCGTTGTGTTTTACGTCACAGCATTCTGACACGATCGGTTATTTAACTGATGGTGTGTAGGCACATCAGTCCATCAGTCAGCTTCAATAATCTTCAGACCGTTCTCATCGGATGGACTGATCGTGTGTACGTGGCCTAAGACATAATCCATCAAGAAACTTGGTGGGAGAGCTTTTTTGCCAAGGAAAATGGTCGTGTGTATGCTTTTCATCAAGTAAACTGTCGAGGAACTTGACGAGAAAAAAAAGAGAGCAAGTTCTCTTTTTCCTCGACGGGAGTCGTCGTGTTCCTCGTCGGCTGGTTTTCCAACGAGAAACACGCTGTAACAGACTGAAAAGTGCAAATGTCTCTTACCAAACTTTTACCTAACACGCAGTAACATGAGATTAGCAAAAGCAGCCCCAAGGGTTGTGCCAGTGGAATCGAACTTCCCCTGCCATTGTATGTGTTGAAGTCACCGAGTTTGAGAATGAGGAGATTTGGTCTTGACTGTGTGTACGCAAAGAAAGCTTGTCAAGTTTCTCGACAAGCCTAACAAGGAACTCGCCAAGGAAAACAATGTTTTCAGGCCTAAGGCCGCGTACACATGACTAAACAAATCCGATGAAAACGGTCGGACAGACCGTTTTCATCGGATATGTCTGCTGGGCTATTTTGGTTTGATCAGTGTACACACGATCAAACCAAAATCCCCATGGACAGACAGCGCGGTGACATGGCGGTGACTTTGACGCCGCCACGTCACCACTCCAGGAAGTAAAATACTTCCACGCATGCGTCAAATCCATTCGGCGAATGCGGGAGATTTTTGTCCTAACCGCCTAACCAGCGGACATGTCGGACGGACGGGTTTCCAGCAGACAAGTTTTAAAGCATGCTTTAAAACTTGTCTGCTGGAAAAACCTGTCTGCTCGCCCATACACACGATCAAATTTGTCTGCTGAAACAGTCCGTCGGACCGGTTTCAGCAGATAAATTCGATCGTGTGTACGCGGCCTAAGAGTTTTCTTATTACTATATAGTAATGGGGAGGTGGTGTACATTTATGGTGTGTGGATAATGGACTGGTGACTTTTGCACATCGAAAGGCTTCCATTTACATCTTTTGCTTTGATTGGAATGAGTACATTTAGGACATAGGTGTCACACCATTATATTATAGCCCAAATACAAGTTAATTCCAAAAAGTCAGACAGTAGACCATTCAGGAAGCTATGTACAGTCTTAAATCTGAATAAATGTGCATATGTATATAAAATCAGGGTGTGGTGCTTCAATTCTGGATGTACACATCTACGTAAAATATGGTGTCCTAAAGTTCCAAGTTGTTACAATTATTGTTGACTAGTCATAATTATCATCTGTGGTTTCCATGTAGCTGATCTTTTCCCCATTACTGGCAAACCATGCTTTGTTTTATGCTGTGTCTCTGTTTGGAGGTAGCCATCTTGGAAGAGGCAGGGCAAGTTTCCTCATGTCAGAGCCTCCAGCAGGGAGAACAATCACAGTAGTGACATCACCTGGCCTCACTCTAAATCCACTAGGACTAGTTGTCAGAGGCAGCAATGAATTAGAGCTCTTACTGCAAACATTCAGCTATAAGGATGTAGATACCGGAGTGCCCAGACACACTCATATCCCTGAAAGTGCACTGCTTATTTTTCAGCAGGAATTTTAGATAAGAGGTACTTTTTTTTAATGAATCTTCAATTTTAGTTTTTATTTAGAACCATTTTAAGTGCTTAATTAGTATCTAGTCTTATGCATTAAAAGTGTTATGTGACAATGCTGCTAACAGCACAGATTGCCACTTATTTTTTCTTTATCGCACATTTCAAGAATGACAGTTGGGATGGGTGGCAGGAGGTTTCAAATGATTGCAAAACTGATAAAATAGAAACAATAAATATATTAGCAAGTTTAAAGTAACCTTATATTACTTTCTGATTAGTGCGGTGAACAAGTGTACTAGTAGGAATGATCAAAACAACCAATATAAAGTGCATCCAAATTGTTGAATGAAGGTTTTTCAGAGGAGAAATGCAGAACACACTTTAGCTCCAACACAGAAATTTCAATATGCTTTCCTGAGCATTAAATGAACCCTTGAGCAAACTCAAAGTGAAATACCACGTTTATTATGCAATGTGAAAGCATGCATGTTTATTTTAAGTTTTAATTTTGCATTGCATATTGTCTGAATATTCCAGATTATTATCCACTTCATGCTTACAGTACATTTGGATTAAACAACATACACTAAGATAAAGGTATGCTCATCTCTTTGATAAATTATTATCAGTATAGGAAAAATATGTCAGCAGATAATGTCACATTTTACAAATCTCCAGTAATTGACTCTCACATATGAGAGGTTTGCTGGGTGTTGAGTTAAAAGTGACCCTTAGCAGCTTCTTAGCGGCTTCTGTCATGAACGGCATAATGCCATGCTATTTTTAGATTTGATCGTCTAACCCTTAATTCTTTCGATTTGAACCCTGGAATTCAGCATAGGGAATTACATTAAAGATGTGTCACATGACTGCATTGTGTTTGTGGAACCCTAATAGTTGTGCTTCCTGACACGCTACTAATGAGGATTACAGGAACATTTCCAGCAGCAAAACACATTAGTGGTAAAAAAAAGTATTTTGAAAAATGGAATCATTGGCCATTAGTAACAAAATTAAGATATTGTCTGCTTTAGTGCTAATTTACCAGGCTTGGATTAATGATTTTGTAAGTAAGGTAAACTCTATAGATCTTTGTTTCTCCATTTACTTTTCCAACCTCAACTGGAAGCATAAAATGGTTTGACTAGTTTTTTTTTTTAAAGATTCTGTTAACCAAAGTGTTTGCTTTTTACAGTTTTCAGTAAAAGAAATGAAAACACTCAGTAAAAGAAAGATAAATGTCTGAACCTACAACCTTTATATGCTCGTTGTTACATTTTTAAAAAATAAGCAGCTACAAGTCTGCAAGAGCTTTGTTTAAAAGTGAGCTGAGCTCCATTAAAAACATAGCAAAACAGAAGGTATGTGCACACATTTGATGATTATCACCGATCCTCCCAATTATAGTTATGGTCAGGATGTCTTATTACCCAAACAGGCACCCCTAGGTGACACTACTCTGGGAGTAAGTTTGGTGTGAGAGAGTATTGTTCTTCTTAGACACTGCAAAGCTGTCATTGCACAATAAAATATGATTTTACAATGTCCTACAGATGGATAATTTCAGCTTATGGTCAATATACCAGCATTATAGAACCACATCCGAGATTAAATTGTGTAATTGAAGATTATGGTAATTTTAAGGGGCATGCTCAATAAATTCATGAAGATATCATTAACATCTATAAATGTTATTAATAACCATTAAAAGGCAAGTATTTCATAAAAGAAACACAGTGCATTACAAAAGACTCATGCAACGCAGTCCTTGTGGGTACAGCAGGATGACATAGTTCACAACATGTTTCACCCTATTTTGTGTAAATTACATTCATTTATGACAATATATGTATTTTTATGCTCCCTTTGCTAGCAGGCTCTGTTACTCAAGATGACAGCATTCCCTGAGGAAGTCCCATTTATAGGAAGAAACATGCTGGGAATTATGCCATCCTGCTGTACCCACAAGGACTGCATTATATGAATCTTTTGTAATGCACTGTGCTGCTTTTATTGAATACTTATCTTGTAATTGTTATTTATAAAATGTAAATATTTTATTTATATATTAATTAATTTATTGAGCATGCACCTTAAAAATACCATATTCTCCAATTACACAATGTCCTACATATCTACCATCAGCTACTGTATGTCTGAGGATCTTCTTGGTTTTATACAAATTCATTAACTGTTTAGGTAGGCCCTTGCATTAGTTTTGGTAAATATATAGCTGGTCATTCATTTTACAGGCTGATTAGACAATCTCTGTACACTCTATTTTAGTTTTACCAAATATATGTAATAGTTGCCCCTAAATTACCAATTCATTAAATGTATATCCAATCAGATAAGGTCCTTGTACTTCATCTTAGTTGATAGCTCTAAAAAAGGTTGTAACATGGCTTAAACGCACAGAAGTTATCCAATCATATGGTAATGTATCAGCTTTACAGACTACTTTGTAGAGAAGCACCATGCACTTTAATTATTGTGTGGATTATACAGCATGTGTAAGAATTTAAACAGGCAAAACAGAATAAGAGAGAAAATAAGCTCTTATGCACTTGCTCGGGGACTACTGTGCAGCTTTCATAACACCTATCCCCATTGTCTCATGTTTAAGAAAATGTGATAATCTATCGAGTTAGTGTTAATTGTCAAATAAAAGCAGCTAATTGAGTCTAATAGCATGTTTGATCAGTATAGTGACAAAGAAGAATTTACTCAAGCAATATACAACATTGCTTTACAAATTAAATTATATCTATTTTTTTATATTTTTGATCTTTTAAACGCCATATAAATAAAATATATACAGAATGAGCTACATTAGGCTATTCTTTATCTCATATAGTTTTATGTAGGAGCAGTGTTGACTGTATGCAGACTGGGTGTATTTTGTCTGTAAGTATGTTTACAGACTGATGTACCATCTGTATAATTGACTCTCATTTCATAGATTCAACAGGATTATTTTATAGACATATAGTTGTTTAGCTAGGTAATTTAAAGAGTAATAGTGATGTGGATGCAATGCACAGTAATAGAAAAGGACCAATAAATGTAGTTAGATCAGTGTAATATAATTGGATTGCTGGATTACTGATATGTTACTGACCTTTGTACATTGATCAATGTCTTATTAAATAAGAGCTCGTGCCCACAGGCATACAGTTTGCTTTGCACAGATGCGTAATTTATATGAATCTGAACGCAATAATATTGTATGCTATAAGCCTATTCACACTGCTTCATTTTGGTTCATTGTTCTACCTTATTGATACATTTTTTGCTGTATGCATGTAAACACTTGTGCTAATGCTTACATGTGTACAGTGTACCATGTACATAGACCCTATTGGCATTCACAGCTGCTCAGGACCCACATGTAAATATCAACAAAATGTTTAGCCAGAAGTAGAGCTCACAAATTACACCATTAAACCGTTATGCACTGGCTACTTTGTAAAATTTAGGGACCAGTTTTATTTTATAAAAGTCAACTTTCCTAAAGCTTTTAGAACTGCAATGCCAGCTACTGCCACTTGTTTTTTCAATATATAATTTTGTTATATTTATAGTTATTTTATAGTTATTATTTGAAAATATATATTGTTTTTACTGCCAGATAAATGCTTTTTATTAACTTAAAATCATAATTGGGTGCTGATGCTATGTTTAAACCAAGCTAAATGTAAAAATCCAAAAATCATTTAAACATTCATAATATGGGACTTCGGAATATGATACTTGAAATGATGTCCATGAAATTTTATTAAATTGTAATCCACTTAAAGCTTAATGGTATTGCCCAAGCATGAACTTTAAAGGATTGGTGTTTTTTCAATGTCAACTTTGAAGTCGCAAAAGTGTCTCTCCCCACTGGTATTTTTGTTATTGTTTTGCTTTGTTAAAGGTTCACCATTACAGTGTCCATATCCTAATGATTTTTTGGCAATAGCTTGTCTATTAAAAATTATAAATGTCCAATTTTTACAGCATGATTCATTGCCTATAGAATTTACTGGAATTTGCGCCCAAGTTCAGGCTTCAAATTTTAGACACACAACGACAAACTTCATGCTAATAAAGATGGGACAGATTCATTCATCCCTACCTAGGAGATTTTATGTAAACCTGTTCAATAATGAATATGTAAATATATTGCTGATTTCTACTGTATTTACTGCAGTTATTGATATGTGTGAAGGCCTTAAAGGTAATGTATAATGTTTCACACATAACTTATATCATTTATTATGTTAAGTACCATAAAATAACAGTTTTGCTTTTTTAAATGTTTTGGTAAGGTAAAATGAAATATTGAATATAAATATTTCAGATTTACTATTTCCTCAGTAAGATAGATGCAGTGAGGTAGTGATTCAGTGAGATAGTTGCAGACACAAACCAAAAAAGCTAATTGTATGCAATCCCTTTAGAAAAAAGCATGATTTGCGAATCTTGTCATGAGTTCATCCTGATATTTAATGTTCATTTGCAAAATAATGCATGATCATTTTTTTTTCTTAAGTTCAAAATGTTATAACCAGTTTCTGTTAAACATGTTTTACTCTTTCTACATATGTATAAATATATATGTGTATGTGTGTGTGTATATATATATATATATATAGATATATATATAGATATATATATAGATATATATATCTATATATATATCTATATATATATATTCTATTTGACTGTATTTACTTTCCATAGGCATTTAACATCTTGTAGTGTAGCTCAGTTTTCTCCTTATGGTTGTTAGGTAGGGAACTTCTTTTAACCCAGACACCCCTATTCTTGACACACACTGAGAAAACGTTATTATGCTTGGAAATGTTCCACTGCTTGCTTTATATTCAGAGACTTGCCTGAAGCAACCCATCTGAGCTGCTTACATCGACTGGAAGCAATGTTTTTATATTATGTTTCCGTGTTTGAATAAATCTCTGTGTACATTACTCATATTTCAGCTCAACAAGTCAGTGGTTATCTACTCAGATACTGATGCACAAATATAATTTTTCCTGTTTCGTCAGCAAAAACCTTTTACATCTCACTTTTATATTCTGGTATATTTTAGAAACACACAATATTTATTATTTACCGTTTAAACGTAATTGTTAAAATTAGGGTTGTCCAGATACCGATACTAGTATCAGTATCGGGACCGATACCGAGTATTTGCGGGAGTACTTGTACTATGCTCCCGTAGAATACATTTATCAACATGTTCTGTGAAAATTCTTTGAGTTTTTTACTACTGCGTGACTACAAATTTTTATTCTTTTATAATGTCTTGAGTTGTTCTTCATAATTCTAAAGAACATATCCTTAGTCTGTATTGTGGTTTGAAAACTGTCACATGACATTTAAAAAAAAGTATCAGTATTCGGTATCGGCAAGTACATGAAAAAAAGTATCGGTACTTGTACTTGGTCCTAAAAAAGTGGTATCTGGACAACCCTAGTTAAAATGAACTGTACAATGTGTAACAGTGCAAGAAAATCCCTCCCCTAATCAAACAATAAATAGGCACACATATTTGAGATGCAGAGGTCACCATCCTTTTACTGCTTGGGCACCTGCTTTAAAGGCTAAGGAAATGCACATTATTTTCGTTTAACAATAGAGCCTACAAAGCATTACACCTGTGATCAGTATATCACGGAATTTCAGGCTCCTGGAAACTCTTCATACAGTTGTCTGCCTGTACCTACCATATGGGGAGGCAGTTGCTGAAGTACAGGAAGAATCAATAAACTATGCGAGTGCTCACCAGTACAGTTCAGAACTATCTGCTGCCAGATCACAGAACTATTTTGTGTATCTAGTGGTATAAAACGCTGGAAAAAACCGAATACCTGATTGTATGCTTGGAGTATTCTCCGAGTGCTCTACCCTCTTAGTGCTATATTTTACAGTGATATTGTGTCATACATTAAAAACCGCATATATGCATTTACATAGCACCTATGTAAATTTGTCTTGTGAGAGTTCTTACATAGCGTCCAATATTCTGCCCCAGCAGTGTGCCTCTGCAATGGAGACTATTCGATTATCTTTAATATGTGGTCACCATTTACTCATATTCCATGGTTCTGATCAGGATTACCAAATAGCGTTACTGTCTTCTCCTACGGTGTTTCACTGCTCCACATGGTGTGATATTGTTTTAAAACAAATTTATCTATAAGTTTTTTATACAATACATTTGTTTTAAAACAATATCACACCATGTGGAGCACCTTTCTTTTCCTGTGAAACACTGTAGGAGAAGACAACTTAATAACCCACCCAATTCACCTGGCAGCAGGAGGAATAACGCTATAGGATTGGTTATCCTGATCAATGAACCACAGGCCTGGAATATTACAACATCTGGTGAGTGTCCATTTTTAATGGTGATGGGATACCACATATTAAAGATAATCAAATAATAGTCTGAAACCATTGCAGAGGCACACTGCTGGGGCAGAATATTGGACGCTATATAAGAACTCTCACAAGACAAGTTTTTGTAATTTACATAGGTGCTAAACTGTAAATGCATATATTTTTTCTTACATTTTTCATTTTTTTTTTTGACTTTTTATTGTTTATGTTGATGAGATGATAATTTGGATCTTTTAAGGTTTTTCATGTATGACATGATATCACTGTAAAACATAGCACTAAGAGGGTAGAGCACTCCAAACAAGGAGCATACTCCACTAGCAACAAAATAGGAGGTGAATAATAACAATATAGGGGAGCGCAGTTTTCACTTTATTTTTTAATCACAGAAGGCAGCTGTTTGGGCACAGCCTTGCATATCGACGCTGTTTTTAAATTGTGACAGTGGGTACATGGAGAGGATCCCCTGCCCGCTGTCGCAGTGTGGGGTTGCTGTATTAGTAACATGTTATACCCTGAATATGGTGTACAGGCATACCCCACTTTTAAGTACAAAATGAGGGTTATTTACTAAAGCTGGAAAGCGCAAAATCAGGCTGACTTCTGCACAGAAACCAATGAGCTTCCAGTTTGTATTACCAGGTTTAAATGAACAAGCTGGGGTTAGAAGCTCATTGGTTTCTTTGCAGAAGTGAGCCTGATTTTGCACTTTCCAGCTTTAGTAAATAAACCCCATTGTGTACTTAAAAGTGAGGTATACCTGTAACATGTTACTAAATGAGAACTTAACCTTCAATGTGCATATGTGAGAATTGGTCCATATAGAAATAAATTACTGACTGAGCAGCAAGGCCTGAGGTATCTGTGCCTATTTACTTCTTTGATTAAGGAATCTGGGACTTTCTAGCACTTTTACTTTTTAAATAAACACATTAAAGCTTAATTAAAAGCTCCTGCAAATAAATGTGGTTGCATGGCACTTGACATGGGTCAAATAAGGTTTAGAGCCATAAAGCATATTTAATGTACATACCTTTGCTTAGCAGCACTTGGGTCATTAGTTCACATCCCAACCACTGCACTACCTGTCTGGAATTTGTTTTCCCTGTGCCTGCGTTGGTTTAAGCTGGATATTCCAGTTTCCACACTGCAAAGACATGCTGGTGGGTTATTTGGCTCCTATATAAATTGGCCCTAGCATGTGTGCCAGGGAAATGGCCATAGAACTTGCAATGTTACCAGCACCCATTATGGTTGTGTCTGGTGGACCTCAGAGTGCATTCCGTGTGCATTGACGCATTGCAGATGCACAACGGTGTGAGCAGGCGGACGCAGATGTGCGACGGCACTAATCGGCATGCACTAACGCAATGGCGCGCACACAACATGGCAGATTCTGGTGCCCACTGGCCTATATAAACCTGCTGCTGAGACCTCTAGATTGCTGGATTATTGTGCTTCCTGTGCTCCTGTGTACCTTGATCCTTGACCTCCCATTACCCACCTGGTTCGCCTTGACCTGCTTATCCTGATCTCCTGGTTTGACCTCTGGCTGGTACTTCTGACTCTGCTCCTGTCTGTTCTATTATGTTTGACCTCAGCTTGACTCACTGACTCCTCTAATACCTGTTTAAACATGTATGACCCTGGCTTGTTCCAGTTCTTCAACTGGAACCTACTACTGACTGATCTACCATGTATGGCCCCTGGCCTGGTTCTTGGTTCTGTTTTTGGTCTGCTCTATTGCCAAGTTTGCCTGGTGCCACCCTAGCACACCTGCCCTACAGTGCATCCTGCCTGTTCACCCTGTCAGTTCATACAACCACTACAACTGGCAAACCGTGCTTCTTTGGGCACTGCATTCCATGTACCACATTTAGGGCTGCGTTGCACTTAGTCGCAAGAGGAGCTCCCTCAGCACCTCGGCCTCACACCTGGTATGTGACAATGTGTATGTATGAATATGAGTTAGGGACTTTAGATTGTGAGATCCTTGAGGGCAGGGACTGATGTCAATGTATAATAAATGTGTAAGATGCTGCTTAAATCGACAGTGCTATATATGTACCTGTAATAAATAAATGAATATGTACCTGTGAATAGCATCAATTAGTTGTACAGCTTTAATGTAGTGCATGCCCCTTACAGAACCACAAGTGCCTATGTCAACACCAAGAAGGTTTTTAATTTCTCTACAAGTCTCCAGTGTAGGAAGGCAAACCATGCTTGAAGCAGGTCACATGCAAGTCAGTAGGACATCTGCAGATCAAATGCTCCTGTCAATAATATTTAAGCCTTCATTCATGTGAGGTGTATCAATGTGTACAATGTGTACCCCGTGCAAAGGCAGTGTTTACCCACACAGGGATGCACAGGTGTTCCATGCATTCCCTTTCAGGAAGTCCCATTGATGTCTATTGGGCCTCAGCAGCTGCACTGACACAACAACTGCTCTAAGTTTTACATCTGTGTGGGTAATTGTATGTGTCCCCTAAGGCTTCATTCACAAAGGTGTACTATAGCATACACCATGTTTGCCTACATGAGGATACACAGGTGTCTCATGCACCCCAATGCAGGCAGTCCTATTCATTGCAATTGGGACACAGCGGCTACCTGACAGCCATAAGAATGCAGGCACACAGCCAAGACCATAGTCTGAGTTTTTTGTCGCCATGCATCCACACCCATGTGGCTGTGAAAATAGGAGCAGCAGCTGTGTCCATACTGAGTTCAAATTGAAAAAATGGGACTGCCTACACAGGGATGCACTGTATACCTGTATAACCTTGCACAGGAAAGCATGGCCATTACACCCATGTGAATGAGACAACATGCAGACAGTGTACGTTTAGTGATGCACACCTGCACAAATGTCAGATTTGGACCAATGGCTGTCACCATGCAGCTGCTGTGTCCCAATAGACATCAATGGGACTGCAAGAACAGGGATGCATCCCAATGAGAGTAATCATGGTCCTTGCATAGAGCATGCATTGATACACCCCATGTGATTGAGGCCTGAATGATCTCAGATGAAACTCAAACTGATGCTACAGTATGGACACAGGCCAAAAACCCATGACACAGGTCCATAGTCAGTCGGTACTTCTGTCCATCCCAGCAGTGCTGAGCAGACCAGAGGAATATATTGACCAGCAGTTGTTGCACCAGCAGGACCTATTACAGTTTAGTGTTGACCTCTTTCTGGCACCACAAAGTCAAGCTGTTTTAAACCTTTTAAAATGAGACAGGATCTATAAATGGTGGATGGGCAGATGATTTAAAGGTCTGTCCCCTTCATTTATAGATAGCATTTCATTAATAGAAGCTGTAGTTATGGCTTCTATAAATTGGGGAGCTGGGTCTAAAAGGCAGCCATAGTCAGGCACCCTTGATGAGTGCCTGTCATAGCTCCCTGAGTTCTATTAACCCCTTCCTAGCAGGAGTGAAGTGGCATTGGTGGGGGAATATTTCTACTAAGATAAAAGTCATCAGCACAAGTGGACACATCACGTTGAAGGTAACTTATATCCCTTGTAAATTTTTAAAAATTCATAACATGCAGCGGTACAGAATAATAAAAGGCTGAAATGTGGACAACTGGGCTTTAAAGGAGATCAAGACAGCAGGTTGAGCATTTTAGAGCTAAGCTGTTGATAATCATAACTCTCTTAATGAAAAATCCACTAAAGCATACATCAAAAGCCTTTAATGAGACGGTAAAACAGTCTGAAGGGAAAATCAGATCACATAACAATTCCATTCCATAAGATCTCTATATATGTGAACCTTGTATTGCTACATTGCCAACTAAATAATCCAGATGCTTTGGAGTTAAATCTTGCATAAAATACTATTCTCTGATCATCAATATTTATTATTATATTGTTATATTTTATTACTTTTGTGCCTGCTATTTGTGTTTCTCTTGCAAAATTGTAGATAAGGGCTACCACATAGACAGCTTTTAAATTGAACAATGCACCTCAGTGCAAAGCTGAAAAGACCTCCTTGGCTAAGTTACCAGAGCTGGGCTGTCTATAATAAGAAGCTTTCATCGTACAGCTTTTTTTTGCAGCGCAAGCAATATTACAATGAACATTTAGCACATGACTGCTTCAGCACAGAAACAAACACAGCATGATTCCTACATCAGGTCAGCTGACCAGTGTAAAGACAAGGATTGCTAGCTTGACTGAATTTGTAGTTGGGAGGTGGGAGTTGATTTGAGAATGTGTTTGGCAATAAATAAAGCAATACATGTACAAATTTGTTTGTTAAATTGCTCAGTTGGTATAATGCATTCAGAAAACAGCTGCAATGTGTCCTTTATAGACTGTATATCCCCCCGTAACCACTTTAGTTAACTGGTAATTTTAACAAAAGCTACTCTAGTACATATATATCTAAGTCTGTGTCAGTTCTTAATATCATTATCTATGAGCTTACATATTATTTTATTATTATATTATTATTTTA
Source organism: Rana kukunoris (assembly GCA_029574335.1). NCBI lineage: Eukaryota > Metazoa > Chordata > Amphibia > Anura > Ranidae > Rana > Rana kukunoris. The sequence continues at coordinate 101,142,361 of CM056054.1, forward strand.
ATTCTAGCTGCAGAGTACATTTTTAAATATTGCAAACTGTTCAGGTGTTTAATTCAGTCCCCTATCACCCAATAAATGCCACCACTTAAAGTGTATTTCCACTTTTGCAGCCAAAATGGGGTAACACCTACTTTATATTAGTTACTGGAATTAATGTTGTCTGTACTGTGCTGGGAGATCTCATTATCAGTTATAAACTAGATTTAAACACTGCCTGTCCTAAAAAAAAAAAAGGTTAGAGAGCCAAGAGCCGGGTTTCTTATCTTATGTTAATGGAGGGAAACTTAATGTGGGAGATTTACTAAAACTGGTGCAAACAGAATTTGGTGCCACTGTGCAAAGTAACCAATTCTAAATTCAGCTTGTTCAATTAACCTTTGATAATAAAATGCAGAAGCTAATTGGTTACTATGCACAGATACACCAGATAATGTATGCACCAGTTTTAGTAAATCTTTATCACAAACAAATGGGAACACGTATTGACTCGAGTATAAGCCTAGGGTGAGAATGAAGCAGCTACTGTAAGCGGAAAAGAGGGTTAACAATGCCCATTTGCAGCTTCACTGTGCCCATTTGCACGCCTCACTGTGCCCATTTGCATCCTTACTGTGCCCATTGCAGCCTTACTGTGCCCATTGCAGCCTTACTGCGCCTATTCTCACTGTGCCCATTGTAGCCTTACTGTGCCCATTGAAACTTTACTGTGCCTATTTTCACTGTGCCCATTGCAGCCTTACTGTGCCTATTTTCACTGTGCCCATTGTAGCCTTACTGTGCCCATTGTAGCTTTACTGTGCCCATTCTCACTGTGCCCTTTGCAGCCTCAGTGTACCTGTATTCTTGACAGGCTGTGGGCATCCATTTTTCAAAAGTCGCGGCTTCCTCCTGGTCCCATTCATTCTGTGATAGTCAGTGTACCTGTCGGGTCGCAGGCGTCCATTTTTCAAAAGTCGCGGCTTCCTCCTGTTCCGTGATAGGCGTTTGACACTGTGTTCGACTACCACCTATCACGGAGGTCCTCTCATCCTCAGACTCAGTTTCCCAGCAGACACTGTGTTCAATGTTCTGCCAATCACGGACCTTCTTTCATCTTCAGACAAGAGGACGTTCATGATAGGCGGAACACTGAACACGGTGTCTGCTGGGAAAGTCTGAGGTTGAGAGGACCTCCGTGATAGGTAGTAGCGGAACACAGTGTCAAACGCCTATCATGGACCAGGGGGAAGCCGCAACTTTTGAAAAATGAATGCCCATGACCCATCAGGTACACTGACTCGAGTATAAGCTGAGGGGGCTATTTTCAGCCCTTTAAAAAAGAGGCTGAAAAACTTGGCTTATACTCGGGTATATACGGTAATCATCATATTTGCCTGTTGTGGTTTTATTATTCAAAAATTAAACTCTTTGGTTTTACTTTTGGGTTATTGGTTTATCAAGCTAAAATACATAAATAAAACACATACTTATAGTAAGCATTAACCTTTTGATTAGATAATGGCTAATACTTCATTACTTACAAACTAGAATTCACTTAAAGAAAAAGTTTGAATTGAATGATTTGGTAACTGTATCTCTCATACAATATGCTGACAATCACTGTCAATCTGTAACAATAGTACAAGTAGAGGGTTAGAAGCAACTAAACTTCACATATTTACAATTAATATTATAAACTGGAACTAGCTCTTCTTTTTCTTTGCAATACAGCACATTCAATACAAAAACATGCAAAAAAAAAAAAATATATATATATATATATATATATATATATATATATATATATATATATATATATATATATATATAGTGGAAAATAGATAAGTAAAGCCTCATACACACGATCAGTCCATCCGATGAGAACAGTCTGAAGGACCGTTGTCATCGGTTAACCGATTAAGCTGACTGATGGTCCGTCGTGCCTACACACCATCGGTTAAATAACCGATCATGTCAGAACGCGGTGACGTAAAACACAACGACGTGCTGAAAAAAAATGACGTTCAATGCTTCCAATCTTGCGTCGACTTGATTCTGAGCATGCGTGGATTTTTAACCGATGGTCGTGCCTACTAACGATAGGTTTTAACCTATCGGTTAGGAATCCATCAGTTAAATTTAAAGCAAGTTGGCTTTTTTTAACCGATGGTTAAATAACCTATGGGGTCCACACACGATCGGTTTTGACCGATGAAAACGGTCCACCGGACCGTTGTCCTCTGGTTAACCTATCGTGTGTACGAGACATAATAGGAGACCACATTGCGTTTCTTAAGGGCTGTTTTTATTTGTGTCTTTGATACAATGTTACAGAATGTTTTAGCTTGCACCTATCTTGAAACTTTTGCTGTGAATATCATCACTTTCATTGGTTTCTACACACCATGCAATGTGGTATTAGATGTTCAGTTCTCATGCTCCCTGAGTGTTGCTGATAATTGAATCTGTGGGGTTGATTTACTAAAATTGGAGAATGCTAAATCTGGTGCATCTTTGCATTATTATTTTCAAAGCTTAATTGAACAAGCTGAAGTTAGAAGCTGATTAGCTACCATGCACAAATACACCAGATTTTTAGCTGTATTTCGGATGTAAACTGATTCTTTTGTTTTGTTGTTCCATTCATTTTATTGTAGAACATAACAGCTTATAATATTTAAAGTGGTAATAACACTACAGAGTCAGTAACAAGAACATAAAACGTTACATAACTGTTGTATAATGTGCATAATGTATTCGGAAAAGTAGTTTTTAATAAGGTGTAGGTATCCTATCGCATACATATATATCATATCTGTAACTAACTATACAACATTCTTCTTTTAGAAAGTATTAACAACTTGAGCTTGATCAGTTTTACCTTAGGCTGATATTACAGTAGGTTGAAAAAAAGGTGGAGCGCATATATAATCTTCATTTTCCCCTCTTATTGACTGTTTATTCTCTCTACTTCAGTCAATCTTTCCCAGTATTATATTACTTCCTTATAGGCATTATTGGATTTTAATTGAATCCACTTATACCAGGTTGTGAAATGCTGATTAATTCCTCTATTTTCTCAATGTGGTTGATTCTAGGGAACCATTCTTTCCTTGAAGGAGTGTTTTTTTGACCGCCAGTGACATGGAATACAATGTCTAGCGACATTTATCATAAACATTGGTAAAAACTTGAAATGTCTTTTTTTAGACATTTTTTTAGACATTTTTATTTTGCTTTTATCAACCACAAACAAAAAACAAAAAAACAGACGTACAACAAAACAGCCAACACTTGGCCTACATCAAGGGCAGGACCCACGCAGGGGTTGCAAGTCAGCATAACGGAACCAAGAGATTTTAGATTATTCGTGACTACCTTAATATACCATCATCCATGTGTTGGCCGGCTCATGCTCCAGGGGTAGGTAGATAGTTAACTAACTCACCCAAGTTACTGTGCTAGCAAGGGTAGTTGAACAAGACTTCATGGGAGATCAGCAGATAGCGAGAAACCTCCTAGTCTGCTGCAGCAGTGGAGGAATCTGCCAACCACTTAGACCAGACCCTGTCACATTTTTTCTGACAGCCTATATGAATATAGGTATCTTTGTATAGGGGTATCACATTGTTGACAAGAGTTTTCCATAAACCCATAGATGGGGGAGCTTTACGCTTCCAGCATAAGACGATGGACTTCCTGGCATAGAACAGCAAGAGACCCAACGGGGTTCTCTCTGCCACCCTGGGCACCAGGTCCTCCACCAGTCCCAACAGGCATATGCTAGGGGAAGAAACAATAGAGATACTTAGTAATTCATTCACCTCCATAACGATTTTTGACCAAAAAAAATGAGATTTCCGGGCAGGACCAGAAGATGTGGATGTAATCCCCGGGAGCATGGTCACTTCAGGGAGAGGGAAGACCTCACCCTGTGCACCCGAGCGGGAGTGAGATATGCTCTATGAACAATATTGTACTAAATGAGGCGATCCCTCAAGGAAACCAGTATTTTAAAAGGGAAGTCCCACACATCCTCCCAGTCCTCGAAGTCCAGCTCCGGAACATCCCGGCCCCATTGCTGATGGAGCCTGGACAACTCAGGAGATGAGACCCGGAGGAGATGTGCGTAGAGCACGGAGGTGGGTTTGCTGGTGCAGCCAAAGTTCAAAATCTGCTTCAAGTCAGACTGCATCAGCTGCCCCCCGCCCGGTGGAAACTGGGCCCTGAAAGCATGAGACAGCCAAAGATATCTGAATTTATGGAGGGCGGGACACTGTGGCTAGATATTAAATGATCGAAGGGGAAGATGGAGAGGTCTGAGATGACATCTGAGAGAACTTTAATGTGATACTTGGTCCACACCTCAGGGTGTGGAAGTTTGAAAAGGTGATGTAGGTTGGGATTGTTCCAGAGGAGGCGTTGAGGTATACCGCACTCAAAGGATACTTCTCACAGGCCAGGCCCTCCCGACAGGCCCTGAGGGTGGTACACATAGAGGGGGTCAGGCCGTATGGAGCCCTCGGACCCCGCAAGAGGAGGTTCGACAAGGCCTCTGCAGACCGTAACATCGCAGCCTCCGTGGCCCACCGCAACACCGCAGCCTCCGTGGCCCTTTTCTTAGACATTTTAGTATGGTGCAAAAGGTTATAGTTAAGGTTTTCTGAAGTGACTGTGCTGATTTTGTCATGGACCATTTCCCAGAATGTTTGCATCATGGGGCACAACCACCATCTGTGAACCATGGAACCCTTTTCCTTTTCTCATCTCCAGCATTTACCCCGAGACTTGGGGATAGAATTAACTGGTTAAGGAACGCCGCACGACTATTTACGTTGGCAGAATGGCACGGCTGGGCACATGGACGTACAGGTACCTACCCTTTAAGATGCCCAGCCGTGGGTTGTGACCCGGTCCTGTCCTTCGTGACTGCGCCTGCAGGACCCGCCGACCCGATCGCCGCTGGTGTCCCACGATTGGGTCACAGAGAGAAAGAATGGGGAGAGGTGAGTGTAAACAAACCTTCCCTGTTCTTCCTAGTGTGGCTGTCAGTGATCGTCTGTTCCCTGTGTTAGGGAATGACCATCAGTGACGTCACACACACAGCCACACCCCCCCAGAGAGAACACTCCCTAATTACACACTTAACCCCTACAGCGCCCTCTCCTGGTTAACCCCTTTCACTGCCAGTGTCATTTTCACAGTAATCAGTGCATTTTTATAGCACTTTTCGCTGTGAAAATGACAATGGTCCCAAAAATGTGTCAAAAGTGTCCAATGTGTCCGCCATAATGTCGCAGTCATGAAAAATTCACTGATCACCACCATTTAAACTATCCCCTATTTTGTAAACGCTATAAATTTTGCGCAAACCAATCAATAAACGCTTATTGTGATTTTTTACCAAAAATATGTAGAAGAATACGTATCGGCCTAAACTGAGGAAAAAAAATGGTTTTTTATATCTTTTTTGGGGATATTTATTATAGTAAAAAGTAAAAAATATATATTTTTTTTTTAATTGTTGCTCTATTTTTGTTTATAGCGCAAAAAAATAAAAACTGCAGAGGTGATCATATACCACAAAGAGAAAGCTCTATTTGTGGGGAAAAAAAGGAAGACAATTTTATTTGGGAGCCACGTTGACGACAATTGTCAGTTAAAGCGATGCAGTGCCGAATCACAAAAAGGGGCCAGGTCCTTTACCTGCATATTGGTCCGGGTCTTAAGTGGTAAATTTAGTAGGGTGGGCATTTTGCACCAACGTGTAATGATTTTGAAACCGCACTCTTGCGTTGCTACATTGAGAGACCCTTTGTGAGCGTACATAAAAATGGTTTCCCAGAAATCTTCAAACCAACACTCAGGTGAATGAATCTACCTTAATATCTCCACCCCTCCCTACACTCCATTCCTTCCCCTTCTTCTTTCTTGCTTTTCTTTCTCGTTCTCCTACTCTGGGAATCTCTCCATTTATTATGGGGATCACACTGGGGCATGGCCCTAGTACACTACAGCATCTGGTGGGGGCCCTGGAACCCATATCCCTGGGCATCTTCCTTAGCCCAGGAGAGTATAAGCACAAGAAAGTTTGTGCACTCTATAGTTTGATAGTCAACGTTTCTGATCCAGTACCACTTGTTTTATACCCCCATGTATCCCTATTGTGTACTCAATGTTTCTTTTCTTGCCATTTGTGAGAGTGTCTCTGCTCTGTCTTTTTCGTAAAATAAAACATTTTGCAAGATAAAAAAATGGTTTCCCATTCAACAGGTGTCATTTGGATATCGAGATGTGTTCCCATGTTTGGCAGGACTTGCTGCTAAAGTCATTTAGTTCCCTGTAGAGAAATATATATAGGACAGAGATGATGTGTCTTTGTGGAGTTTGTGGGTGCAAATAATTTCTAGTGTAGTTAGCAGTCTCGATGATGTGTAGGCTGATCCATGGTTAGTTAGAATGTGTTTGACTTGTATATAGTTCCATAGTGATATGGCTATCGGGGAGATTTCTCTATTAATCTCCTTTCTTGTTTTGAGAGTGTTCCCTCTAAAGAATTGCTTTGTTAGAATGTCGCTATGGGGCCAGTCTCTCAGGAGAAATTTCTGTTCTAGGCCTGGGGGAAAGTCTGGGTTATCTTTCAGTGGAGTCATAAGGCTCAGCCAAGGTTTTGAATTGCTAGTTTTGGAGACTTCACTGAAGATATCAAAAGTGGGTCCAATTAGAGGGTGGGATTTAGCTATCGGTGGATGATGCTTTGGATGAATCCAAGGAAGGGTTTTTAGGGGTTGTGGGAATTTGTGTGTGTTCAAGGAATACCCATTCTTTAACAAAGTGGTGTATATTCCAGTCTACAATTCTTGCTCAATAGTGTTGCTCACGAATATTCGCATTGCGAATATTCGCTACGAATATTTCATATTCGAGTATTCGCGAATATCTCGAATATTGCGGCGAATATTCGCTATTTCGAATATTCGTATTTTTCAAATTTCGCAAAAAAATTCGCAAAAAATTCGCAATCAATTTCGCATTTATAAAAAAAAAAAAAAACGCGAAATTTCGCATTAGCGAAAATTCGCATTAGCGAAAATTCGCATTGGCGAAAATTCGCAATTCTTTTTTTTTTTTTAAATATCACGAATATTCGATATTAACGAATATTCGCGAATATTCTTCGAAATATTCGCGAAATATCGCGAAATCGAATATGGCGTATTCCGCTCATCACTATTGCTCAACTGATTCTGAAGCAGCTTGTTGGTTTTCATGCTGTTGTCCTTAAATTTTCAGGATTGTATCCTTCTATCCCACGGTTCCTTGATGCCTGGACAGCAATAACAAATCACAGTATGCTATCATATTTATCTCTCTCTTGTCATGTAAATCTTTTTGTGTATTTAGTTCATTATTGTCACAAGATTTTCCATGCACTATCCTATTCTCTTTGCCAGAAGTAAATTATGCATCTCCTTCAAGTTCAAATGGGTTAAAAGCCAAATTATCTTCTTGAAAGGATATCATGTATCATTCAAAATAACTCTTTGTTTTCACCTGATCAGCAAAATATTTTTTTCAATTAAACATCACTAAACAATGGCTTCAAAAAGGCCACTTTTAAAGTAGGTAACTATTTTCACACAGCTTTAGGCTCTCGCTATTACTTTAGCTGGCATGGGCAATCACAACTTTCTCGCCTAGTTTGTCAACCAATCACCCTTAACCCTAACTGGATATTGGATGTATTCTCCATTAATCAAAATGGCTCTAATAAGAACCTATTCAGCCTGTATAAATATGACATAGTAATCAATTACACTTATTAATTTATTCCACACAAATTTCAAGATGTATAAAAAACATGTATGCTGTGTACACACGATCGGATTTCTGATGTAATAAAATCCGATTGATTTTTTTCGTTGGAAATCCGATAAAGTCTTGGAAACACACTATCAGACTAAATTTCGACCGTGCCAAAACGCGGTGACGTAAAATACTACGAGGAGCCAAAAAAAAATGAAGTTCAATGCTTTAGAGCATGCGTTGACTTGATTCTGAGCATGCATGGATTTTTCTCCGATGGAGTTCTACACAGACGATCGGAATTTACTACAGTTTTTTTTTGTCATTGGAAAAATGTAAAACATGTTCTTTTTTTACACCGATGGAAAAAAGACAGATGGGGCCCACACACGATCAGTTTGTCCAATGAAAAAAGCCCATCAGACTGTTTTCATCGGATAAACCGATCGTGTGTACACGGCATAACTATAATGAGTTAGCCTAGACTCTCTCTGACTAAGTATTTGGTAAACCTAGACCAGTTTCATAACTTTATTAGCTATGCCTTAGAAATTAGATTAGATTGTTTTGCATACAACAGCTTTTGTTACTGCTGTTCATTTTCTATTTTCCCACAAATGTCCAGCTGTGAACACATGCAAATTTCACATACTGGTACAAGATCTTACTGATGAATGTTTCAAATATTTGTATTTTGTATTTGCATATACTGTATACAATCTAATCAGTTTCATATTTCAGTTTATAGTTGTGGGGATTTCTTTAAGAAGTACACATACACTTATACATGCAAGAGTGAGTATAATCAAATCTATCACTTTTATCTCCATCCTGCAATCCATTGATTCTTATTAACAACCACTGGCCTTTATCATAAAATGTAATTCACTGTGTTGTAGGCTGCACTCGCTATAAACCAGTCAAGAAAATATAGTGCTGGACTTCAGGCCATGAAAATGAAAAACCACTGTGCAAATAATTCAGAGCAGCAATATGGTTGTTTTTTTTTTTAAGTAGGCTACTGTACCCATAGTTAATAGTTTCCAATATTTACTAATAGGAAAAATAAAACATAACAGTGAACAACCTGACATTTAACTAAAATCTGGCAAGTTTAGGAAACATATGAATATTTGCTGATTTGTAAAATTACACTATATTGTCAAAAGTATTGGGAAGCCGACTTTTACACACAATGAAAGGAGCCCTTTCCGTTTTCCAACAAGACTATGGAAAACACACATGAACTTTAATTGCATCTCAAGCCCCATACACACTATGCGCCAGATTCAGGTAGATGGGCGCATCTTTGTGCCGGCATAACGCAGCACATTTAAGTTCCGCCGAAGCAAACTAGTGAGGCAAGTACAGTATTCACCAAGCACTTGCTCCTAAGTTTGCGGCGGTGTAACTTAAATGTGAAGGCGCAAGCAGGTGTAAGTGGAAGTGGGTGTGACCTTATGCAAATGATGGTCTAAGCCTGGATCTGACACTTACGCCCGGCCTATCATCCACGGAGCATGCTCAGTGACTTCGGTGTCTGATCGCTTCCCTGTGAGCATGCTCACAACTACCCCAGCCCAACTTCCTGAGATATGCCGGTCCAACCGACTTATGCCGAGCCTAAAAATAAGCCCAGACATGCGCCCGTCTGGTGCAAATTTGCCTCTGGGCCCTTTAATAATAAAAAATAAAATAAAAATATATATAAAAAAAAATCATTTATAAAAAAAAGGGGGTTTGACACATGGGGCCCTGGGGACCTCTGAGCTCTTTAATAAAAATATATCTGTATAGAAAAAAAAAAGAAATAAAATAATATAAAAAATGTAAAACATTTGTATAAAAAAGGGTTGGCATCAGGGGGGCCCTGGGGACCTCATAATAATAATAATATTATATACATATATATATATATATATATATAAAAGAAATAAAAAAAATATATATATAATATATATTTTTTTTTATATAACAAAAGGGGGGTTCTTCTCTGGGGCCCTGGGGATCTCCAGACCTCTAAAAAAAATGGCCCTTTAATAAAATAAAAAAAATAATAATATTTAAAATATATATATTTTTTTATTTAAAATAAATAAAAAAAGGGGACCCCCGGGCCCCTTACAGGTGTACTGCCTGTTTCCCCCTTGATGGCAGCACTGGCTATGACCTCCGCTGCCCCTGGCATGTTGGCAGAAAGATGTGTTGTCTTGCAAGTGGGGTTGCTCAGCTTGCTAAGTTCGTCCATAATGGTGCTGCTGTAGCTGCTCTTCAGCTGACCTGTGCCCGTCAGGTGTAAAGATAAAGCATTTGTAGGAATAACTTTGTGCCGGACTTAGGACTTACACACGGCGCACTTAGCCAGCGTCTGGCACAAATACGTATGCAAATTGGCATATCTCCCTCATTTGCATATTTCAATAGGTAATCAATGGGCGCACCAGATCCGTCCAGCCTAAATATGCACCTAAGATAGGCCGGCGTAGGAAAGTTAGGTCGGTCGGAGGAAGCCTATTTTCAGGCGTATCTAGTTTGGTGGGTACGGCGCATAGATAAGATGGCGCATATTTACACTTACGCCGCGCATCTCGAGATAAGCCGCCTAACTTCTTTCTGAATCTGGCCCTATCAGTTTTCCTGCAGGTTTTTCTCTTCAGGTTTACCAAAACCATCTAATATGAGGTCCAACCTCAAGAGTTTCAGTTCATATGCACTCAGGCAGGCCCTTGCACTACATGGTTTTGGTAAACCTGAAGAGAAAACCTGCAGGAAAACTGATTGTGTGTATGGGGCTTGAGTCTTAGTCCGTTGGGTTCAATATTGGGTTGGCCCACTCTTTGCAGCTATAACAGCTTCAACTCTTCTGAGAAGGCTGTCCACAGTGTTTTGGGAGTGTGTCAATGGTAATGTTTGACCATTCTTCCAGAAGTGCATTTGTGAGGTTAGGTACTGATGTTGGATAAGAAGGCCTGACTCGCAGTCTATTGGGTTGAGGTCAGGACTCTGTGCAGACCATTCAAGTTTCTCCACCCCAAACTCACTCATTCAATATAGTATATGTCTATCCTTTTTACTTCATCCCTTATTTTTTACTGTTGTTTTTTTTTTGTATTTCCATCAAAAGAAGTCAATGGAAACGAAAATAATTTGTTCTGCACTGACTTCTATGGCATGCAATACCGCATGTGTCCAGAGGTGGGGGGTGCCAGAAAGCCTCGGAAATACTCTGGGACAGCTTAACTGAACTCAGAAACCCTCGAAACGGCTCAGGAATTGAGAATTGTCAAGTTTTTCCAAGTATTTCCTAATGGCTCTGATCGGCTCCACTTGTCTCTGATTGGCTCCGGCGCCCCCGCACTTCTGGCCAAATGCAGTACTGAGCACCGCTGTGGCTTAAATCCTGCTCATTTTGGCAGACAACACTCGCAAACCGAGTCAGTTTTAAAACGAAAAAAAAAAAAAAACGCATTACTCCCAAGCCAAGGTTTCACTGTACAACATTTTATTTACTGTAGTGGCCTTTTTAGCATCAAGGGAATGTTGCAATAATAAACTTTCATCAGCAACCATGATCATAGCTTGATGCTAAAATAGCAGAAAATAATGCTTAATGTTTCCTACATTGTGACCCTTCCTTTCCATATTCACAACTCATACTATTAAAGCTCAAAAAAGTTGATATAAAAAAACATGTGGGCTGCCACACTTAATTGCAAGTGCAGTTGCTCTAGAGCTTAGAAGTTAAGAGGAAGCTCTGCACACTTCCATCATCCAATCCTGTGCAAGCAAAAACAATTGTTTATTATTATTTTCTTTGAGTATTCTATTCTGAAGCTTTACCTCATTTACTAAACTTGGAGATACTGCACTTGCAAAGTGGCCTTTAGTAAATCTGAATTACAAGGGGAGTTTAGATTCTTCTCACAATAGATTGTGTAAATATTTAGTTTTTGAATCAGAGCAAATCCCTGTTTATGTGTTTATGTATTTAATTTGCATATTAATGGGTAATTAATGGGAGTATTCATACAATGTATTGTCTTATTTTCTTCAGTAAATCAGCCTCAATTTCTTCTGGTTTGCTGTAGGAAAATGCTAAAGGGCACAGCAGTGGATAGGAGGTCATGCAAGGTACCAGAATGAGCACAACAGACACCATGAGGAACTAAAAGTGGTGGGAGCTCTTGGCACAAACCAAATGATTATAGGATAACGCACTAGAGAGACATTCTGTGATGAAAGAAAATATGGAAAACAGATGAGTTATACAAGCTTACAGAAATAAATGAATAGATTTTGAATTCTTTTAGCTTAAAAAATATTTTATTTCATTAAGAATTCTATTTTCAGTGGAGACCTGGGGACAAGTTAATATAATATTAATCATTTTACCACAACCATGAAACATTAAATCACAGAAATCTAATCATCCTCTAAATTATATAACTATAACAAGTAAGCTAAACATTATAAATTATATAAGATTAACAAATATGTGACAGACTGCCATTGTAATGCACAGAAAATAATTAGATTTTATGGACCATCTGATGACCAGAATGCATCTGTGCTCCTCACATATTGACTCAGCTGGACTGAAAAACAGTCCAAAAGCCAAGACATTGGAAGCTTTGCAGTTATTACCTATTAATGATGTGTAGTTACATAGTTAATTACAAGTCAAAGTTATTGACAGTTCCAGCAGGGTTTTGTCCACAGGAAGGCAAAAATCAACCCCCTTTAGGCAAATATGTAAAGAAAATTCTTTACATTTTGGTTTAATGGAAGATAAAAATAATTTCCTAACCACACATGGACAGTTGGATCTGCTCCCTGGATCAAAATATTGCCATACTTTTCTACATTAAGTACAAGTATAAGAAAAAAAAAAGACAAAACTAAATGGTTATTCTGTATTTATTGTAAAATTACTATTTACTCTATTTGTAATTAAAGTCTCCATTGTTTTGTACAGTACCGGCATACATTTGTCATATCCTTTTTTGCATAATCATGGATATACAGTATTTAAACATACAGTATCAATTATATTCCTTACATCTTTATGAAAACGAATAATATGTTCAATGTTGGTAAGGTCAATTTTCCTTTAATTTATAGTAGAGGGGCTAAAACTGCACTCCATGTTCTAGATGTAGCCCTAAAATCTATTTATGCAGGGCCAAGAGCATACTAGCATCACACAATTCTACCTCCTTTTTATACATTACAATATTTCCTGAACAGTTTATATTTATTTTTATAGTTAGCCCGGTTCTTTAACCACTTCAATACCGGGCCATAGGGGATTTACGTCTGTAGCAACCCCTCGCCGATGAGAGTGGACGTTACACAACATCCTTTCTTCACGGCGTTCTACGGCGCGCACACCCACGACACCACTCTCGATCCCGCGTGCGTGCCCGACGGCCACGTTTGCCGCCGGACACCCGCGATTACCGCTGATCACGGCAGGAGTGGGGATCTGTGTGTGTGAACACACAGATCCACCTCCTGTCAGCGGTGAGGAGACTGATGTGTGTTCCCAGTACAGAGGAACACACATCGATCTCCTCCCCCTGTGAGTCCCCCTCCCCCTACAGTTAGAACATACTTTAGGGAACATTTTAACCCCTTCAGCGCCCCCTAGTGTTAACCCCTTCCCTGCCAGTCACATTTACACAGTAATCAGTGCAGTTTTATAGCACTAATCGCTGTGTAAATGTGAATGGTCCCAAAAATGTGTCAAAAGTGTCCGATATGTCCGCCGCATATCATGGTCACAAAAAAAAAAAAAAAACGCAGATCGCCGCCATTACTAGTAAAAAAATAAAAATAAAAATGCCATAAATCTATCACCTATTTTGTAGACGCTATAACTTTTGTGCAAACCAATCAATATACAATTATTGCGGGTTTTTTTTACCAAAAAAAATAAAATTGTGATATGTATTAAATAAAAAAGTAAAATATATTGTGTTTTTTTTTTAATTGTCGCTCTTCTTTTGTTTATAGCGCAAAAAATAAAAACCGCAGAGATGATCAAATACCACTAAAAGAAAGCTATATTTATGTGGGGAAAAAAAACATAACAATTTAATTTGGGTACAGTGTTGCATGACCGCGCAATTCTCATTCAAAGTGCAACAGCGCTGAAAACTAAAAATTGGTCTGGGCAGGAAGGGGATGAAAATGCCCTGTATGGAAGGGGTTAAAAAAAAAATTTCCTTCTGCATCAGATTATATAAAAACTCATCTAATTGCTATAGCTCTTCACTTTGGTGTACAATAGCATTTGTATAATTTCTAAATATACTGTATTACTCCCTGGATTTATTTATCTTCCTCCTGCTGCTAACTTTGTCATTAGTACTAAAGTTTACAATAATCACTTAGCTAATCCTACCACAGCAGTCTGTCAATCATATCCATGGCAGACAAACCTGAGCACTTGGGGGAAAAAAACAGAGGTGACAACAGATTTCCTACTTGACCATCAAATAATAGAATTGCCCTCCACTGACACCTGTCTTGCTTTGCCTTGCACTCTTAGTTATGTGGAATTTTAAAGAAAATGATTTTAAAATGTATGTGTGTGATAATGTAGGCTAATGGAAAAATAAAGCACTAAATATCACTTTATATTCCCAAAATAAATGGGCTTTTTTGGATTGACCACTAATTAAGACAGGTCCTTTGTTCCTCTTACACCATGTCTGAAATACATTTTTGACATGCATGTTCCTATTTAAGTAGTTTGCTTTTTGACACCATGTGTGGTGAAAAGAAGTGCTTTGAGCAGTGGATGTTTCTGTCAGTCACAAGATTGATTTAGGACTGCAGATAGAGCAAAATATAGGAAAACGCATTATATTATCTGACTAATGCTGGAGGATGAGCTGAGAACATCTCTAAAAGGGAAAAAAGGCAGAGGTTGATTTGTCACATTGTCACCTACTCCAACATCTGCTAATTAAATTACTCATCGTTTTATTGCTAGGGTTTTCTTATTAACAGTGTCACCTGCTTTTAGTTATGTAAATTGTATAGACCCAAAATATTATTAGGCTCAAGACGTGATCATTTTATTAAAAAATATGCACCTAAGTTGACCTAACAGTAATATATCCCAATCATAAATTGTTATATTGTTCTGTATTTGAAAGGTTAATTGCATATCTTTTGGAAAGGTGCTAGATATTGTTCTAGTTTAAATTTCCACCTGTCAGAAGTAATTGAAAATCTTTAAAAAAAGTATAGATTGTGTGGTGACATTTAAAGGGACAAATTCTAAATTGGTGTCAAATTGCAGTAAGCCCCAAACTGATTGAAAGTTGAGTGGGCGCTTAGCAAGTGTTTTCACTTGATAATACTACACTCCTTCTTCTATATTATGCGTAGCTACATAGAAAAGCAGATAGATAGATAGACAGATAGAAAGATAGCTCCAAGAAAGTATAAGAGACCCAGATTAATGCAGTTATTACTTAATAATATTGCCTTATAGTGATTGTAAAGTCTTGTTTTTTTTTTGTTTAATAATAAACATGTTATACTTACCTCCTTTGTGTAGTTGGTTTTGCACAGAGCAGCTTGGATCCTACTCTACTCTGGTCTCTCCCTGCTGCTCCTGGCCCTTCCATATTATCAAGTGCCCCACAGCCAGCCGCTTGCTATGGGGAATCCAAGCCGAGTCACATCTTTGTGTACCCATTAACCACTTGCCGACTGCCACATGCAGATGTACGTTGACACAATGGCACGGGCAGGCAAATGGGCGTACCTGTAAGTCCCTTTAAATTTGCCGCCCACGAGTGCCTCTTGAGCATGCTCGCGGGTCTCCCGGGAACTTGATGTTCTCGGGGCATCTTGCGATTGGAGTCGGCAAAGGTAGATCAGGGGGATGCCTTTGTAAACAACTACTGTTTAGACAACTTCCCGCTACTGGGAGCTGGGAATCTGGAGTGTGGTGAGCCTTTACCAATCAAGCACACACCTCAGGTCCACCTTGACCACCTACCACTGCAGAGCCTATCAAACACTGATGTTTGCTGTGATTTGGTTGAAGCTGACTTACATTTTTTTACATGTGAGTTTAATGAATGAAGTGTTGCTGAGATTTTGAATTAAACTGGTGGTACAATTTTACACTTCTTTTGTTTTCATGTACATTATTGAGGGAGTATCACGGTGGTCCAGCTGAGATTTGTTTATCCACTTGTGGGATAATACACAAGAGATTTAGCCTAAGGCCGAGTACACACGATAGAACATGTCCGCTGAAACTGGTCCGCAGACCAGTTTCAGCGGACATATCCGATCGTGTGTACGGCCTAGTGGACAGGTTTCCAGCGGACAAAAGTTTTAAAACATGCTTTAAAACTTGTCCGCTGGAAACCTGTCCGTCGGACATGTCCGCTGGTTAGTACGCCTTACCATGGATTCCATGGATTCGACGCATACGTGGAAGCATTTTACTTCCTGGTTTGCTGACATGGCGGCGTCAACGTCACTGCCACGTCACCGCGCTGTCTGTCAGTGGGGATTTTGGTTTGATCGTGTGTACATACATCAGACCAAAATCTCCCAGGAGACATGTCCGATGAAAACGGTCCGTCGGACCGTTTTCATCGGATATGTCTCCTTGTGTGTACGCGGCCTAACGCGAGAGTGAAAGGCAAATCCGTCTGGTGAGTGCGTTTTTCAGAGGGGGGTATATCACAGCACGGTGGTGAGGTGGAAGATTCACGGAATAAGGAATTTTCTCATCTAATTTGTTCATCAATTTTTTATGGACTTTATATCACTTGTCACGTGGTGCTATTGAGTTTATCGTCCAATAGTTTTTATTTGAGAGAAAAAAAAAAAAAGAACAGAAGTAGTGTACAAACATTTCTCTATACAAACAACGGGTGATAGACATCTTGCACATCTGTTACAATATCTGATTTATGCAGAACCATGTATTCTAAAGGATGTACATCACATAGCTTCATCGTAAGAATACAACATATACAACGAGCAACGAGTAATTGTGCAGTATTCAATAGATAAAGATCTTTATAGGTAACGGTGTGGACCTCTGTATCGGCGCCCCCTCTTGGGAACAAGCTGCGCCTGGACACACAGGGCCACTATTCACATCATAACCAGCAAAGGAAAAAAAAAACGAAACAATTTGCAGTTACAATCCACTCTAAAACGTACAGCGTTAACTAGTGTCTTAATTATCTGTATTTATACCTCTGTAGAGACAAGGGGTGAGAAGGAAGATACAAAAGAGAATATATAAGAAAGAAAGCAAAGGGCAGGTGAATCAGGTAGAGGGCAGATAAAGAAGGAGAAAGGAAGGAGGGGGAGACAAAGAGACAAAGAAACAGAGCGGATGCTGCTCAGACATATATGGAATGGTTACGTGGGAGAGTTGTGAGTGTACCAATCTCTCCACGGAGTCCAGATGTGGTATTTCTCGGCTAATACATTTTGTGAGGCCTCAAACATGGTTTCATAGGTGATGTGTAAATTGGTAGTCCTTATGACGTCTAGGAGGGAGGGTGTCACCGCCCTCCTCCAACGCCTCAACAGTTCCAATCTCGCACTCAGGAGTATGTGTGTCACCACGTTCCGAAGGGTAGGCTTAATAGCATCTATCCCCAGGGACAGGGTTGCCATATCTACTGTATTAGGAATATTAGTTTTACACACTTGGTTTATCAAGTTAAACACCTCTATCCAGTAATTTCCTAGTACAGGACAGAGCCCCAGGATGTGAATTAGGGATCCTCTCTGGCCACAATTTCTCCAACATAGAGGAGAAGCCGATTTGTCAAACCCAGCAATTCGGGTCGGGGTCATGTACCACCTGAGTAGGATCTTTTGGGACATTTCCCACAGGTTGGCGCTTCTGAAAGCTTTGTATACGGATGCAACGGCACATTTCCATTGATCCAACGTGTAAGTGGCTCCTAGATCAGATTCCCACGTTCGCATGGAAGGGGATTTAACAAAGTCAGTTTTATGGCCTAGAATGTTATAGAACAGGGAAATACCCTTGATGTTGGTGTGTGGGTTGGACAGATAAAGGAACACTCGCCATGGGACTTCAGTACTCATCTCCGCATGGGTGTTCAATAGGTGAGAAATACGCATGTAGGTAAAATACTCCTTATTGTCCAAATTATATTCAACCTGAAGAGATCGGAAAGATTTGATAGTTGGCCCTATACTAATGTCAGCCACTGTAGCAATACCTAATGAGTGCCAATGCGTGACCTTCAAGTCTGGTGTAAACAAGCGTAGGCTCGTAATGGGATGATATATAGTCTTGGTATTGGCACCCTCTAGTGGTTCATGCCGAAGTTTTCTCCATGCTTGTATAGAAGCGAGGATAGTGGGTGACAATCCTAATGGAAGGGTTCTTAAGAACTTACTAGATAGTAGGAGGTCACAGCAAGTGGCATCAGGGGGGCATTGTGCGGATTCTAATTCCAACCACCTATTAGAAGTCCCCCCAGGGAACCAGTGTTTCAGTTGGGCCAATATGGATGCTACGTAGTAGTCCTTAATGAGGACATGGCCCACCCCTCCCGCCAATTTATTTTTAATCAATTTTGGAAAGGTACATCTGGCTTTCCATCCCTGCCACAGGAACCTATTCACCATGGATTGTGCTTTGTGGAAGAACCTGTCGGGGACTGGTATAGGACGGCTCCGAAATAGATAAATAAGTTGTGGTAATACTACCATTTTCATGGCGGCTAAACGCCCTGACCAAGACGATTCTGTCCACTTCAAGTCTTGCAGGGCCTTATGAAGGACACTTAGAAATGCGTCATAATTAGCTGCCACTAGATCAGTCACCCGAGCGGTCAGTTTGACCCCTAGGTATTGTATGCTTTCCGCGTTCCAGGTGTAAGGGTAGGATGCCTTAAGCTGTGAACACGTAGGAGCATCAAGTCCAAGACCCAGGATAAATGACTTACTATTATTAACCTTATAATAGGAAACCTCATTAAATGTTCTCAATGCATCATGTGTTGCAGCCAGAGAGGAACCCACCTCCATCATAATCAATATGATATCGTCTGCAAAAAGACTTATAGAATGTGTATGATCTCCTACGCGGTAGCCTACGATGTTCGGGTGGGACCTAATATAGGTGGCGAAGGGCTCCATCAACAGGTTAAAAATTAAGGGGGATAGGGGGCAGCCTTGTCTGGTCCCGTTAGTGATAGTAAAGGGGGTAGAAAGAGCTCCAGAAACAAAAACTGTAGCTGAGGGCTTAGAGTATAGGGCAAGTATAGCCGACAAAATACTTTCTGAGAATCCAAAGGCCTCCAACACTTTTAACAGACAATGCCAATGGATTCGATCAAAAGCCTTCTCTGCGTCCAGTGAGAGGAGCAGAGAAGGCTTTCTTTGTGTATGGGCTAGGTGGATGATGTTGATCATTCGACGGGTTGCATCTGATGTTTGTCTATGTTTGGTAAAACCGGTCTGGTCTGGATGGATAAGGGATGGCAATATATCCACCATGCGTGAGGCTATCAGTTTGGCGTAAATTTTTAGGTCAGTATTTAGTAAGGAGATCGGGCGGAAAGTAGGAGGAGAGGTGGGTTCCTTCCCCAGCTTGGGTAAAGCAACTATGACAGCTTCCAACATTTCTGGTGGAAAAGAAGCAGAGGCAGCAGCAGATTGGTATACTTGCAACAGAAACGGGGAGAGTAATTGTTGAAACGATGTGTAATATTCTCCACCAAAGCCGTCCGGGCCGGGTGATTTGTTCGTAGGGAGCGAGCCTATTACAGCTAAAACTTCAGCAATAGTAAATGGCAGATTCAACTCTTGAGATTGGGCCGGAGATAATTTGGGTAGAGATATCTTTTGCAGGAATTGGTCAATGCTATCAGATGTAGGTTGTACAATCAAAGGGTCGTTTTTTAAGTTATACAAGGATTCAGAATAGCTACTAAAAGCATTAGCAATTTGCCGTGGGTGGTATTCTTTTTGGTTAGTTTTGGGGTGAATCACAGCGAATTTTAAGTTTATATCTATGTCCCCGAAGGGTTCGCGCTAGTAATTTTCCTGCTTTGTTTCCTGATGTATAGTAATGCATCTTAAGCCTTTTAGATGTCTTTTCAAAGTTCTCCAGGAGGAGTAGGCGTAGGTCATATCGCAGTTTGGTCAGTTGAGTGGAGATAGGTTGGGACATCGCATGTTTATTTAGGGACTCTAGTACAGATATTTGGTCTAATAATGCAGTAACCCGCTGCTGCCTCTGCCGTTTATTCCTTGCCCCTTCCTGTATACATATACCTCTCATGTACGCTTTGTGAGTGTTCCATAAGGCCCCATACACACGATCGGACATATCCGATGAAAACGGTCCGCGGACCATTTCCATCGGATATGTCCGATCGGGAGTTTGATCCGATGGCGTGTACACACCATCGGATCAAATTCCCCGCCGCCGGACAGCGCGGTGACGTGGCGGTGACGCGGCGGTGACGTTGACGCCGCCGCGTCACCGCCACGTCACCGCACCAGGAAGTAAAACACTTCCGCGCATGCGCCGAATCCATTCGGCAGCGGCGCGGCGGCGGTGGGGGCCGACATGTCTGCTGGTAAGTGTACTAACCAGCAGACATGTCGGGCGGACAGATTCCCACCGGATAGATTTCAAAGCTTGCTTTGAAATCTGTCGGGTGGAGAAATCTGTCCGCTAGCCCATACACACGAGCGGAGATGTCTGCTGAAACGGTCCATCGGACCGTTTTCAGCGGACATATCCCCTCGTGTGTACGCGGCCTTAGATGGAGGGACTCTGGACCGAGTCCTTATTCTCACAAAAAAAATTAACCAAATGCTTTTCAAGATTGTCTCTCACTGCTTTTTGTTGTAACAGGTAAGTATTAGGCCTCCATATGCGGTCAGAATTGGCAGTGGCAGAGCCTGCCACGGTAAGAGCGATAGACGCATGGTCAGACCATGTTATGTTGGCAATGGTGGCGGAGCTCGTTTTGAGTAAAGTTTGTTGGTCTACCAAAAAGAGGTCAATCCGAGTGTATACGCGGTGTGGGGAAGAAAAGAAGGAAAAGTCTCTTTCGGTCGCATGAAGGCAGCGCCAGGCATCGTAGACATTCCATTTGTGGATGGATGGGAGTAAGGCTTGGCAATGGCGGCTAGGTGGGGACGTAGAGTCAATGGTTGGATCAGGTGTGATTTTGAAGTCACCACAGATTATCAATGAACCTTGACGTAGGGCGGAGACCTTAGTCATCAGCCTGTTGAAAAAGCGGACTTGGTGTTTGTTTGGAGAATAGGCATTTACAATGGTGTAAGGAGTCCAGGTCGCAGATAATAATGAGGTATCTGCCTAGTTGATCCGCAATTATATTGTGTAGTTTGAAAGCAACTGTGTCCCTGATCGCAATCAGAACCCCCTTAGTTTTTGAATCAGAGTTAGCTGTATATACATGCGGAAAACTCTTATGAGAGCATTTAGGAGGTGCCCCAGCATGAAAATGTGTCTCTTGGGCACAAAGGATATCGGTTTAATGTAATAAAGCTTCCTACCATAGAGATTTCCGCTTGACGGGGTGATTGAGCCCCTTGGCGTTTATTGACAAGAAGTTAATAGGCATGATAGCAGAACTAAGGGGCATGCACATGTTGGGGGGCTTAGCCCCTTGTAGATCACTAAGTGTGGGTATGTATTCCTCAAATTGCCAGTGTCCTCAGGGAGAAGTTGCAGAGCAATAGTGCTGATAAGGTACTCACAGTTAGTAGGCCAGGTTGTAGTGCCATATTGGTGTATCACCGCTTGTGAAGATCCGTCCAAGTGCCGAAGGAGGGAGCTCGGTAAAGGATCCGGAGAGATACCAGTTGAGTGCATCCAGTGGAGATGGAGAGAAGAAAAAGCAAAAACACAGTTTCGCATCCGTCTGCGACTTAAGAAAAAGAAAAGGAAAAATATAAAGTTCAACATAACAGTCAGAACAAAACAAATAAGAGGGGCACGGGTCCCTCGGTGACAGCAAGAAGCTGCAACTTGCATAGGGGGGTCAAAGTCAGCCATGTGAGGGCATCCTAGAACTCAGGGATTGAAGACCCAAGGTCAATAAAGAAGCAATAAGCCACCCTTTTTGGTTTACATGTGTGTTTTAGCATTTCTGGTAGTAACCGACTTCCCTCCCGGGTCCACATGTTGTGGAGTGCTAGCCAGCACTAGGTCGTCATTAGTATCAGGGAGGAGTCCCCATTCTCTGAGGAGGTCAAGGCCTTTCTCCAATGATGTCACTACAAATTCACGATTGCCTTTCGTAATTGACAGTTTCGTAGGGTAACCCCATCGATAGATTATATTGTGGTTACGAAGTATTTTAGTTACTGAGATTAGGTTTTTCCGTTTCTGCAATGTATACTGGGATAAATCCTCAAAAAATTGAACATTTTGGAACTGTTCAGGGATTTGGTCCTTCTTTCTCATGGTATACATCAACTTGTCTTTGACATGAAAAAAGTGCAGACGGAGAATTATGTCCCTGGGCACTTGATCTGGGAGGTGAGGGGGTTTTGGCAAGCGATGAATCCGATCAATTGTGACGTCTAAGTCAGTGAGGTCAGGGAGAATAGACTTAAACATGGTAGCTGCATATGAGGTAAGGTCAGATTGCATAACAGATTCAGGGACTCCCCTTATTTTCATGTTGTTCCTTCTGGACCTGTCCTCGATGTCAGCCAGCTTTGCCTTGATCCATTCTGAGTCAGCCTCTCTATCCTCATTTGCATCAACTAAGTCATTGATTGTAGTGGCATATACCCCCATTTTAGTTTCTATATGTGTCACTCTGCTCCCCACTTCTTGGATGTCCCTATTCAAGCGGTGCATGCATGCTGCTATGTCTGACTGTAAGGTGCTCTTGAGGGATATGAGCATGTCCTTCAGTACAGTGTCCAGCACAGGCTGATTCTGCGTTGGATAGGACACGATTGAGTCCGGCAGGTCCTGCGTATCATCCCCAGACTCTGAGGCCTGACTGTCTGCAGGGCTCACGGCTAGGCCCGAGCCACGGCCATCCAGCCGCGGTCTAGATTTGGCGGGGCTGCTGGAGGACGGGGTATGAGGCGGAGAGGAGGCTGCGGTGGGGGATGGCTTGGAGGAGGGTCGGTTACCTTTGCCAGCCGCGTTGGTTCCAGGTCGGCCCTGCGTAGGCAAGTAGGCCTCCGCGCCATCTTGTCTCGTGTTTCCCCTGGCCGGGGAGAAGAAGTCCGTGAGGTGCCGGGGCTTACGGTCCATCCGGCGTTTCCCCTTCATGGCGACGAGTGGGTAGACCGGGAGACTCGTTGCTAAATGTTCAGGAGAGGGTAGGGTGTCTTGCTGCGTGCCGCAGTGTCCCTGGTTCGACGGAGCTCCGGAGTTACACGTCCATACACGCTGCGCGTCAGGCCACGCCCCCGGTGCTATTGAGTTTATGTTATTGATTATTTATTTAGTATTATATTAGTTAGCGCTGCAATTTTCTTACACCTATTTAGGTTAATTTTTTTCTGTTTAAAAATGTATTCACTAAGCAGCAGCTGTAGCTTATTTTACATTTTTTCATTGGCGCAGGGGGTTTATATCCTATATCAATCATATATTCCCCTATTCTGCCTAGTGACACCGTCACTGAGGTGTCAAATGTAGCCACGCCCCCTAACTGTAATAATCACCCCCTAGTACTGACTTAAGCCCTGCAGCACCACCTAGTGGTTAACCCCATTCACTGCCAGTGTATTTGTTTTACAGTAACCAGTCCATTTTTATAGTACTGATTACTGTAAAAATGACAATGGTCCCAAAAATGTGTCAAAAGTGTCCGGTGTGCCTGCCATAAAGTCACAGTCACATCAAAAATTGCTGATCGCCACCATTACTAGTAAAAAAAATATTAATAAAAATGCCATAAACTACCCCCTATTTTGTAGATGCTACAACTTTTTTCTGCAAACCAATTAACTGCTTATTGCAATTTTTTTTACCAAAAATATGTAGAAGAATACGTATTAGCCTAAACTGAGGAAAAATTATTTTTATATATTTTTGGGAGATATTTATTATAGCAAAAATTAAAAAATATTGAATTTTTTCAAAATTGTCACTCTATTTTTGTTTATAGCGCAAAAAATGGAGTGTTGCCATGACCTTGACCAGTGGCTGCACTGCATGTGAGTGGTGTGTTGGGCTGGAGATGTCCTCCTGCAGGGTTGTGGTTAATTCCAGGATGACATGAGGGGTGAATCTGAAGATGCGAAACACCTCAGAATCACTCATGCCAAACAGGTCTATGCGGGTGCGGTATATCCTCTCCCGTGCCATCCTCCGTGCCCTCATCCTTCTTTGCTCATCTAAAGTCAGTAGTATAGCTATGCGCAACGATGCCCCTGGCATGTTGACATACAGATTGTTGTGCAACACGTGTGACTGCTGAGCTCCTCACTAACAGTGTTGCTTTATCTAACAAGTAGACTTTTTTCTCTTTTTAGACCAGCTTTTATATGGTCTAATTTTAGACAGGACATTTTGCAGTTGCGCACACTGCGTCGCCTGCGCTGCCCCAACATTCTTTTCTGGACCTCCGTAAGTCCCTCATTAGCATATTTGACTAGCAAATCAATGGTCTGTCTAGCGCACTTTTGCGCGGACGGATGCGCCAGTCTAACGAAATTACGCGGGACAAAAAAAAAATAGATTTTTTGCGTATCTCGTTCTGGGGATGCCGTGCATCGAAACGCACGCGCACATTTCGACTTACGCACGCGCATCTCCTGTTGCGCAGGCGTAATCGCTCTGTGAATCTGGGCCCAGATGTCCTAACAGTCCAATGCTATCTTGAAATTGATGGATTCATTATATGTGGGGTAAGAGTATGTAAGATCTGTTTAATTGGTTATGAAGACAGTCTGAGGTAGGAGGAAAGGGAAAGGTCCTAGTAATCAAGTAACAGGGGGGAATAGAAGGAGTGAGCAGGGGAGGATAGGAGACAGGAATGGGGGGGGTGAGTATGGGTGAGGAAAACAACCAAAATCGGATCTATCTCAATAGGTTTCATATGGTATGTGCCATTTTGTGGAGCTAGCAATTCCTCCATCCTCATTTATTGACAGACATCATCAACATATTTTGAAAGGTTTTATTTGTGTCATTTTGGTGATCATATACTTTACATACAAGGTTGATTGGTGCAGAACTGGTAACCAGCCACAAATGCTCTTGGATTGGATTGGATTGGATTGGATTAAATACTTATAGAGCGCCAAATGCAAGTTGTGATACTCGCGTCTAAGCGCTTACCAACAAGCTAAAAAAAAACAAAAAAAAAACAGAAATATAAAAAGAAGGGGGGGGTGTCGGGGCACAGCAAGCCTATCCCTACTCCCTGACAATGGACCGCAGCCTAGGATTAAGGCAGCGTCCTGCTAAGGGCTTGGAAGGGCAGGTCTCTATCTATAGGCTTGTGAAAACAAAAGTGTCTTCAAGCCCTTACGGAAGGCCATCAAGGAGGTGGATGCTCGGAGCTGATGAGGGAGCTGGTTCCACAGAAAATTCCCCAGTGTTTGGAGCCGGCGGCCACCTTTCGAAGCTAATTGGCTAGATTTAATAATTGCTAACAGAGCGTCAGTCGAACGAAGCTCTCTGGGTGGACAGTAATGTTCTGTCATATTTGATAAATACATTGGACC
Organism: Rana kukunoris; assembly: GCA_029574335.1. Classification (NCBI taxonomy): domain Eukaryota; kingdom Metazoa; phylum Chordata; class Amphibia; order Anura; family Ranidae; genus Rana; species Rana kukunoris. The sequence goes on from CM056054.1 coordinate 101,167,870, forward strand.
TAGTTGCCAATAGGCCCAAAACACCAAACAGAGTGCCTTGAACTCAACCCGTTTTACTATCGGGAGCCAGTGTAAGTTCTTTAGTACCGGGGAGATGTGATTCCGCCTTGGGCAGTTTGTAACTAATCTTGCAGCATGGTTCTGTGTAATCTGCAATCGTTTTATCCACTTCTGTGGGAGCCCTAGGAAGAAAATGTTAGAACAATCCAACCTAGAGTGGATAAGTCCATGAACTAAGATCATACGGTTGTGCTGAGTGAAAAGATTCTTAATTTTCCGTAATAATTGCAGATGGTAGTTGGCGGATTTTATGCAATATTTTGCGTGAGGTATGAAACTTAGTTCAGCATCAAAAATTATACCCAGATTTTTAACCTGCTTAGCTGGAATTGGGGCAGAGCCAAACTTACTGTCCTAGTAAGCTAGAATTCCAGGCCTGCCCCGCTAAATCACTGTGACTCACAAAACACTTGTTTTTTTTTACTAAAGTGTAAAAAGTTTGAAAAGAAAATGGATCTTCTCTCACCTATAATTAAATGTTTCATGTGAAACTACACACTTTCTAAACTACACTTTCCCTGACTACACACTTCAACCTCTTAAATACTGAGAAAATATTTTAATTGTGTGTAAGCTTTGTTACAACCTGTATTGTTTTATTTACAGCATTTACAGTTTTTTTTTATTTTGTTGTCAGCATCTTTTTTTACTGAATAAAATATGTAAAAAGATGCATATTAGGCTAGACAAATCATTTGCATATGTAACAGTCAATCATCTCTGCCATCAATTTTTTTAAACATGAATTACGATTATAACCAGTTCTTATAATAATCAGAATTGCCTTTTGACAGTCTAATATTTCTTCATTACCATCAAGTCTTTTGATGTTTGTTCTCTTAGATAAAGAGGTAGTGTCTTTTACGTACTTTTGTTTATGTAATGCAGGGCAGCTTTGTTTGCGTACAGCACTTTCGCTCAACAAAGTGATGTGTTTTATTGGATAGTTCACGTTCGTAGAGTAATATGAAATGTGTTGTTTGTTCCTCTGCTATCCTCTGTTTAAAAATAGATTGCCTAATAAGCCATCAAAGGTATATGTAAACCTGGGAAACAATACAGCAGATGTTGACTTCTGTCTTGCTCTTCATAGACATAATTAAATATGATGAGACACTCATGCAACCACATAATAGAGGACAAACAATTACAAAAGCGCAATATAAACAAAATCCACATTTAAAGGACACCTGTCCAGTTGTTATGATGTGATAGGATTTGTGTCCTATTAAAGAACAGGAAAAAGATAAGCCTTAGTTGGCTTCAGGAAAGAGAAATCTGACAGGCCCTTATTAGCAATTATGAAATAAAGCAAATTACTAGAATTCAAATGTCTTTTTTTACTTGAATATTTGCAGGTAGAGCTGTTTGGCTTGCTAAAAATCACACAATTTGAGATCCAGGCATTTGTGATTCCTAAATTGTACAATTATTTGCAGATTGACAAACTGGAATTTTGGTCTCCACCCTGATTCATACTGTAAAATGTGTCTGCATCTCTACAGGGAATAGCAGACCTCCATGCTGCTCTGGCAAAGATCCTGTCACAAATGGTCATAGTAGCCATTGCCCTAGAAAGAGAAAGGATCCAGACTAAGTGTCTCAGGAGCCACACATAAAGTCAAGACCTGTTGTATGATAGTGAATGACAGTCTTAGCCAGTCACCAGGCAAAGCCCCTAATCCATTTCATTGCCCATCGGAGCTTTCTCATTCAATGTGCAGCACCCAGGACATCTAGTTACTCTCTACCATTTTCTTGAGAATAGACAAGCTCGCTCCTGGCCACCACTCACAGTGGTGGGCACAGGACTTCACTCCCATACAGCCTGAGCAGCTCACACACATTTCCTTTATCACCCCATACCGGTTTTAAAGGTTTTCAAAATATTCTTCCGAGTTCAAAAAATCATCATAGAATCAGTCAGGTCAACCATTTCTTCCCTCGATCCAGGAAAATATGTGGCCTCTGTGGACATTAATAAGGCATTTGTGCACGTCCCCTTCTTCCCAGCAAATTGACACTATCCGCATATTGCTGTGCACACACAACAATACTAATTTGTTACCCTTCCCTTTGGACTGTTCACTGCATCGAAGGTTATAGTATCTTTTCTTGCTTTATTTTGCTCTCTTGGCATCTCCATAGTGGGATATCCAGACAACCTTATTCTGAGGGAACAGTTGGCACAAGTCATATCAACCAATGTTCAACATACATTATGGCCTCTAAAGAGGTTCAGGTGGATCTCCATAAACCAGTGCTGGAACAGTTTGATCACCTGGAGTATTTAGGTCCGCTACAGTCCAGGAGAAAAATAAACCCTCTACTTTTGCATAAGGATCCTGGGCCTAATGGGGTAGTCTCTTTTAAAGCAGTTTCAGATGCTGAATGTAATATTATATACTATGATCAGCATATTTAATTGGCAGATTTCAAATATCTTACCAGTCAAAATTGATATGCTTCTTGTTTGCATTTTTCCCACAGTTCAGGTTTGTTTTAAATGTAATTTGTAAGGTTTAGATGTAAGTTTGTTAATTAGCCATTCAAGTCAGGAATGATTTCTGTGAATTTGCTAATATATTAGGAGAATGACCAGAAAAACACAAACACTATATTGATATGCCTTAATATGCAATTATACAATTAAACATTATACACAGAAATAAGGTATTTAAAGACATTGTACCCCTTAAAACCCCTGTTGTTTTTACTAGGTATTAGTCTCGTTTGCCCTGCCTTGCCTAATGATGGGCTCACATGTTGTAGCTGCAGTTTGTAGTGCCATGGCTGATCGTTTCCCCTAGGTACAGGGATTTATTCACTTACCTTGTCCCTATTTGCAAAAAGAATCGTCAACATCTTGTAACAGGTCACATCATGTCCAATTTTGCTTAGGGGGGGTTCTCCTTACAATCCATAGCAGACCTAAGGGCCTGGTATGCCTCCTGGGGGGGAACCCACACCGGATTTTTATTTAAAATTTGGCGTGGAGTTCTCCCTCATGATTCATACCAAACGCTGCGTGTAGATTTGGCGGGAATCCAAGTCGGATGCCCATCGCATCTATGGCGGCTTTGTCTCCATCGCGGCAAGCCAGCTCGGCGCTGGCTCCCGCGATGGGGCTCGTAGGTGGTGAATCTCGCCGAGAAAGAGGTTGACACAATATCGCGGTCACCTACTGTATGCCTTGAAATTTCCTTTGTATTGCTCTGCTTGTTTGTGACTTTTAGGTCTAATTACTATGCAATTTTTACCCACAGAACACTAGAATGACAGACCCAGGGACTGTGGGATATATAGTTTCCTTACATGAAATGTCAATGCAAAAAGCAGCCCATTGAAATGAACAGGCTGCCCTAAGTGTAACGTGCAAAATCATGCAAAAGCGCAAAAAAAGTATACATTTTGTTGGACCTGCAAAGGTGTGAATGGTGCATTAGTGATGACAAAAAAATGCTTAGTTGTCAGGTGGATAAGGAATCATTTACATAGGTATTAAAAACCACTGTGCACAGATGCATTCAACCTGTAGTTTTGTACAACCTTGCATACAATCTAAAGTACACAACTGCATATAAACATATAGGACCATTTAATCAACTGTGTTTGGGGCCATAAATTTGCCCTGCATTAAGCAGTGTAACAATAAAAAAAAATGGGCACAACTGCATCTAGACCAATATAGTTTAGCATTATTATTATTATATGTATACAAGCATACAGCATTAAAACATACATACATATCCATGGTCAAAATGTAAAAATCATATATTCATATCCACGCTGAATTTAAATTATTTCTAGCCTATTGATATTAATCACAGATGCTCTTAAATTGTGTAAACTTGTTTGTGAAGATCCCCATGTGTTTATGTCCTTGAATTGTGTGACATATATTCAATATGCCCTGTGAGTAGTCACTGCTGTGTCACATGTTTCACAGAGCCTGTCTTCTGAACTACAGAGGTGCTGAGAGGAGGAGTTTCATGAGACATACCAAAACCAAAGGATCTGGCACAGGTGAAGTTGCAAATAATGCAAGAAATCTGGGAGTTGTTGAAAGAGATGATCAGCAGATTCATATATGAAAGGATATTCTTCAAGGAAGCATGTACTAGATTATCCAAATAATATTGTATGTATGGCTATTACAATGGTTATGTTATAAAATCAAAGTTTATACTGTGACCATAGATCACAATAATTTCTGCTACTGGCAGACTGCATCCTAGCAATCTAGATCTTTAGGCATCAGAAGCTACCTGCATCCTAGCAATTAAGCACATAAAGTGTCGGGAGCCACCTGGGTCTTAGCAACCTGTGTTTCTATGGGGCAGGGATGGCCCTAGAAACCTAGGACAGTAGGTAGCAGATGCTACCTGTACCCTGGCAAACTAGGGCTCTAGGTGACAGGGCTGCAGAGGCTGCAGAGGCTCCAAGCAACCAAGGACTCTAGATGACAGGAGCAACCGGTGACCTAGCAACCTGTGAAACTAGACAGCAGGGGACTATATATAGTGTGTAAGCAATTGCTCAGGCACCACTGACTATACAGTAGACATGTGCACACTGAAATAATTTGTTTGGAATTTCTGTTTTGTCAGAAAAATGTATTAATTTAGTTACTCCCGAAATGTATTTTTATTTATTTTGTTACATTAAAAAATGCATTCATATGAAAATCCGAATATATTAAGGTTGAATCTGTTAATTGAAGGCTTATAGCAGGGATCCTCAAACTACGGCCCTCCAGCTGTTGCGGAACTACACTTCCCATGAGGCATTGTAAAACTCTGACATTCACAGACATGACTAGGCATGATGGGAATTGTAGTTCCTGAACACCTGGAGGGCCATAGTTTGAAAACCCATGGCTTATAGTGTCTGTCGGATGTTCTAAGAAGATTCAACGAAGAAGCTAAACAGTTCGACAAAGCGATCTGGTCCCCACAAGCTATAGTAGAATTCTAATGTTGTTTGACTAGTAATAGTTAAAATGATTAATTATTATTACTAGTCAAACAACATTAGAATTCTTCTATAGCCTATGGGTGGAGCATTATTAATTCAAATTTGCTGTTAACAAACAAATGGACCAGCTAAGATCAGTGTGTCTCTTTCTCTGCTAGCAATCATAAGTGAAAGTAAATTGGCTGTACCTGTATACTTAACCACTTAAGCCCCGGACCAAAATGCAGCTAAAGGACCAGGCCACTTTTTACAAATTGTTACTGCGTCGCTTTAACTGAAAATTGCGCGGTCGTGTGACGTGGCTCCCAAACAAAATTGGTGTCCTTTTTTTTCCCCACAAATAGAGCTTTCTTTTGGTGGTATTTGATCACCTCTGTGGTTTTAATTTTTTTTGCGCTATAAACAAAAATAGAGCGACAATTTTGCGCAAAATTTATAGCGTTTACAAAATAGGGGATAGTTTTAATGCATTTTTATTATTTTTTTCTACTAATGGCGGCGATCAGCAATTTTTTTTGACTATCATATTGCAGCCTTTAGTTTTTCTTTATTGCAGACAAGTGGAGATTTATTAAAAGTGTCACACACAGAATCTGGTGCTGCTGTGTATAGTAACCAATCAGCTTCTAACTTAAACTTGTTAATAAAGCTTTGGTAATAAAACCTGGAAGCTGATTGGTTACTATGCACAGCTGCACCATGTTCTGCGTGGGCCAGCTTTTGTAAATCTCCCCCTATGTGACAACAAACACCACACAATAATGTAAACTGTAAAGCTTTTTATTATGTGGCCATTATATACTCCTTAGGCCTGTTTTATGATTGGTTCCTATACATATTACCACATAATTATTTTTTGCATTATGACTTAAAATATACCAAACAATCATAATATGACGTATACAAGTATAGTTTCTATCTAGCTATATATATATATATATATATATATATATACACTGTATATATTCATATATATTATTGAAGAATGTTTCTATAAATATGACTTTAAATATACCAAACAATCATAATATGACGTATACAAGTATAGTTCTTATCTATCTATCTATCTATCTATCTATGGATACAGATATATATATATATATATATATAGATAGATATCTGTAGATATAGATATATATGGAGATATATATATATATATATATATATATATATATATATATATCAATAGCTGGGTAAAAAATGAATAAAACCTGAATATGTCAGAATTATATCACAATCAACCAGGCAGCGCTGGACATATGCAACATTTAAACTTTAAACAAATAAATATACAAATATTGAATATTGTCCTTGGAATAGAAAAGTTCTTAAATGAAGAATGGCAGTCTTTAATGCAAATATTGGACTGAACAATCCTTATTCAAACAAAGTCCACTATAGCCCAAGATGATAGGTTTGGAAAGACACCGCTTCACGTCTGTGCTCATAGAAGAAAGAGGGGGGTGTGTGAGAAAAGAGAACCCCCTCTTGAGTAGCCTCTTACCGCAAAGAAAATTTATATCGGCGTGTCACAGGTGCAATCTCAGCCTCAATCACTGCTCAGCGTCTCTGAATGGCTCAGGGTTCATACATGAAAAAGATGGTAGGAAACAGACACATAGCGTGATCCTGCTTAAAAATCTTTAATCGCCCAATAAAAACGTCATCCAATACACTCACATGTATAAAACTTTAAAATGGCATATCTCACTGATTTACCCAAATCGGGTCAGGTTAACCACATCACCAAACGCTCATTGCTGGTCAAGCTGCGAGGAGGGGAGTGATCTCTAATGCCGACTGACAATCAGACTGCTTCACTTGGTTCAGCCCTGACTAGTTTCATCCCAAGGGATATCATCTGAGGGTCAGATGATATCCCTTGGGATGAAACTAGTCAGGGCTGAACCAAGTGAAGCAGTCTGATTGTCAGTCGGCATTAGAGATCACTCCCCTCCTCGCAGCTTGACCAGCAATGAGCGTTTGGTGATGTGGTTAACCTGACCCGATTTGGGTAAATCAGTGAGATATGCCATTTTAAAGTTTTATACATGTGAGTGTATTGGATGACGTTTTTATTAGGCGATTAAAGATTTTTAAGCAGGATCACGCTATGTGTCTGTTTCCTACCATCTTTTTCATGTATGAACCCTGAGCCATTCAGAGACGCTGAGCAGTGATTGAGGCTGAGATTGCACCTGTGACACGCCGATATAAATTTTCTTTGCGGTAAGAGGCTACTCAAGAGGGGGTTCTCTTTTCTCACACACCCCCCTCTTTCTTCTATGAGCACAGACGTGAAGCGGTGTCTTTCCAAACCTATCATTTTGGGCTATAGTGGACTTTGTTTGAATAAGGATTGTTCAGTCCAATATTTGCATTAAAGACTGCCATTCTTCATTTAAGAACTTTTCTATTCCAAGGACAATATTCAATATTTGTATATTTATTTGTTTAAAGTTTAAATGTTGCATATGTCCAGCGCTGCCTGGTTGATTGTGATATAATTCTGACATATTCAGGTTTTATTCATTTTTTACCCAGCTATTGATGTGTTAAACTGGTCCGTGAACCAAGTTATAATGGTAGCAGCTGCAGTCATTTAGAGTGGCTAGTTTGGATTTTTGGCTCATTGAATCACCTATTATTTTTTTATTTTATTTTTTTTCTTTCAAAAGCGCTTGTATTGTGTTTTTGCATGGGGGGTTTGCTTTAATACAACTGTTTGAATATATATATATATATATATATATATATATTGAAGAGTGTCTCTAAAAATGATTCCAATTCAAAGCAGAAAAACAGCTGCATTTTACAAAACACAATATTTTACACTTTATTACACTTAACATGGTTCAAAAGACTTAACATTTTCAGTTTGTAGATGCAGCTAAAATGACTAAAAAAATCTTTGTTCAGTAGCCTGGTTCCTGAAATTAGATTATTAATATAACCAAGCCTTGCTAGTGTACAAAAGCACTGTTGCGGTGTATATAAATCATTAATACTATGCAATGCAATGGCTGAATTTGCTGCGTTAGCAAGAAAGCCTTTCGCACAACAGGGATTTGGGGGATAGAATTGGCTGCAATGAAATACACTCTATCATTCTTCTCTGACTTCCTATTTGCAGCAGTTTTCTGTTTTTTTCACACTCTTTACTGCAGTATACCTCAAGTAAACACATTCTGCTAATACATTTAGGTGTGGTGTCAATGTTCTTTGCTTTACACAGACATGCAGAGATAAAGATTTAATTGCCCAGTGTTGTACGCTATCTTTGCTGATATCTTATTTAGTGTACATGGGATGAGAGTGGTTTCATTATTTTATTTTTTACAAATCTGATTCTTATCCCTTACCCTTGTTTGGCAGTTATGTTGGCCCAACATTATCATTAGCACCCCTTAGCACTTTAGCATATTCAGTAAGACAGTGCAAAGAGAAAGTATAATGTGTTAAATGCTGTAAGTCTAAGCAATTAGTTGGTTGTATATCTATTAAAAGGTGATTTATTTTTAGACTTCTAAGGAAAGCTGAATTTTGCAGATCATCTTTGTTCTTTGTACTGTCTCACCTAACAAGAATTATTAACATTTATGTGTTCATTTTATTGACTCAGTATCATCATTAAAGAACAGCAATTGATGTAGATTTTCTGTTTCAAATTAACAACATAAATAAAAGGAGTAAGCCTCTTTTTTAAAGCTGACCTATTTGTAAGTTTGCTTGAAAATATTATTGACATGTCACAAAACACACAAACAAATTAATTAAAAATGTACCTTTTATTATACTGAAGCAACCAAGTGACTGTATCTAAATACAAGTCTCTCAAAGTCTGCCTGAAAGGGGCAATCTGGGAGAATGACTGAGCGTTATTAATCTGCTGTAGCAAGAAAATGCATTACCTTGGGTTACTTCAATCTCATTTACTTCTGACTATAAACATTGTCACATTTGGCAGCTCACAAGGTGTGAGGCAGTAGCATGGTAGGGGTGGTTGGCTAAAAAAAATTCATTACAGGACACAGATTGCTAGTAAGAGACCCAGGATTATACCGCCACCGACAGGAGAAATAGACGCAAGGCAAATATAAGCTGAAAGCCAGCCCCCACAATGCACTAATTTATACCGCCAAACCTGCATTCCATGCACGTTTTCTGCACCACATTTAAAATGCACTGGGTGTGTGATCTGCTGTAGGTGTCAATATAATTCTAATGACAACACAAACACAGGTTTTAAACTTGGTGCATTGCAGTGTATTTATTTTTTAATTGTGCTTGCACTACTTTTGGTGCGATGCAGTACAATTTTAGACCATTCAAATGAATACAGGAGTCACACAGAAACACAGTCTGTCACAAATTCAATTGTGCCCTTAGGGGTGTCCCAAACCAGTCCAAATTGGGGCTGGCACGAGCAAATCAGGACAGCAAGAAGAGATCAAAGGGTAAATCAAAATCATTAAAAAGCCCTTTCCCTGAATGCTTGGAAGCCACTTTTGCACCACTCTCTGAAAAGTAATCAATTTTAAATCACTTTTTTTAGAGGACTATACAGACTACCATCCAGGTCAAAGAGCCTTTGACACAAGGTTTATGTTTAGCTCACCCCTGTCTGTTACAACAAATTTTCCAGAGATGGTATTTCAGTTTTGGAGACTCAGACAACTATACCTGTCATTGTCATAGGCTGCCCAGAGGAGAGGAGTGGTCGTGTCCTATCCTGGTCTTGTGTCAAACTTGTACCTGACTTATGGCTCGTACACACGATCGGTTCAAACCGATGAAAACGGACTGAGGTTTGTTATTTATCGGTCCAAACCGATCGTGTGTAGGCCCCATCGGTCCATTATCCTTCGGTCAAAAAACAGATGGCTTGCTTTAAAATTCAACCAATGGACGGCTAACCGATAGGTCAAAAACTATTGTTAGTATGCAAAAGCATCGGTCAAAAGGCCGCGCATGCTCAGAATCAAGTCAACGCATGCTTGGAAGCATTGAACTTAGTTTTTTTCATCACGTCGTTGGGTTTTACGTCACCGCATTCTGACACGATCGGTTCATGAACCGATGGTGTGTAGGCACATCAGTCCATCAGTCAGCTTCATCGGTGAACCGATGAAAACGGTCCGTTGGACTGTTCTCATAGGATGGACCGATCATGTGTACGTTGCTTTAGACATCTTAATTTCCAGCTTGATATGTGTCCAGGATATCAAATAATAATAGTTAAATCCAGTATTTAGGTGTTTCCCAAGACAACAAGCACCAGAGGGAAACAGTCAAAGCCTAGCTTAAACTCTCCATCTGAGGTCAGTGCTATTACTTTTAAAATTTTGTTGAGGGGTGTTGGGGAAATTAAGTAGGTTTCCTGCATCAAATTCTTGTCATATTTTTAAAGCTGAACTCTAGGCCTGCACAGTTTTACAGGCTTCCCTGATTTCATTGTACATTGTGAGCTTTAGAGACTGCAGCAAGTCAAACTCAGCTCATCTCCTTTCCAGGATGGACAAAGTAATCTAGCTCTTTCCTCCCTAGCTTGACTGTCCCTGGACCACCATTTTTTATTTATTTGATTTAAGTTCTTTTTATAATTGAGGCTCAGATCACATGTAGGCTGTATCAAGGGCAATCTGCAAACAAATGAAGGCTTCATAGGAATGTCCACATCTTCAGACTAACACTTGGATACTAGGATAACTCCTCCCAAGAGCCATCCCACTGCATGCATCAGAGGTGACGGCTCTCAAATAGGAGAACTGAGGCAAGGCACCCTGACTTTTTTTTAGGAAGCTATTTACAACACCTTACCAGCTCCTCCACCACTCGTAATCTGTCTGCAAAACCTGGAAAAGCAGGGAGACCAAGTGATAACGACATTGGGTCTAAAATATGGCATTCAATTAAAACACAAAGAATATAAACGGGAGAAGGAGAACCAGGGGAGAAGATACTAGAACCAATCCTCCTGCAAAACAGCAGGGGGGAGATAGCAGGCAGCGCTGGAATTGGATCCACAAGAGTCACAAGGCAATACAGCCAGCCCTCCTGCTTTTGTGCTGATAGGGCCCGGTACAGGGAGGCTGGCTGTACTGCCTTATCAGCGGCCCTGGTTTTGGCATGCTTGCAGTATGGGCAATCATAAGCATGTCCCAGCATCTATTTGACCATATACTGATGTTTAATGCATACAGGGTGGTTGTAACCTGTTGTGCAATGTTAAGCTTGCTGTGTGAGAAGAAGTACATAGTCTAAAAGCTATGAACTCACTCTAATTTTACATAAACAGCTACAAAAGTATGTTGGCAATGGCAGCCTTCATTGTTCACAAGTGCAGGGCCTATTCACAAGTGCAGTAGGGACTGCTACTCCTCTGAAAAGCAATCCATGCTCAGATCACTTTTCAGAGATGTTTTACAGGCAGCGAGATGGTGATATGTCACTTCCCCACTGCTGTATTTAACCCTACTACCCTGTTGCAATCACATGCATTGCGATTTGTTGTGTTTGCTGTAAGCGACTGTATGTTAGGGTTCAGGTGGCTGGTCGGGGGGGTAGTAAAACCACTGCTTAACAGCTGCCTAGTTTTACTGCTCCCAGTCGCATGTGTGAACTAACCCTTAATGACAGTTTTTTTTGTTATTCTTGTTCAAGCTACAATTTATTTTCCAATAACAATTGGTATTGATTATTATGGATGTAATATACCCAATTTTTGATTTGCCTGGTAGTCCATAGTCTCTCGAAAATGTTATATTTATAGCAAAATGTATAGATTATTTATTGTTTGGCAGATATACCGTATTTGCCGTCGTATAAGACGACTCGGCGTATAAGACGACCCCCTAATTTTCCAGCTAAAATGTTGGTTTTAGGATATACTTACCTTATAAGACGACCCCCTTCCTACTAGTCATGCCTTGCCTCACCTCACTGTGCCATTATTACATGCCAGACTGTGCCCAATTACATGCATCACTGTGTGCCACTACATGCCTCACTTTGCGCAATTATATGCCTCACTGTGCCACACTACATGCCTCACTGTGCCCCACTACATGCCTCACTGTGCCCCACTACATGCCTCACTGTGCCACACTACATGCCTCACTGTGCCCCACTACATGCCTCACTGTGCCCCACTACATGCCTCACTGTGTGCCACTACATGCCTCACTGTGTGCCACTACATGCCTCACTGTGTGCCACTACATGCCTCAGTGTGTCACTGCTTACCTTATCCGTGACATGCAGATCGCGGCCGTCCATGTTTCAAAAGCCGCGCCTCCTCTCTCTGCTGTTCCGTGATAGGCGGAACACTCAGCTTCCCAGGAGACACTGTGTTTAGTGTTCGGCCTATCACGGATGCCCTCTCGTTCTCGATCTCAGATAAGAGGGCATCAGTGATAGGCGGAACTCTAAACACAGTGTCTCCTGGGAAGCTGAGTGTTCCGCCTATCATGGAACAGCAGAGAGAGGAGGTGCGGCTTTTGAAACATGGACGGCGATCTGCATGTCACGGATGGGGTAAGCATTTATTAGGTTACCGGCGTATAAGACGACCCCTGACTTTTAAGAAGAATTTCAGGGGTTTAAAAGTCGTCTTATACGCCGGAAAATACGGTACCAGTTTTATTGGTTTCTCCCAGGTGATACATTGGTTGAAATTTTAACTTTGAGTAGTTTTATCTTGGGTTTTAGATACAGTATATGGGTACAGCTATTTTGATAAAGCCCTTTTTTGTATTTTTGGGTTGTTTACATATTTAAAAAAAATAATCATCATTATCTCTCTGCTAGGTTCCTTGAGGACCTCATATCACTGCCCTTCAAAGTCAAGTTTGTCCTCCTTTGTATTATTTGTATTACATTTTTATAGGGTAGATGGGAGATCTACTGGAGCTACTTACCTCCCCTTTATACACATTTTCTTATTAGGGGAATAAACATGGGGTTCTGTTAACAACTTGATTTAAGGGTACAAACCTCTTGCTATCATCCTCATCTTTACTTCACAATTTAGTGAGTTTCTGTTATCAAACATTTCAAGAAATGAGACACCTGCTATGCACATGTTTGTTCCAGACCCAGGGTATGGGTAAAAGAGTAATACTCCCAGCCCTGGTGCCTACACATTTGACCGCTTCAATACCAGGCACTTACGCACCTTCCTGTCCAAGCTAATTTTCAGCTTTCAGCGCTTTATCAATTTAAATAACAATTGCGCAGTCATGGTACATTGTACCCAAACAACATTTTTATCATTTTGTTCCCACAAATAGAGCTTTATTTTAGTGGTATTTGATCACCTCTGCGACTTTTATTTTTTGCACAACAAATAAAAAAATGCTAAAAATTTAGAAAAAAAAAGTTTTTTCTTTATATCTAATTCTTTTTGTAAATAAGTATGTTTTCCTCTTCAATGACGGGCACTAATAAGGCGGCACTCATGAGCATCAATGAGGTGGCACTGATGAGGTTGCGCTCAGGGGCACTGATGATGGGCACTGATAGGCAGCACTGATGGGCACTGGTAGACAGCACTGATGGACACTGATAGACAGCACTGATGGACACTGATAGACAGCACTGATGGACACTGATAGGTGGCACTGGTATACAGCACTGATTGATACTTATGGGTGGCACAGATGGGCACTGATGGTCAGTCACTGATAGGTGGGCACTGATGGGCATGGATGGGCACTGATGGGTGGCACTTATGGACAGTGATGGGTGGCACTTTTGGGCATCACTTTTCTGTAGTGTTCCATAATGTTGCCATTCAGTGCCCATTTGTGGGCACTGATTGGCATGTATTGGGCATTTTTTTTTATATGTGGATGGCAATGGATCCACATTTTGGGGGCTTCCCTGGTGGTCCAGTGTGGGCATCCACGGGGGGCTGCACTGATAAACAATCAGCACAGACCCCCCCCCCCCTGTCAGGAGAGCCACCAATCAGCTCTCCTCTATGCTGTCAGAAGCGAGTGAGGAAAAGCCATTCAACGGCTCTTCCTGTTTACATTGTTATCAGCCATGATTGGACATGGCTGATCACGTGGTAAAGAGCCTCCGCCGGTTCTTTACCGAGATCAGTGTAGTGGTATGTCAGACTGACACACCACAGATTTCTGCAATGAGCGCCCCCATGGGCGCGCGGCAGCTGTTATCCTGCTGGAGGTCATATGACATCCAGTCAGGATAATTTACCCACCGCCGGCCGCCGTTTTGCTATAGGCCGGGCAGTAAGTGGTTAAAACAAGTAGGAAATGGCAGCTTCCATATTTGGAACATGACATATTCCTTCTGGGTTTTTCATTGCTTTTAATTCTGTTTGTTTAATTTGCACACACATTACAAAACCCAAAAGCAAATCAGCCATGCGAATATTAATGTGAATATTTTAGCAGCTTTAGAGCTCGTTCTGAAGACTAGGTATAAATAAATGTGTAAATGTTGGACAATAATAAAGATTATAAGAATTAGCCTAAACTGCATGAAGGAGTCAGCCTGTATTACCCCATAATGACATTCTGAATGGAAGTAAATGAAGACCCTGCAGTGCTATTCTGTCAGCCTTTGAAAGTAAATAACTTGGCTTCTGACAAGAGAGAGACCATTTTTTCCTCCTCCTGCCATGGTGCATTAATTGAGCTGTGCAGTTATGTTAACTGAGACAGAGAAGTGCCTTACTCTGAGAAGGAAAAAGCTGTGCTTGCTAAATTATTTTTTCAAGAAAATACATAACTTTCACCTTATCTTGTTAAAGGCAAGCTGCACAATACGACCCCCCATCTGTCCAACAATTGCTTTATATAACTGCTTATATAAAACAGCATAGAAGTATGCAAGCAAATTGCACAATAAAAAAAATTACCCCATTAATAGAAAAGCAATGGACAAAGTCCAATAAAAATGATGGATCCTCTTCTAAAAATAGTTTTTGTTTGGTAGTCATACTGATCCTTGACTTCAATGCTTACTGAGTCACTGACCCAAAACAAGTATGCAGCCAGTAGAACCCAGAACACCTGAAAAGCCTACTTGCCCCAGCAAGTAAGTTGAAAAGGAAACTGTAACTTGAACATAAGTATAAATAAACAAAGAATGGCCCTTATACTCATCACACGTTACAATCTGATTGTACAATCTCGTTAAGCTCTACCAATAAGTATGTAGTGTAAAGGCTAATTGGATAAAAAATGATTGGTCAGATTAGATAGATGTCCATATCAGATGTAAAGCTGGTTGTATAAAGATTGTATGATCAAATTGCAACATGTATGGGGACCCTTAAGACATTAGAAAATAGGTAGATGTGTAGGATATTGGGTCTTTAGACAGAAAAGACCACATTTAATAGGGGCCCGTTTATACTACTGTGATTTCTCCTACCTCTGCTGTTGTACTGCAATGCACAACAATGGAGATCACATTATTTTCTGTGATGCTCGTACGGATAAAACAACTAGTCTCTTCCTCCTACAACAAAAATTTACAAAACCATCTAAACACATTAAAAAAGTGCATAAAAAGACACAATTAACTACAAAAAACTCACTGAAAAACAAACTATTATGCAGAAGCAAAAGTGTCAACTTAGGCATAAGGAGAGGCAGGAGAGACGTGCCAACACCAGTTTATTAGAAGAAAACAAAAGCAATCAGACAAGAGTTTCCAACATGCCCCATTGCATTTCTCAGGTGTCAGCTGGGGTACCATAAACTGTCTGTTTCCAGCTGGATTGTTCTCTAATGTCTATGGGGAACTTACCACATTTATTAATACAACGTCAAACTTATCAAGCACATTATTATATGTGAGAACTGTGTAATTTATTGATACCACAACTCTGCAAGGGTGTCCACAGTTGTCCAAGGGTAGTTGGACATACATATACAATTCTGATGTCACTAGACCAGAATTTACAGCCTCGTGATTGAGGGCTACAAAGTTACTTTATAAGTATATACATTTCTATGGAGATTGAAGATTAGAAGATTTTGGCACCGGCAAAAGCTGTTAAGGCTTCTTATAACCAGGGAGTAACAATAGCTATAAGGGAAAGTTCTGGAACCAGAGACATTGAACTAATAAAGGCCTGATTAGACATCTGTCATCTTATGTGTATGGATAGATTTTACCTTTTACTACACCAACGTCTGTGCTTCTAATACCTAACCAGGTGTATGTAAGGGCAATAAATAAAACATTTAGTACATCTCTAATACATATGCAGATTTCCCATTGTTTTCCCTTTAAAACTGTACATCTTCTATAAATCCAGTGTGCTCCTAACTTCATGTTTATTCTGATAACACATTGCCTTTGGTGATTTGAAATCTTAAGTAACATTGTAAGCCCTATTTAACTAAAGAGTTTACTCTATACCCATTCTCCTCTGTCCCTCTCCCCATGCACACATCAATATCCCAGCAAAACAATGCTACTGACTTGACTCCTGACTCCCTGAGAGCCTGCCTACATACAGGGGCTGATTTACCAAAGGCATATAGACTAATCACTTTGCAAGAAAAGATACACTTTGCAAAGGTATTTTCCTCCTAGTTTAGTGAATTAGACGGAGGTCTACCGACTTCCATCATCCAATCATGTGCAAGTAAAATGCTGTTTTTTTTTTGTATTTTCTTAGCACATTATTAGGTACTTTTTCACCACATTAACTTCACACTGTGGCAACTTCCCTTGCAAAGTGAATTACCTGTTTGCCTTTAGTAAATGAACACCTCACTGGGTAGTGGAAAGGCTTTAAAGAGATGTCATTCTGGAGGAGTTTCTATACCGCGCAGTTGCCCCTGCAAGCATTTTAGAAGCCCGGTGATGAATTTATAGGGGGTTAAAACTATTTCTAAATTATGAAAAAAATACTAAAAAGTGTGATCTGCTAAACAAAAATCCTTAATCACATAGGTACTGCATGATGTGGTAATGCACACTTTTAAATTATTTTTACCAAATGTTTTCGAATTTTGCCTACCTGCAACCTTAGGCCGTGTACAGACGAGGAGACATGTCCGCTGAAACATGTCCGACGGACCGTTTCCAGCGGAGATGTCTCCTCAGATTTTGGTCTGATGGCGTGTACACACCATCGGACGAAAATCCCCTCGGACTCAGGACGCGGTGACGTTGACCCTGCCACGTCACCACTCCAGGAAGTAAAATACTTCCATGCATGCGTCGAATCCATTTGACGCATGCGGGAGATTTATGTCTGCTGGTTAGGCGTACTAACCAGTGGACATGTCCGACAGACGGGTTTACAGCAAACAAATTTCAAAGCATGCTTTCAAATTTGTCCGCTGGAAAAACCTGTCCGCTAGGTTGTACACACGATCGGATATGTTTGCTGAAACTGGTCGGCGGACATATCCGATCGTGTGTACACGGCCTTAGTTTCAATAGTACAAGATATTTTGCCCTATGTGTGTTTGCATGTTTGCACCTAATCTTACACCTAATTGTTAATGGTGTAAGCATAGTCTGACATTTATTCTTCAAAGAAATGCTTTTAAGAAAAGCTCAGAGCATCTGAGATATGTACTGCCCCAGAAAGCTAATCTATGCATGCCTGATAATGCAAGTGTAGAAATTGTTAGATGAATCTTTGCTTCTACATCTCTATATGTATGTGTACATATGTAACCATACAGTGCCATGTTGGATATTAAAAGAGAAGTATGGCAATCAGGGTTTTTTCCGATTCATACTTACCTAGGTGGATGCAGCATTGGTCTGATGCTGCATCTGTCTCATGCCAGCTACAACACTGAGAACCAAGCAACCAAACACCACCAGTTGCTCGGTTTTAAGAGCTCCCTGATCAGAAAACTGGTGACTGCCAATCACCAGCTCTCTGCTCTGCCCCACCAGGCTCACTGGAGCACTGGGCTGTGGGGGGGGGGAGCAGCCATCTCAGGCCGTGTGATGGTCCAGGCATGTGGGCGGATCCTGACCATATGGTCACAACATTTCCCAAGCTTTGACATCAGTTGACAGCCCATTTTTGAAAATGAGTCACAGCGGTGCAGAAACAACTGCATGCCTGTGATCCACAGACGAAGTACAGCAAAACGAGCTTTGGCTGTATTTCTTCTTTTATAAGCTCTTCACTTGAAGTATGTAAACTATGTTGGTTAAACATAGAATTATTATAGGTTAATTCAGAATTAATATTAGATGTTAATTTTTTGATTAAATCTCACTGGGTTGGTTTACTATATCAACAGAGACTGATCACTTCACAAACTGAATGTTTATTTAGTTCAGTAAATAGGGCAAAGCAATAATTACCTAAAATACCCAGTTGTTATGTTTAAGAGACATGAAAATGAAAAAAAATGGAATGCTCATGGTTAAGTTGGCCATAAATTGTTAAAAATTTGGATTCATGTGTGACTGCTCACATGTGTGGTTGTTTCCACTCAACACACGCTTATCCAATGATTAACTTTTGTTGAATGGGCTTCCTGGAAACATTTTATTGATTAGTGACTGCAGTGGCTGCTGATCAGTGTATTCTGACAGCAGAGAGTGCCCACTGTCAAAATACAATGTCTTAAGAGTGTTCCTATATCCACCTCAATTATATGAATGGAGGAATTTTTTCAGCCCTCTGGCTTCATTAATGGCCAGCATTAGACTGACATGAACACTGCTTTACCCTGTAACCTGCAACCAGTTTACTAAACTCGGTGAACATTCACCTTTATATGTAAACAGTCTTTGCTTATTTACTACATGAACCCCAGTATCTGTCAAAGAACTATCAAAGGACAACTCACCATTTGTGGGCACCTGTATTTATCAAATGGTGTGTGTAAATCCAACACATCCATCATTGCCTCAAGGTTCTAAAACTGACCTGCTGGAATACTCATGCTTGCTCAAAGGTCAACTCCGTCTCCACCCAAAAACCTTTTCCTTTTGTTTTGGAAAAAGTGGAGAAGAACTTACCCTTGTAATTTTTTTTGTTTTGTTTTGTTTTTATCTATGTACCTTTTTGATAGATTTCTCTGTACTTTTAGTTAGAATAGGAACATGTGGACATAGACTGCAACAGAAAATGATGTCTTTGTAATATGTGGAAGGATCAATACCATTTTCAGGTTAATATTACTACCTAAGTCTTCCTGTTCCAGTGACAACTGCCACCTTTATTTCTTGTCCCACTGTCAAAGGTACAGGAAGTGACTTGAGATATTTTTCAATGGGATCTTGGACAGCAAAAGAAACTTGACAAGTGTATAAACTGAAAAAATAAAATAACAATTATTCAGAGAAAACCTGATAATTAAATCCTAATTTCTGCCTACCTGACATTAAAGTGCATGTGAAGGCATGTGTGGGCAAAATAAAAATGTATGCAATTCTTCTATACAATATATACACATTTCTCTGTGTCACTGTCTGTGGCACGCCTTAAGGCCCATACTCACAATACAAAATTTAGATGGAAAAATTTGTACGGTGAGCTGTCTGACGATTTTCGGATCTATAGTACGGTGCTTTCGTCAGCCGATTTGGCTTTTTTGTCAGACTATAAAATTTGTCGGATGAGAACTCAACGTCTGATTTCCATTTCATTAGTACAGTTCTTGTACGAAATTTTTTGCAAGAGCAAGGCTACGCATGCTCAAGAACAAAGGAATACATACAAAACTATTCAACACATTACATCACTTCTGACTTTGCATTCTGTCAAAAGAAAATTTTCGTATTGTGAATCACCTCTTCAGTTTCGACATGAGACTAGCATGCCATCAAAAAGGGATCTTTTCATACGGAAATCTAAGCGTGTGTACAAGGCTTTAGATGCAAACTCAAAGAGCTAATCAAACACCTTGAGATAGTACAGGAAGCGTGGACAGTATACATAGCAGCGTCAAATGGCAACAAGACCAAAAGGTATTTTTTTGTGCACTTATTGCACAGCTATAACAACTCACTCTCACTGGCTTAATGAAACCATATAAAACATATTTTATAGTTCATTATTAGAGTTTACATAAAATTTTAAGTGGTTGTACAACTTTATGCTACAGGTAAGCCTATATTAAGGCCGCGTACACACGATCAGACCGGTCTAATGAAACTGGTCTTAAGACCAGTTTCATCGGACCAATTCAATGGTGTGTACGGCCTATTGGACCATTGTCTGTCGGACCAAAGTTTTAAAACATGCTTTAAAATCTGTCCGACGGACACCTGTTCGTCGGACAGATTCGATTGTTAGTACACAAAAGCATCGGACCAAAAACCCGCGCAATGCTCAAGTCGATGCATGCTTGGAAGCATTGAACTACGTTTTTTCAGCACGTTGTTGTGTTCTACGTCACCGCGTTCTGGTCTGATCGGATTTGTGGTCCGATGGTGTGTACGCACATCAGACCATCAGACCACTTCAGCGTGGTCCGATGGAAACGGTCCGTCAGACCAGTTTCATTGGACCGGTCTGATCGTGTGTACGTGGCCTTAGGCTTACCTGTAGCTAACAAGGATATCTCCTAAATCTACATGGTTTAGGAGATATCCCTGTATTTGCATGTGCCGACGTCATGCGGCACATGCGCACTTATGCCAACTGAAGCAATGTCACTATGTACTGCGTGAGAATGACAATTGTGTTTTTTTAATTGAATTTACTTACTCCAGAAGAAATAGCTTTTCTAGGAGAGTTATTGACAGGCATTCTGACACAGGTTGATTTCACATTATCCAGAACTTGCTGATTTTAAAACTTATGATCAGAAATGGCTGTTTGCCATTTATACAAGTGATAAGTCTTAGCCACTAGAATATAAATTGTCCAGTGGTGTCATCCACTTGAGTAGACATTTCCAGCATTCTATTACTTAACTCTTTTAGAAACATTAATATGCAACATTTCAGTAGTGGCATAAATGAAATATGCACTCATATCTTGATTACATTAGATGAGATACTGACACATTTGTGACTTCCTTAAGAATGCACATAAGTAAAGTTTGCAGTTTGGATTTAGGATAGTAAATAGCTCACACTGAACTGTAAAAGCTCATCACATTAATGAGCTATGCTTTCAGCTTATAGCTCTGCTTTCTGTCTAATTACATTTACAGCAGTGCCAGGAAAGAGAGTATAGTGCAGAAGAAGTAAAATGGTTGTGCATTGGTCTAGTAAGAAAGCAAATGAGAGATGATAGTAAAGGAATGGCAAGATTTCCTCAGGAGAATCCAATGCATTAAATACTTCAATTGCAAACTGATAAATCAATTTCACCAATTCCTTGAAAAGACTGCAGACCTTTAGGGATCTTTTCATATGGAAACGTTCAGCTTCAGCTCTCGCTAATGTCATTATGGCTCTTAATGCAAAGTGATATACTCGGTTGCAGAAAGCCATTGTCACTTTTTCCTTCACCTCAAAGCCTGCAGGATTTTACCAAGGCTTAAAACAGAGATGGCACAATAGAATTTCTTTGGATACATTATGTGACAGGCAAAAACCGAGTTGTAATAAAATATAGCGCTCTGTGTGAGGAGGAAAATCTTTATCTGGGCTTGATAAATAATACAATAAATCCACTTACAATGATGTCTAGAAAATATAATAGTATGCACTGCATTTCAGTGAAGATGCTTCTATAACAAGAGACTGGCTTTAAAGCCAGCTAATGAGACTAGTGAATCTAACAGCAAAGAACGCCAATGCACAACAACCCACAGCGTCCAATTAAAGATTAGCTTTTGCTAGCCTAAGAGCACTCAAGAGCTGCAAAGTCCTTTCTTATTGCTTGATGTGAAATTGAATTAAGATCGATCATCTGTATTTGTTTTATGTTATAAGCCAAGACCTTAATCAGTAAAGCTAAAGCTTGCTATACACAGTTGTGTCATTATAAACTGCAGAGAGAGATCTGACAATTGCCTGTCTTTGTGACAACTGATACCTGGAGTGACCATAGCTCCTACTCCCGATCTCAACAATTATCCTTTACAAGCACTACATCTTTAAATGAATTATCAGATAAAGAAATATCCCTGCATACTTTTCTCTTCTCACATTAGCACACAGCAGAAACTAGAATATTGTATTATTTTCAAAAACAGGACTGTTTAAAGTTAGAATATGTCTAATTAAGTTGTTGCAGTTTGCTGTTTAGACCATTAATAGACATAATTAATGATATGGTATTGCAAATACGGCACTTCACACTCAGCAGATATGGAACAGTTCAATTATAGTATACTCAACAACAACAAAACAAGGGTAAATGGCATAAAGGGTTCAAGTTTAGTAGCAGCGTAATGCTTCCTAGAGATTAACTTGTATGTTGCAGCTAAACACTAAACTGATCTAAGCAAATTCTGTTGACAGCCATTGTTTGCTGTCTAATATATAATGCAAATATTTGTTTTTTAATATATAATGCCATACTTAGTCATGTAATGCTTTAATTTCCAGTGCCAGCAAGTACCTTCATTTGTGATAAAATAAGTAAACAGCATTTTTCTTAGACTTGTAGTGTATTTCATTTTTACATTAGAGGGTTGAATGTATTAAATATTAAGCACGCAGCTGCCTTCAGTGCTGATAGGTTCCTGACAGAAAGCTAACAACAGCATAATATAAAACCCATTAAGGTATGAACAAAATAAAAACATTCTACATTGATTCCTAATTTGCAGTAATGTATCAGTCATTTGTCACAAATCGTAAATTAATGATGAGAAAGGTATGTCCAGTTACAAAGTGTTTATATTATTGTTCCTGTGAATTTGTAAGATACTCTACAAGTGTAAATGCAGAATTTAAATATAGCAGCATAAGTGTATTTATTTGTGTAACACAATGTATGTGTGCTTCTATTTTATTAAATATACAATTGTATTTTAAATATGATATATATATATATATATATATATATATATAAAAATTTATCAACAGCTGTTTATTCATATGCTAGATCTGCATTTGGTTCAGAAACATCATTTATCTTGTGTCTATTTTTATTATAAATATTATTATGACTCTTTGTCTACATAGGACCAACATATTTTTCTGTGATTTATCATCTGAGGAACTTACATAACGAACATAAAAGGAATAACATATGTAGCAACCAATAAGTGAGAAGCTTCTGCAAGAGTTTACAATCTGTTTGCATTGTAACACATCGGCTGTGAGCTATTTCTTTGATGATTTTTTTTTTTACTTTGTGCACTTCACTTACATTTTGTAAGTTGTATTTTTGTAAAGTGATGCTTATATAGGCAGAACATACGTAAACTACACATATATCCATTTTCATGGCTAATAGCAACATACATATTATTAAGTCCATCAAAAAACAGGATGCCAACAAAGGGGTCTCCAGGTTAATATTAAGTTTGTAAATAAACCAGCAAAACATATAACATTTTTACTCCTATGACATTAAATGGTAGCTTCAGATGTCGTAATTAGAGGCAGACTATATGCATTTCATTTGCTGGGAGCACAACACTGCCCTCTGTGGTGAATAGGCTCACCTCCTAATCATATAATCATGCAGTTTTGCAGATTTACAAAGCATCATTTGTCAGACAATAAGAGTCGTGTATTTGGTGAATAAATAGCAGTTGCTTTTTCTTTGTCAAATGACTGTATAGAGGTTACATTAATCACAAAACAAAACAAAAACATCTAGTCTCTGCCCCAGACAATCATTCAAGGCCCAGCTGTAAGAAAAACAGATGGTGAGTGAGCATTAGTGGTAATGTGGGCTCCTTTTTAGTCAAGTAGGCAAAGCACTGACATTTCTCACGTGAAAACAATGAGAGACAAAAAAAAAAAAAAAGAAGCAAAACAAAAACAAATTTCTTCAATGAGTCATTTAGAATAATACACTTGTGGAAAAAAAGGAAAAACATGTTGTTGTTCTGATTTATATAAAACAAAATCACAAAAAAAGATAAAAAAAAGATAAAAAAAAGATAAATAATGTAAACCAAATCTCCAAGTATGTGGTTTATAAGATATATATATATATATATATATACATATATATATTATTGTGTGTGTGTGTGTGTGTGTGTGTGTGTGTATAGCTCATATACCACATATATTTTTTTTTACTTGGAGATTTGGTTTACATTTTTTTTTTATCTATGAATGCTAGTGATTGATTACATGTAAAAATGCAATATAATATTGACAACATGTGTGAATGCGCAGCTTTAAATAAAAAAATGATTACCCCTAAAAGCACAGCATCTAATATAATGCAAGTACAATGCAGAAAAAGATAAAAATGAACAGCCAAGGCATCCCCCCTCAAATGGTCCTGGGGGTGATATTGCTTATATCAGACATGGTTATGTAATCAAGTCCTGTCAACACAGTACAATGAAGCAGCATTCCAGGCATAGAACAAAGTGTCTACCATTAGGATGATGCTCATGTTTCCCACAAACCCTGTTTTTGGAGCTACGATTTCTCCGATATGAGATCATAATTTATGCTGGGGGATGTGGGGGTTTTCCCATCTTCCACGTCACTGCTGAGATTCCTGGCGGTATCCTTGCCAAATGGGAATTGCAATAACAAGCAGCAGCATAGAGCAATCTGCCTGCAGCATCATTAGACTGCAGTGCAGATAGCACATGCAGTACTTTCACCATCAACTGCTACAGTCACTTGCAGAGTAAGCTCAATAAAACATATGGGTTCACATTTTAGGTGATTTGCCGCAGTGATTATGTTCCTGCGGCACAAGTAACCTATAAAACTATAGCCTTAAATTGTTACATATTATGTGCCAGAACATTCCAACATTAAACATTAAAACACAGCTTACTGAAAAGACAGGGAAGTTAGCTCCAAATTCCCTGTGATCATTGATAGCTAAATAATATATATGTATATATTTTTTTAGCACCAATTTACATGTCAGCACACACATTAATGTGCGCTATGACACGCCTTAACATGTGTTGCGTTAAGGCAGTTTATTTATTATAAAAGGGCTGCCATCACACCACAACAGATCACCCTTTTATAACACTGCAGAATACTGCAGCACATGGTATATGTATCGTGGTGTGCTGTGGTACGTTGTGCTTCCATCTACAATGCATTGGGGTGCCATTCACAATGAATGGCATCATAACACAGTGCACATAGAGCTGTGCAAGCATTTTAGAACACATTGCTATAATGAAAAAGTTTGAATGGTCCCTAAATCTTTTCTGACGCAAAAGCCCTTATTCAACAAACAAGCGATTTACTCTAAATATGTAATGATGTGGCATATAAACATACCAAAACATTTAGGACTGAAAGAAGCAGCACACCATGCTCTACACAGTAATACAAATAAGTGGTGTATTTTCCTTTTGTTAAGCAGTGGATATAATATTATTATTAGTAATAATAATGATAATCATCATCAACAATAATAATAATTTCTATTCCAGGATAAAACTGCTGATTTTTTCTTTATCATTTATTTATTTCCTGATGGGCTAGAAAAACTTAAAAAAAGATATATATATTAATTTTGTAAAAAAAAAATGTACTAAGGTACTGAATTTCAAAATAGGTTTGCCGCATTCATTAATTGGAAAGGGTTCCCAGTGACAAAGCCACAAATTAAGTTACAAAAGATGCTGATTGACTTAATACGTAGACTATTTAAAGAACGCAGTAACAGCTCTACGTTTTTATTTCCTTTGGGTAATGGGCCTATGCAGCTGATTCCTAGTCTTGCAAAGCCAGCATTTTTCAAATGCCAAATTTCTTCTGTTTAAGCACTTCTCGATGACCAGTTGCAGACGCCATTAATGATCTACTGAACACTACTTTCTAATTAAAAAAGTTGATCTGGAAGTTTCAGTTCAATTGCTTTCGATCTAGGTATGTCCAGTTTGAGCAATGTCTTTAGTTTAGTTAAATTATTCCCACTTTACAGATGACTTCATTTTGTAAAATAACCTCCATGTATCATCATTAAGTGAGGAACACAAATTAACAGTTCTAGCATGTTGACAGGGGCATGGCCCACCATAAGATAACTTATTATAGTGCATGCGAACAGATGGCCATTTGACCAAGGCTTAGAATTTATGTTTACAGAAGTCTGTAACAACATACAAATAATATACATACAGTATGGTTTGCAGTGCATCCTAAGGGTCATGGTGCTGCTCTACTACCCTTCTCGCTAAACCAAAAGTGGCACACTATTATTAATGCTAAAATTAATGTCTGAGGGGCAAACAAACTGCACAACAAATTCACATACAAGCAAATCTAACTTTATTATCGTAACTCTTGCAAACAAATCTTTTTAGTTTTCAAAGGTTTAATAAATACATTAATAAATACATCACCACAAACTGTATACAGTTATGAGTATACAGTGCAATAGGAAACCTATACAAAACACACACATAAATATAAGATTTAGAATTTGTTTTAATGCATAAGAATTGATTAATCAATGCAGTGTCCAATTCAAATTTGTAGCAGTTATATGAGTTTGGTAAGGAGTCTAAGAGCTGAATGGTGTAAACTGTTTCTGTAAAGATGTAAGTATGCCAGTCACTAGGCACCAAAACCCTCTGCTTGGGCACTGCTATGTTATAAACAAACATTATATATATATATATATATATATATATATATATACACATACACATACATACATACATACACACACATACACATATAGATATATATATATAGATATATAAAATATATATATATATATATATATATATATATATATATATATATATATATATATATATATATTATATATATATCTATATCTATATATACATACATTATATGAACTGTGTTATGTAGATATAGCTCACATATGCTAAGATAATATATTGAAACTGAAACACTGTCACATGTCCCCTTCATGGATGATGGATAGCTATTTTGAGGGAAAAAGCTTAAAATTAAGAAATTTAAAGTATGAGTGTAAGAAGGAGTGGGTCATCGCAATATTCCTAAATATATCAAGCTTAAATATTAACAGAACAGAAGGATCATCTCAGTTTGTGCAAAGATATTCCCTTATAGCTGTTTTTAGAGTGCATAGGTCTGTGCAGATGTCACTAGTGCATATTTTTTTAGTAAAAACTGTTACTCCTGCTTAAAATAACTGTAAATCCATTTTGAAGCTGACTATAAAAGCTTCCAGTAATATATCCCATTATATCATAACTTATTACTGTCTGGCCAGAGTGCAAACAGGTCACGTGGTGTGTACAATATATTGCACACATTTTATGAGCCTCATACAAATAAACAGAAAAGCACAGTTGCCTATCTTTACTTTAGTATCAGTAGCAGTGTTGCACTTTTTAAATTAAAGGTTTTAAAATGATTAATTGCATGGGAAAAATAAAAAAATCTAGCCTGCAACATTTGAAATAGTTTTCAAAGGCGTTAAACTGTGCTTTGCAAAAAAAAAAAAAAAAACGTCACTGAATATAAACACAGGTGCAATTTCTGCAATGTGATGGTGCATGTATGTTTCAAAGGAAATATATATATTTTTAAAAGTAGAACTCAGTTGGGATTTACAATTTAGGAATGAACTATAAGGGGATCAGTAGTGATATAATAGCATTCTTGTTTTTTTTTTTTTTTCTATAAATAATTACCCATTACACACCTATGTTTCAAAGGGACTATTTTACTTTATGTAATTATGTTTTATAGTATTTATTTCTATGTTGCTTAAAAAAAATGTGACAGGTGCATAATCAAATCCTATCTAATGCTGTACTTTGTGCTTTATAGATATTTCATGTAAAATAAATAAATTCCTTTTTAGAAAGCTACAAAATAAAGTAAACTACTTGGCAGCAAATTAACTTCTGCAGTGAAAAAAAAAAAAATTGGTGATCTATAGCTAAAAGCAGTACATATCATGACACCCACGTACAACTATACACAATTAGACACTATTCTTACAATTGTTGCAAACTTTCTCTTTTTTGCATCTGCTAAATTATTTTGGATGATATATACAAATATTTTTTATTACAAAAAGGTGGTGCTGTTTTATTGTTAGGTTTTTAGAGAAAACTATTATGTTTTCAAGTCAGCAGACCAACAGCATGAATCTTTAAAGATCATTTTAATGCTTTCAGCTTTGCATAGGTTACATATGTATGCCTATTATTCAGTAGAAATGTGTGCATGCACTTTGTACTATGCATAGCTGAAAATATGTTTTTTTTACGGATGCAGATAGAAAGAAATGATTATTACATTAAAGTACAATTACAATAGTGTTAATTTGATACCTCCCTATGTAAACATATTGACCCCTCACCTGGAAACACTTTCCTATCTCCAAATAGTTTTACCTATATTTCCAGTTATTAATACACTTCAGATGGATAAACAAGCGTATTCACCATGATAGCAGGAGTTGCACCAAACAAGAAGCTAGCTTTAAAAAAAAAAAAAAAAAAAAAAAACACTCCAGAGTGATCTGCAGAGCAGTTATAATCAATGAAAGATTTATTCAAAAGTAAAAGGACAGCCTGCTATTAGGGAGGAGGTAATTAAAAAGACAATCTATGAAAGTTGATGTATTTAGCATTTATCAAATGCAAATTCAAATTCTGAATGCAAAAACATGTACTGCCTCTCCTTTCCTAAAAACTCATTCACAATATATGTGCACATAAATCTTTTACTATGCATATTAGAGTAGACAAAAGTGACAACAAAACCCATAAGGTAAAGAGGAAGAGCTGAAACTCTTGTTTACTGTCTTTTCACTCCTACACAAGCAAAAAAGCCCAGACTATTTCAGGATACCAGGTAAACCATGATAATACATTATACAGGGGATTTATCATTATTTAATAAAATTACTGGTGAGAATGAAAAATGTACAGATATGAGACCACACATTATTTATTATTTGTTAGTTTGGGTGTATTTGTATCAGGACAGGGTGAAATTAGACTTATGGTGGTGTAGTATACATGCTGCATCTCAGATGATACAGTAATAAGTTATGAAATAAAAATGAACATTTTACCTTAAAAGTATTCACAGACAGACCAAGAGAGTATATAATCAGCTCTCAATTGCACTGCAAATTGTATTTATTAAACAAAAAAAAAAAAAAAAAAAAAAAAAAAAAAAAAGCAAAATAAGCTGACTAAGCGTAATAAGTGAAATATAGTATTACAGAAAATGAAGAGTACACCATGTACACAGCTGTGGGTGTCTAGATATCAAGTGTGTGTCTGTAGGTATATTCATGACTATACTAGCATAAATAAACACAGTAAATAGACATGCACTCACATTATCTATATATAATGAAGTCTATACAATGTAGCTATACACATAAAGTGAAAAAAGGGGGAAATTGAACTGTGTATGAATTATATTTCATATAATCCTTGTATGTAGTAAGTGAATATTATAAAATCAGCCTTTTTTTGCTGAGACTGTAATGAATAAAGGTCCATTAATGATTATGCAGAACCATTAGCACAAAGCTAGCCATTGTGAAGAGGAGCTAAGTATCAGGTGAAGACGACTGGAGATTAGAAAATAGACACCTTTTTCAAGATTCATATCAAGATGTATTTTTTTTCACATGGCTTACAAAGGCAAAAAACAGAATCACATTTAATATAGCAAATTCCATCAGACTGGCAAAAGCATTTTTAATTCTTGTTATACCAGTACAGCAATTGCAGAAAATCAATTCTCTCTGTTTATCCTGTTATTAAAATGAGCATTTAACTATTCAAGTTTCAGATTTAAAAAAAAATCCACACCTTTCAAAATAATGCTTGAGTTTTTTTAAAAAACTACTAATAAGCAAACCTTCCCCTGTGACTGCAGCAAGTACTACACATCTATGAAACCCATAGGCATGACATATTGACTAACAAAATGAAACACAATGCAATGTGTGCTGTCATTTATCGTATAGGTTATGTTTCTTGTGCACTACATGCTTGAGACTGAATACTTGATGATCAGATAAGAGTACACAGTGTACATGCATTATAGGTACTGAGATCTTAGCAGACTCGCATCTTAACCTCACAACCTAAGACATTCCAGCTTCTATTCCCAACAATCTGTTCTACCCAGCTCTTCTACTCTATCTTAAAAATAGCAAGGAAACAGCATGAAGTTTCCTTTATCACAAGCAACCAAAACTGCTATGGCACAGATTTAAACAGCTATAGAAAAAAATAACGGTTAAAGTCCAACTCCAAGCAGAAAAAGCTGAACTAGCAAAAACAGATAGATAGAGAGAGAGAGAGAGAGAGAGAGAGAGAGAGAGAGAGAGAGAGAGCAAAGCAAGGAGAGCTTACCTGCTGCAAGTACATAAAAGTCAAGGCACAAGAGAGCTGTGGACACATGCCCACATTCGGCAGTGCCACACAGGTTGCACCCGTCAGAGGATGCTGCATGGTGTTGCTCTGGAGTCGACGTAGAACAAGTGAAGGGGCTAGCATGCAAGCACGTTTGTCCTGTCTTGTCAGCAGGATTTAAATCGTCTTTTAGCTGTGGTTATTCTTATAGTTGAAAAGTCCTTCTTCCCCCTTTGCTATCCTACTGCTGAAAATGTGTGTTCATTTGTCAGCTAAGGCAACTAGGCAAATTAAAACGGAAACCGCTTAAACTGGATAGAATACAAAAACAAGGGATTTAACCAAAGCCTGCAGCTTAATGAAGAGTCAGTGTAACTTCCTCAATGACAGTGAAGAGAGGGAGCTTGGCGTTTCCCAACAGGAGCTTGCTGACTAGCACACAGATTGACTCACTGATGCTCAGTCGGCTGGTGTTGATGCTGCACGGCTTCTCATTTGTCAAATGGGTCCTAGGGCAGAGGCTTTACCACTCACAAAATTCAAATACTGCATTTTTAAAATCCCCTGGGAGGGTGGAGAGAAACAGTGAGAGATCGAGTGAGCTAGTGAGAAGGAGAGAGAGAAAGAGAGAAAGCGATTGAACGAGAAAGCTGCATCACAGACAAGCGTGAGATTTAGGCAATTAATGTCACTGCCCAGCTGGGACCCAGTGTCTGTTAGAATTTCTTTTGCATTGCTGTTGGTCAGCAGACTCAGCACTAAATATTCTTTTTTTTTTTAACCTTGCCAGAAACCATTCATGGAGATATGTAGAAAATCCTATCTAATAGCCAGTGATCCTGATTTTTATAGCCTTATTAAAGTCTCTATCCAGATTTCTGACATTTTACCTGATTCTTTTAGGATATTCTTATGACTCATGCGGCACTGTAAAGTTATATCAGCTGAAGGCTCACTGTATTTTTAAAGGTGAAAAGGCTTCAGCAAGATTGTTCATTTAAATCAGTATCATGCTAGGTCTGTTAGTGAGATTAGTTTAAAAAGTTCACATTTTAAAATAAATTCCGACTTTTTTATTTTTCACATTTTTTTTTCTCTTACCATACTTCACATTATTATTCCAGTCTTGCAGACTTTTTTTGTTTATAGTATAATATTTTTGCACTAAAAGGGCTAGTTTTTTAATTAATCAAAATGTGACTTGCAGATTGATATAATTTTTTGATTTTTCATGGCAATTATTAAAGAATTATAAACAATTAGTGAAAGGTACAAAATAAACCATTTGCCTGGGTATGCCTATCCTATCTATGTAAATACCCATCAATAACTTACAGTTTTGCTATCTTTGATCCTTCCAGGGGTAAGTTAAAATGACTCTGTGCCAATAAAATTAGGAGGCTTCCCTTGCTGACCTTCGCCTAAAAATGTTAATTTCCTGGCAGTCATTATTGATCATGTGATTTTAATGCTTCCTGATTTACCCAGCTGGAAAATGCATGCAGCCAAGAAAAGATATAATGAACTCCTAATTTGCATACTAGTTCCAGGTCAGTAACCATTAGCTCAGCATGAAAACCAGGCAATTAGCATTTTCAAAAAAAATGGTCTGCAGTGGTAACCTCTATAATTCACTTGGCCAGATTTCTGATAAACTTATTCCATACTGCAATGTGTAGATCATCTTTCTAGTAATGGTGCTTCATGATGAGAGAACATTAAAGGGGTTGTAAAGGAAATTTTGTTTTCCCTAAATAGCTTCCTTTACCTTAGTGCAGTCTTCCTTCACTTATGATCAAAGCCCTATGTCCGATACAGATATGAACAAGATAGATAGACTTAACATAAGACTTTTAACAGAAAAGAGTACATGAAATAGACCTGAAGTGTGCCCTGATCTGATGGACGGTATGCCAAGATAAGAGGGCATACCCAAGATTAATGATGAATATTTTGTGGAGAGAAATGAATTTGAGAAATGCCCTAAAAAGGGGATGGGAGGGTGGGTATAGCTCACAGGAAACCAACAATGACCACAGGTGAGTGGGCTGGTTAAATACCCTTGGGCTCCTCCCATAAATTCAGGCCAACATACTGGCCTTGTTACTTATGGTCGAAGCCCTATGTCCGATACAGATATGAACAAGATAGATAAACTTAACATAAGACTTACCACATGAAATAGACCTGAAGTGTGCCCTGATGTGATGGACGGTATGCCAAGATAAGGGGGCAAAAACATTCAGGTAGGGGTGTAGTTTTATTGGTTTTAGCTTTATTCATTAAGCAAGTTTGGTGAACGCTTGTGCCATTTCCACCTGAGGATTGGGGGATGTGCTGGGCGAAGCAGGCATACTTCCACCCGTCAAGTCTCTTAATTGTCATGATCTGGGATCCCACAGCAGGATGTGGCCGAGGCCGCTCCAATACAACAAGAGCAACTGGAGCACTGACTGGGGTTGAAGTGTAGGTAGCGTGGAAGAGTGAGTGAGCGAGTGTGAAGGTGACAGGACCCAAATTGACCTAACCGCCCCCCGTTGATTCAGAGGAAGGCGAAAACCCCAGCCTAGCCTAGGCCAATTGCTACAGCAGGGGAGAAAATTCCTTCCTGATACCCCGAGAGGCAACCGGGTGAACCCTGGATCAACTTCCTATGGTTGGTTGTGCCCCGATGAATTCTGACATGTTTGATGAACTGGCAGGCACTCAAGGGTTTAATTGGGAAAGGTAGTAGGGGATAAGAGTTTGACTGTTCAGGTAGGA
Source organism: Rana kukunoris (assembly GCA_029574335.1). NCBI lineage: Eukaryota > Metazoa > Chordata > Amphibia > Anura > Ranidae > Rana > Rana kukunoris. Next base: position 101,201,046 of record CM056054.1, read on the forward strand.
GTGACAGAAGGCGATCGAGTATGGTTGCTGCACACCGGACATTGTTTGCTTTAGAGTTGGATGTCTACCCCAGTGCCTGATCGCTGGATTTTAGATATTGCCAGGTGGAGAATGAAGTGGTCGTTGTAGCGAGCCAAGTGAGGTCTATGTAGAACTTGGCTGAAGGGGTAGCTGTGCGTGAACTCGCTATGCCGCAAGAACCCGTGGTAGGCCAAGTAAATGGTTGCTTGAATGACCAGGCTGGGGAGAAAGCGAAATGGGGAACTAGCCAAGATAGTGGACATTAACTGGTGCTGTGGGGATAGTTGTATGGGCCTGCGTAGGAAGGACATAGACTTGCCTTTACTAATAATTTCGGCCATGGCCTGGTAGTCGGTGTGAAAGGCCACGGTTCGTCCTGTCCAGATATGACCCCAAAGCTGAGCGGCTGCCACGGTCGGGAATTGTTTGAACATGTAGGAAGTCCGGGTAAACCCTGAGATTAAGAGGTACTCTGGAGGCCATGGTCCTGCAAACCAGTAGTGGGCAAAAATTGCAGTGAAGCCTGTGGAAGCTGCGGCATCTGTCACTACCTGCGGTGATGGGGGCAATAATGATGGTATAACGTAGATACCGTTTTATGTAGTAAGGAACTCCTCCCATATTGACAGGTTCGCTACTGCTGCAGTGTCTAAGTTAAGGATCTGATCGGAGTCATGTGTCTGGAAGTGGAAGACCAGGAGTCATGATGCAAAAGATCGACCCTGGGGAATGACCCTGATGCCGCGTACACACGATCACTTTTTGTGATGAAACAAAACAACGTTTTTCAAACTTCATTTTCCAAAACGACGTTGCATACACACCATCGTTTTTCCAAAATGCTCTAGCAAAGCGTGGTGACGTACACCACGTTCGACGGCACTCTGTTCCATTGAAGCTCCGTCTCATAACTTGCTTCTGAGCATGCGCGGGTTTAAAAACATCGTTTTGCCCACACACACCATCACTTTTTTTTACACAAAAAAATGACATTTTGAAAAATTCAAGCATGTTCGAAAAAAAATTTGGTTGTTTTTTTGAAGACATAAAACAGCGTTTTGCCCACATACGGTCATTTTAAATGACGTTTTTGAAAAAGTTTTTTTTTTTTTCACAAAAAGTGATCGTGTGTATGCGGCATAACTGCAAATTGAGCATCCTCAGGAGAGATTGAAGCTGCTTCTTAGTACACCCCTTGTGCGGGTGAAGTCTTGGAGAACTGACCTGACGCAGTTCAACTTGAAGGGACAATAGGCGTAGTGAACGATAGTTTGCGTGTGAGCGCAACAGAAAATAGGTGAGCAGCCGAGTTGCCACTGAAGATGAGTGACCAATTTGAGCCACAATTGCAATTAAGCAGCTTTATTAGAAAGGTGAAAACAAAGTTTAGCGGAAATTTGGAGTATGTAGGAATGACCTTGCGCAACATTGTAAATACAGATGGAGCGAGATGAAAATGTTTATGCTTGACAACAAACGCAAGGCCCAAGATCTGAATCGTAAGTACCACTGTATTTGTATCGCCAATGCGAATAGTTCGAGGTGTGAGCATCGGTGGGGTGCCTTTTGTGAAGGATCTGAAACATTGGGCTGGTGCTGCAACTGTACTCGGGTCGGTTGGTGAAGTTTGTATTGCCAAGGATCCGAATCGTTGCGCAGATGATGCGATTGGATTCAGATCGGCTGTGGATGCAAGGTGACGGGGGGGCTTGTGTGGCGGATCCGAGTCATAGCACCGATGATATCACTAGACTGGAATCGGCTGATGGTGTTAGTGGTTGAAGGAGTTTGTGGTTACTGAGGATCCGAATCATAGGGCCGACGTTGCGACTAGATTCAGATCGGCTGTTGGTGAGTGCTTGTTTTTTTTTTTTTTGGGGGATATGCTGAGATGAATCGGTGCATGAGGATGCGACCGGATTAGAATCGGAACATGATACATGACAGTGAAATATTTTGCCATGACAGAGGCATGAATCGGTGTGCTGCACGTACGACTGACAACGACCGGAATCTGGAGCATGTACTGAAATGAGGCCAAACAACTGGGGCACACCGGACGAATCAGTACATCACAGATGCGACTAGATTCAAATCCGAGTGCGGTATGTGACTGTTTAATGAAATTATTGCTATGACAGAGTCACGGATTGGTTGGGCCACGGTTGCGACTGAGAATGAACCGCACTTTGGCACATGTACTGAAATTAGGCCAAAAAGCAACTGGGGCACGCCAAGACAAATTGGTGCATGAGGATGCGATTGGAGCACATGAGAATGTGCGTGGTTTCAATTTGGATGCGTTTCTGTGAAATTGGGTGACAAATTCCCATGACAGAGGTACGAATCGCTGTGCTGCGGATGTGACCGACAACGAGCAACTCCGGAGCATGTACTTAAATAAGGCCAACAACTAGGGCACGCTTGAGATAAACCTGCACATGAAAATGCATGTGGATTCAAATCAGATACGTGACAGTGAAATGAGTGACAGAAATTACCATGACAGAGGCACGAATCGCTGTGCTGCGGATGCGACTGACAGCAAGCAATTCTAGAGCATGTACTGAAATAAGGCCAACAACTAGGGCACGCTTGAGATAAACCTGCACATGAGAATGCATGTGGATTCAAATCTGATGCATGACTGTGAAATGAGTGACAGAAATTTCCCATGACAGAGGCGCAAGTCGGTGCACCGCGGGTGCAACTAACAATGAGCGAACTCTTGAACATGTACTGAAATGAGGTCAGCAAACAACTGGGGCACGCCGAGACAAATCGGTGCATCGGATGCGACTTGGATTTAAATCAGATTGAAGGGTAAATGAATCGAACAACTGAAATGTTTACCATAACAGTGGCACTAACAGGTGTGCTGCAGTTTGCGACTGATAACGGACCTTGACTGTGGAGCGTGGGATGCATGAGCCAGAATGACTAGCATGAGTTGACACGAATAAGTGTATCGCAGACGTGACTGGATTCGAATTGGAGTGAAGGGAAAACAAAATGTGACAAATTAAATTACTGTCAGCCTAGGTTCACGACCTGTAATGCGATTTGAGAGATCAAATCGCTTGCATGACAAGTCGCAGCCTATTAGAGGCAATGGCACTGTTCCAATCGGTGTGACAGATTCTGCGGCACCGCACCGATTTGCAAAAGTAGTTGCTGCATTACTTATGCTGTTATCCGGTGCAACTTTAATAGTCATCTGAGCATGAAGCCGCACAGATGTCTCTCGCGTAGCACCTGAAATCAGACCGATCTTGCTACTTGCTATTTCAAGTGAAGTAGTGCGATTTCAAAGTAGCGTCAATGTAAACCAGGGCTCAGCAAATGAGATGGAAAGAAAGAAAAAAAAAGTGCATTTCTAAGTGACATGGGCCTACTACGTGGCATGTGCTCATGAATTGCATGAGAAGACCGTGGTCTTGCACCAGGCTCAAATAAGGCTGCATATGGAGACTCGACGAATGACTCGCAAGTTCCACAGTGGGGTTTTGATGGCACGGTTTATCTGGCAAAACGGTGCATGAAACGAAGAATTTGTACAAATCCTACCTGCGACAGTTTGAAAAAAAAACTTGATCTACGAAAAGCACGGTGGGTGTGCAAGACATCTGAAGAGCATGGTGTTGCGCCGTGAATGACGCACAAAAATTACTTTGGTTTGGTAAACAAAGAGAGAAACATGTGCAAACTGCAGTGGAACATGTGCAGTTCCACTGCAGGAACTAATACACACAGCATGGGGGGAAACAACAAATGGCAAGGGTAGAAAGTATGCAATGTGTGTGACCCGAATCAGCTCATAAATATACAAAATTAATCCGATACGAATCAGAAGGATTAAATTAAATCGGATATGAATTGGTTGTAGAGTGTATGTCACCCCTTACTCTGAGGCCGCGTACAAAAAATCAAATCTATCTGCTGGGAACAGTCTGACAGACCGTCTCAGCAGACAGATTCGATCGTGTGTACGGGCGAGCAGACGGATTTGGCCAGCAGACAGATTTTAAAGCATGCTTTAAAATCTGTCTGCTGGGAACCCGTCGGACCGTTATGTCTGCTGGTTAGTACGCTAACCAGCAGACATATCTGCCCGTACATGCGTCGAATCGATTCGACGCATGCGCGGAAGTGTTTTACTTCCTGGTGTGGTGACGTGACGGCGCTAACGTCACCGCCACGTCACCGCACTGTCTACCGGCGGGGATTTTGGTTTGCTCGTGTGTACAGCGATCAAACCAAAACAGCCAGCAGACAAATCTGATCAAATCGGTCTGTCAGACCGATTTGAACAGATTAATTTGCTCGTGTGTACGGGGCCTAAGACTGAACACCAACCAACCACCCCTCCCCCCAGGCTAACCCAGTGCAGAGAAGGTAACAGGTGGGCCTAATTATCACCTCCATCAGCCACAGAAACCTGTACAAACACAAAATGGAAGAGACGGCAAACCCATGGACAGTGCCATGCAGAAGTTTGGAATTAAGTATTAAACGTATGTTTGACAGACCACAACTCGAAAGCAGTTTTTTTTTTTCTTTAATGAAAGAATGCGGGACAGGTAGCATAACAAATTGCAACATCGCACATAATGCGAAAGATTCGGAAAGTACCTGCGACAGTGAGCGGGAACCGCCAATGAAGAGCACGAATGAAGAAACCAAAATGCACCTGCGATCAATATGCCAGGATTCACAAACGTGAGGAGAGCTGGAAAGAGACAGCCCAGTGATGTGTGGTATCGCTCACAGGAAACCAACAATGACCACAGGTGAGTGGGCTGGTTAAATACCCTTGGGCTCCTCCCATAAATTCAGGCCAGCATACTGGCCTTGTTACTTACCTCATCCTTCCATTTTGCTTTTAAATGTCCTTATTTCTTATGAGAAATCCTCAATTCCTGTTCTTCTGTCTGTAACTACACACCGTAATGCGAGGCTTTCTTCCTGGTGTGGAGAAAGCCCTTTGAGGTGGTAGGGGGCGAGCAGGAGGGTCAGGATGCTCTCTACTTTGCAGATAGAGAAAGGAGTTGTGTGTTAGTGGGCATCCTGACATGCCTGCTCGCCCCCTCCCCCCTCAAGAGGCTTTCTCCACACCAGGGAGAAAGGCTTGCATTGCTGTGTGTAGTTAGAGACAGAAGAACAGGAAGTGAGGATTTCTAAAAAGAAATAAGGACATTTAAAAGCAAAATGGAAGGATGAGGTAAGTGAAGGAGGACTGCACTAAGGTAAAGGAAGCTATTTAGGGAAAAAAAATCCTTTTCAACCCCATTAACATTTTAATCTAAATTCTGTTTTACAACTAGGAAAACACAGTTGCTATACACAAGAATCACAGAAAGAAATCCAAATCCATCTAATCCTCCAGTTGTACACAAACCGGCTCCTTGTGTACAAGTTCAGAATAGTGAAATGTGTCATGAAATTCTTATGCCCCGTACACACGATTAGAAATTCCGATAGCAAAAGTCCGGACTTTTGCTGTCGGAATTTCTGTCAACAAAATATTGAGAGCTGGTCCTCAAATTTTCAGACGAAAAAATTCCGATCGGAAAATCCGATCGTCTATAGCAATTCCCGATGTGTAAAATTCCAACGCATTCTCAGAAACAATTAGACGCATGCTCGGAAGCATTGAGCTTCTTTTTCTCGGCTTGTCATAGTGTTTTACGCAACCACGTTCTCGAAGAAACGAAAGTTCAGAGAACTTTTGTGTGACCGTGTGTATGCAAGCCAAGCTTGAGCAAAATTCCATCGGCAAAAACCATCCAAGGTTTTTCAGACGAAAAATCTGATCATGTGTACGTGGCATAAGTAGAGATATTGTGCATGCATCTTATTTGCTGATTGTTTAACAAATACATTAAGAAGAGCTTACAGTGGAGTGCTGCTCTCATCTTGTCAGGAACCGGGTCTGAACCTGCAACATTTGCTGTGTGGTGATGCCTTGAACAATGATTTTCATGAAATTTGAACATTTTGCTCCTCTTGTGAACTTCCTGTTTGCCAAATAATTGTGCTCTCTCCAGCCAATATCTCAGTCTCATCTCTCCTGCTGTCATCCGTATATCCACAACACTTGTTACTGATCTTTGGCTTGTTCCTCGACTACACTTCTGCTTAACTACTTAAAGGGGTTGTAAAGCCTCATGTTCTTTCACCTTAATGCATCCTATGCTTGTGGTGACGTGGAGTGTAGAGATGCTCTGTCGGTTTGCCCAGCGGTTGTTTTGCGGCAAACTTGGCTCGTTTGCCGTCTGTCCAACCAGCGGACATCTGGCGATGTTCGCGGTGGTCCGCAATGTTACATGGGAAAAAACGTCACGGATTACATGCAGGCCTTCCTCTTCTTCTCCCCCTCCTCCTACTCCATCCTTCCTCTCCTCCTCGGCTGACTCCTCATTTTCCGATGCTACCGTCTCTTCCGATGTGCCGCCCAAGATCCCCAGAACCTATTCGACATGCCAGGTGAGACGTTGCCATGCTGTGCTGCGTCTGTTGTGCCTGGAAGACAAGAGCCACACTGTTCCTTCACTCCTTTCAGCTTTGCGTTCACAGGCAGATTAGTGGCCAACACCGCTCAATTTGACAGTTTGTAAAGTGGTGTGCAACAACGGTGTCAGTCTGCTGAGCGTGCTGAAAATTTTGCTGAAACAGGGCAAAATTACACACGTGCCATGCATGGCTCCAGGATGTCTTGCGACAGGCCAGGAAATTGTCGGCCCATTTTAGAAGATTTTACACGGCCATGGCTCGCCTTGCTGACATTCAGCTGCGACACAACCTGCCGGTCAGACATCTTATTTGTGACTGCCCGACGCGATGGAACTCAACATTGTACATTGTGAGAAAAACAATCAGCGCCACAATACTAATAAATTACTCCTATAAATGACGTGAAAAAAAAAACACACAACAAAAATAACCCACTAAGTGTCTACACAGCTGCTGAACACTTATAGTGATACAACACACCTACTACAATATTAATTTTGTGAAAATAGTGCAGCACTGCATATCTATAAATCTTATATAAACAAGAAATTAAACATTCCTTAAAAAAATAAAAATCTGAGACAAGTCAACAATAGGAGTCTGAAGAGGATCAGAGGAAGATGGTGCCGGGGGCGGATGAGGAGGTGCAAGAAGAGCATGTTTTAAACCTTTCTGGGATCCCTGGTGTTGTCCGTGGATGGGGGGAGGAGAACGAGAACGACATTATCCTGGATGATGAGCAGGAGCCAGGCCATTCCTTAAAAAAAAAAACTGAAAAAAGAAAATAAATAAATTATAAAAACAGTTCATGTGTAGGTTTCCAAAGCTGTCACCTCTGTGAAAAATCCTATTCAAATGGATCCAATATTCAGTGCACACCACCACCTGCTAAAATGCCTGCTCACCTCAAGGATGAGTATAAAACTCATAGACAGATCACTCCTTGTGTCCACCATGATCAATCCACTTTACCAATGGTAGCAATTCCTACAGTCTCCAGACTACACCTCTGTGTGGGTAGTCAACGTATAAATTGTCTCCAAACACCACCTTCCTCCATTCCCTTTAAATAATGAATTCCACTTATCCAGGGGTTAAAGACATGAAACAAAAAATACAAGAACCATAGTGTTCTCTGCTTTTGAATTTATTAAAAAAGCCCCCCTAAAAAGTTACACTTACAAGAAATAACAATAAAAACAGCTTATATCAAATCACCAGCTCATCACAGATAAGACTCCTCCCTTCTAAATGCGTGTCAGCCTCTATTGGCCTTCAGTAGATGATTTAATAAATTGTGTCATTGATCAAGCCATCAAGGAGCAAGAATAGGAACATGGGGAGGTCGCAATGCTGGATGAATTCCCAGGGGGGCTACGCCACCTGAGACAAGTCAACAATGGGAGTCTGAAGAGGATCAGAGGAAGACGGTGCTGGGGGCGGATGAGGAGGAGCAAGAAGAGCGTGCTTTAAAACTTTCTGGGATTCCTGGTGTTGTCCATGGATGGGGGGAGGAGAATGAGGACGACATTATCCTGGATGATGAGCAGGAGCCAGGCCAGTACTGTGCTTCCAGTTTAGTGCAAATAGGGGCCTGCATGCTCCTGTAGTAGTGCAATGTCAGTTTTAATTCTTCCAAGGTGGCGGGGGACCTTCATTCTCTTGTTAGGGGATCTAAGGCCTTTTACATTCAATGAAACTACTTTCATGCTAAGTGGTTGGAGAAGGTAGGTTTGTGAAGAGGTTACAGATATGTCACCGCGCTGATGGGGACGTGAGAAAGTTACCGGGGCAGGGGGAAAAGCACTAAGCCCGCTACGAAGGGGTGGTGTTGGGGGAGATAAGAATATGCAGGTGCCTGAGAACACGGAGGCAATGGGGGAGTGGGGAGGAAATGGGGGGAACCTGAAACAAAAACATCAAAAACAACAGTAGCAAACGCAAGAGCTTCGCTTTTTTCCCCCGCACAGAGTTCTCTGTGTGAACCGGCTCCCATGTCACGACCCTGACAGCATGAGACCCGAGAGCCCGAGTTTTGGTAAAGGGTACCATGCAGTTGGCATCAATCGTGAAAGGTGAGGAAGTCAATAGGGCTGTACACAGTGAGGCCAGGAGGCACACATGAAAAAAGAGAGCATCACGGCAGTAGCACAATGAAACATATAAAAGAGATGGAAAATACAATCAATGCTAACTGAGCAGAGTCATAGTAGAACACTTAAATATGTTAAACAGAGCATACCATAGAACATGAAAGTATAACATTACAAAAGGCAAAAGGGGCTACCTTGACCGATCGACAACGATGCAGAGGGGGGACAGGGAGGCCAGGCAAATTTGGTAGCCAGGCATAGTCAATGACTAGAGCAATGCATCATAAGCGACTGTAACGGAACTATGTATTCTGCCTGTACATCTATAATAATCATGCAGTGGGATATTATGAGGTGTAAATATCCTCTGTCTGTCTAGATGTAGATTGGAACTGAATCAGCCTGGTTCCTAAAACTTCTCCTTAGGTATGCTAATGCACCTGTCTATCCCCAAAGGTTAATTGATCTATTGTGTGTGTTAAAGACCTGTGTTTATCCTTAAGAGATGGTGTATTGTACTCCAAATTAGCAGTCTCCGGTCAGGTGTATTGAAATAGCATGTCAATTATGTTTAGAAGAACTGTCAAGCTTTGCGGTGCCAAAATGTTTAGCTACTGATGGGATTATCTGTGATTGAGTATTGTTCTAGGGGTTGGTTGAATTCTATTGATAAAGGAATGTGGCTTCTTTGGCCTGGTGCCAGGGTGTCTACCTTGCCCCCCCCCCCCCCGTGGAGGGAGGGGGCGGAGGGTTCCATTGTTCCTTGATTACTCACAAGCTTGTAACTAGATATAAACCAAGAGATGTTCCATTAAAGCTAGTCTACTTGACCCTTCAAAACGTAGCCCCGTCTCGTTCTTGAAAGGGCATGCGATGGGATTATTATTCTGTTCATTTTACAACTGGACCTGACTCTCCCTCTGGCTCTCGTGGATGAGCTTATACCAGACTTACTTCCATAGCAACTTACCAGGGAAAAGGACGTCTCCAACGGCTGATACCCTCTCCCTACTTGGGTAGCCGTTATAGCAACCATGAAGGGGATGAGCAAAGGAGGAAAGAAAGGGATGCAACATTTCATCTTGGGGTGGTCTGAGCGGGGTCCAGGACCGAGGCCCTGAAACATTTAGGGGAGTCCTTCCTTGGGCTTCTTTGGTCCATTGGGTGGAGGGGCTTTGGATGGGGTTAGGGAGTGCGGACCTGCATGGTGTGATCTTAGGAAAGCCTCTGCCTCAGAGGGGTCATGGAATGACAACTGATCACCATTAGGAGCCTTGAGGCGAAGAATGGCTGGGAAGGCCAAGGTAAATTTGATTTGTTGTTTAAAGAGTTCCGAGCAGACCTGTTGAAAAACTGTTCTCTTCTTTGAGCCTCAATTGAGTAGTCAGCAAATATTAGAACTCTTAGGCCTCGTACACACGCGAGGGGATATGTCCGCTGAAAACGGTCCGATGGACCGTTTCAGCAGACATCTCCGCTCGTGTGTATGGGCTAGCGGACAGATTTCTCCACCCGACAGATTTCAAAGCATGCTTTGAAATCTATCCGGTGGGAATCTGTCCGCCCGACATGTCTGCTGGTTAGTACACTTACCAGCAGACATGTCGTCCCCCACCGCCGCCGAATGGATTCGGCGCATGCGCGGAAGTGTTTAACTTCCTGGTGCGGTGACGTGGCGGTGACGTGGCGGCGTCAACGTCACCGCCGCGTCACCGCCACGTCACCCCGCGCCGTCCGGCGGCGGGGAATTTGATCCGATGGTGTGTACACGCCATCGGATCAAACTCCCGATCGGACATATCCGATGGAAATGGTCCGTGGACCGGTTTTATCGGATATGTCCGATAGTGTGTACGAGGCCTTATTCCATCAATTTGAAGTTGGCGGGATTGCCTGAACTTTTGCAGTACAAGGGACTTATCGGCGTAACTTAGGTATTTGGCGATAATAGGCCAAAGCATTTTGCGGTCAGAGTTGAAGGCACCCATTCAGTGGGCCCTTTCCACAGTGCAGGGGCCCGGAAGGCCTAGGGCTTCTGGTATGCGCACGGCACAAAAATCTGACGAAAGCTGATGATTGCAGCGATTCCGGGACACCTACGAATCGCAAGTTACTCCTCCTGGACCTATTTTTCAAATCGTCCAGCTTTTGTAAGATGTTCTGGTTCTTCTTATCTTGTGCATGTTCAGTAGCCTGCGCCTGATACAGTTCATCTTCTGCATTGGACAAGTGGTGTTCAAGCTCATTGAGTCTGGTCCTGTGCTCATGTAACTGAGACTTTATCTGCGCCATCCCTGCGTTCACTGCCTTCTCTACTGATGCTGCAATCATGGGGGTTAATAGAGCTGCCACTGCCTGAGCTATGCGCTCTGTAGTGTTGTCCTCAGATTGATGTGTCCCCAGGGCATGAGGAGAAGGAGGAGGAGATGGCCTGCTGCTTACCTCCATTGCCTCCATAGTGGAAGGGAGATATACCCAGAGGTGAAGGGGAGTCTGTGGGGCGCCTGAGGCCAGTTTTCGTTCAATAGTTTTTATTTGAGAGGAAAAAAAGAAGAACAGAAGTAGTGTACAAACATTTCTCTATGCAAACAACGGGTGATAGACATCTTGCGCATCTATTACAATATCTGATTAATGCAGAACCATATGTTCCAAAGGATGTACATCACTTAGCTTCATCGTAAGAGTACAACATATACAACAAGCAATGTGCAATTGTGCAGTATACAATAGATAAAGAGCGTTATAGGTAAAGGTGTGGACCACTGTATCGGCGCCCCCTCTTGGGAACAAGCTGCGCCTGGACACACAGGGCCACTATTCACAACTTAACCAGCAAAGGAGAAAAAAAAAAAATAAAATAAACAATTGCAGTTACAGTCCACTCTAAAACGTACAACGTTAACTAGTGTCTCAATTACCTGTATTTATACCTCTGTAGAGATAAGGGGTGAGAAGTAAGATACAAAAGAGAATATATAAGAAAGAAAGCAAAGGGCAGGTGAATCAGGTAGAGGTCAGGTAAAGAAGGAAAAAGGAAGTAGGGGAAGACAAAGAGACAAAGAAACAGAGCGGATGCTGCTCAGCTATATATAGAATGGTTACGTGGGAGAGTTGTGAGTGTACCAATCTCTCCACGGAGTCCAGATGTGGTATTTCTCGGCTAATCTATTTTGTGAGGCCTCGAACATGGTTTCATAGGTGATGTGTAAATTGGTCGTCCTTATGACGTCTAGGAGGGAGGGTGTCACCGCCCTCCTCCACCGCCTCAACAGTTCCAATCTCGCACTCAGGAGTATGTGTGTCACCACAATCCGAAGGGTAGGCTTAATAGCATCTATCCCCAGGGACAGGGTTGCCATATCTACTGTATTAGGAATATTAGTTTTACACACTTGGTTTATCAAGTTAAACACCTCTATCCAATAATTTCCCAGTACAGGACAGAGCCCCAGGATGTGAATTAGGGATCCTCTCTGGCCACAATTTCTCCAACATAGAGGAGAAGCCGATTTGTCAAACCCGGCAATTCGGGTCGGAGTCATGTACCACCTGAGTAGGATCTTTTGGGACATTTCCCACAGGTTGACGCTTCTGGAAGCTTTATATACGGATGCAACGGCACATTTCCATTGATCCAATGTGAAAGTGGCTCCTAGATCAGATTCCCACGTTCGCATGGAAGGGGATTTAGCAAAGTCAGTTTTGTGGCCTAGAATGTTATAGAACAGGGAAATACCCTTGATGTTGGTGTGTGGGTTGGACAGATATAGGAACACTCGCCATGGGACTTCAGTGCTCATCTCCGCATGGGTGTTCAATAGGTGAGAAATACGCATGTAGGTAAAATACTCCTTATTGTCCAAATTATATTCAACCTGAAGAGATCGGAAAGATTTGATAGTTGGTCCTATACTAATGTCAGCCACTGTAGTAATACCTAATGAGTGCCAGTGCGAGACCTTCAAGTCTGGTGTAAACAAGCGTAGGCTCGTAATGGGATGGTATATAGTCTTGGTATTGGCGCCCTCTAGTGGTTCATGCCGAAGTTTTTTCCATGCTTGAATAGAAGCGAGGATAGTGGGTGACAATCCTAATGGGAGGGTTTTTAAGAACTTAATAGATAATATGAGGTCACAGCAAGTGGCATCAGGGGGGCATTGTGCGGATTCTAATTCCAACCACCTGTTAGAAGTCCCCCCAGGGAACCAGTGTTTCAGTTGGGCTAATATGGATGCTACGTAGTAGTCCTTAATGAGGATATGGCCCACCCCTCCCGCCAATTTATTTTTAATCAATTTTGGAAAGGCACATCTGGCTTTCCGTCCTTGCCACAGGAACCTATTCACCATGGATTGTGCTTTGTGGAAGAATCTGTCGGGGACTGGTATAGGAAGGCTCCGAAATAGATAAATAAGTCGTGGTAATACTACCATTTTCATGGCGGCTAAACGCCCTGACCAAGACGATTCTGTCCACTTCAAGTCTTGCAGGGCCTTATGAAGGACACTTAGGTATGCGTCATAATTAGCTGCCACTAGATCAGTCACCCGAGCAGTCAGTTTGACCCCTAGGTATTGTATGCTTTCTGCGCTCCAGGTGTAAGGGTAGGATGCCTTAAGCTGTGAACACGTAGGAGCATCGAGTCCAAGACCCAGGATAAATGACTTACTATTATTGACCTTATAATAGGAAACCTCATTAAATGTTCTTAATGCATCATGTGTCGCAGCCAGAGAGGAACCCACCTCCGTCATAATCAATATGATATCGTCTGCAAAAAGACTTATAGAATGTGTATGATCTCCTACACGGTAGCCTACGATGTTCAGGTGGGATCTAATATAGGTGGCGAAGGGCTCCATCAACAGGTTGAAAATTAAGGGGGATAGGGGGCAGCCTTGTCTGGTCCCGTTAGTGATATTAAAGGGGGTAGAAAGGGCTCCAGAAACAAAAACTCTAGCTGAGGGCTTAGAGTATAGGGCAAGTATAGCTGACAAAATACTTTCTGAGAATCCAAAGGCCTCCAACACTTTTAACAGATAATGCCAATGGATTCGATCAAAAGCCTTCTCCGCGTCCAGTGAGAGGAGCAGAGAAGGCTTCCTTTGTGTCTGGGCTAGGTGGATAATGTTAATCATTCGACGGGTTGCATCTGATGTTTGTCTATGTTTGGTAAAACCGGTCTGGTCTGGATGGATAAGGGATGGTAATATATCTACCATGCGTGAGGCTATCAGGTTGGCGTAAATTTTTAGGTCAGTATTTAGTAAGGAGATCGGACGGAAATTAGGAGGAGAGGTGGGTTCCTTCCCCGACTTGGGTAACGCAATTATGACAGCTTCCAACATTTCTGGTGGAAAAGAAGCAGAGGCAGCAGCAGATTGGTATACTTGCAACAGGAACGGGGAGAGTAATTGTTGAAACGATGTGTAATATTCTCCACCAAAGCCGTCCGGGCCGGGTGATTTGTTTGTGGGGAGCGAGCTTATTACAGCTAAAACTTCAGCAATAGTAAATGGCAGATTCAACTCTTGGGATTGGGCCGGGGATAATTTGGGTAGAGATATCTTTTGCAGGAATTGGTCAATGCTATCGGATGTAGGTTGTACAGTCAAAGGGTCGTTTTTTAGGTTATACAAGGATTCATAATAGCTACTAAAAGCATTAGCAATTTGCCGGGGGTGGTATTCTTTTTGGTTAGTTTTGGGGTGAATCACATAGGGAATTTTAAGTTTATATCTATGTCCCTGAAGGGTTCGCGCTAGTAATTTTCCTGCTTTATTCCCTGATGTATAGTAATGCATCTTAAGCCTTTTAGATGTCTTTCAAAGTTCTCCAGGAGGAGTAGGCGTAGGTCATATCGCAGTTTGGTCAGTTGAGTGGAGATAGGTTGGGACATCGCCTGTTTATTTAGGGACTCTAGTACAGATATTTGGTCTAATAATGGAGTAACCCGCTGCTGCCTCTGCCGTTTATTCCTTGCCCCTTCCTGTATACATATACCTCTCATGTACGCTTTGTGAGCGTTCCATAAGATGAAGGGACTCTGGAATTAACCAAATGCTTTTCAAGGTTGTCTCTCACTGCTTTTTGTTGTAACAGGTATGTATTAAGTCTCCATGTGCGGTCAGGATTGGCAGTGGCAGACCCCGCCACGGTAAGAGCGATAGACGCATGGTCAGACCATGTTATGTTGGCAATGGTGGCGGAGCTCGTTTTGAGTAAAGTTTGTTGGTCAACCAGAAAGAGGTCAATTCGAGTGTATACGCGGTGTGGGGAAGAAAAGAAGGAAAAGTCTCTTTCGGTCGCATGAAGGCAGCGCCAGGCATCGTAGACATTCCATTTGTGGATGGATGGGAGTAAGGCATGGCGATGGCGGCTAGGTGGGGACGTAGAGTCAATGGTTGGGTTAGGTGTGATATTGAAGTCACCACAGATTATCAATGAACCTTGACGTAGGGTGGAGACCTTAGTCATCAGCGTGTTGAAAAAGCGGACTTGGTGTTTGTTTGGAGAATAGGCATTTACAATGGTGTAAGGAGCAGAGTCCAGGTCGCAGATGATAATAAGGTATCTGCCTAGTTGATCCGCAATCATATTGTGTAGTTTGAAAGCCACCGTGTCCCTGATCGCAATCAGAACCCCCTTGTTTTGGAATCAGCGTTGGCTGTATATACACGTGGAAAACTCTTATGGGAGCATTTAGGAGGCGCCCCAGCATGAAAATGTGTTTCTTGGGCACAAAGGATATCGCTTTTATGTAATAAAGCTTCCTGCCACAGAGATTTCCGCTTGACGGGGTGGTTGAGCCCCTTGGCGTTTATTGACAAGAAGTTAATAGGCATGGCAGCAGAACTAAGGGGCATGCACATGTTGGGGGGCTTAGCCCCTTGAAGATCACTAAATGTAGGTATGTATTCGTCAAATTGCCAGTGTCCTCATGGAGAAGGTGCAGAGCAATAGTGCTGAGGAGGTACTCACAGTTAGTAGGACAGGTTGTAGTGCCATGTTGGTGTATCACCGCTTGTGAAGATCCGTTCAAGTGGCGAAGGAGGGAGCCCGGTAAAGGATCCGGAGAGATACCAGTTGAGTGCATCCAGTGGAGATGGGGAGAAGAAAAAGCAAAAACACAAATTCGCATCCGTCTGCGACTTAAGAAAAAGAAGAGGAAAAATATAAAGTTCAACATAACAATCAGAACAAAACAAATAAGAGGGGCACGGGTCCCTCGGAGACAGCAATAAGCTGCAACTTGCACAGGGGGGTCAAAGTCAGCCATGTGAGGGCATCCTAGAACTCAGGGATTGAAGACCCAAGGACAATAAAAAAGCAATAAGCCACCCTTTTTTGGATTACTTGTGTGTTTTAGCATTTCTGGTAGTAACTGACTTCCAACCCGGGTCCACATGTTGTGGAGTGCTAGCCAGCACTAGGTCATCATTAGTATCAGGGAGGAGTCCCCATTCTCTGAGGAGGTCAAGGCCTTTCTCCAATGATGTCACTACAAATTCACGATTGCCTTTCGTAATGGACAGTTTCGTAGGATAACCCCATCGATAGATTATATTGTGGTTACGGAGTATTTTAGTTACTGAGATTAGGTTTTTTCATTTCTGCAATGTATACTGGGATAAATCCGCAAAAAATTGAACATTTTGGAACTGTTCAGGTATTTGGTCCTTCTTTCTCATGGTATGCATTAACTTGTCTTTGACATGAAAAAAGTGCAGACGGAGAATTATGTCCCTAGGCACTTGATATGGGAGGTGAGAGGGTTTTGGCAAGCGATGAATCCGATCAATTGTGACGTCTAAGTCAGTGAGGTCAGGGAGAATAGACTTAAACATGGTAGCTGCATATGAGGCAAGGTCAGATTGCATAACAGATTCAGGGACCCCCCTTATTTTCATGTTGTTCCTTCTGGACCTGTCCTCGATGTCAGCCAGCTTTGCCTTGATCCATTCTGAGTCAGCCTCTCTATCCTCATTTGCATCAACTAAGTCATTAATTGTAGTGGCATATACCCCCATTTTAGTTTCTATATGTGTCACTCTGCTCCCCACTTCTTGGATGTCTCTATTCAAGCGGTGCATGCATGCTGAGGAAAATGAGTGATCTAAACAATGCGCTCCCTATCTAATCACCCACCGCTGCGCACAAGGAGATGAGTAAGTATGAAACCTAGCTGCTGTTTCAAAAATTGCATAAATGTGAAAGATAAACAGAAAAAACAAACACTATAAACATATAATGAGTAAATCCATTAAACAGCGCTGTGAAAATTAGTGAAATTCTCCTAAGGTGTTTCAAAACAGCTCACAGTGAATAAACTGATGATACAAATGTGAGTGTAAATAAATTCAATCCGTGACAATAAAACAATAGTCCATAAAAAGTGATCCAAAAACTCTTCAGAGGTCTTCCACCACACCAAACAAGTGAACAGTGCTTCCACCACCCGTCAGAATGGTCACTCACCAGAACTAATTGCCTCAGCACTTGCGTACCTAGGCAGATAAGCTTGTAATCACCATAAGGGATCTTCCAAAGATCATGTGGGATCCTATGTAGTGCTCCAAATAATTTCAACGTGTAGAGAAAAGAAAAAGATTGTACAATAGTGTGATATCGTCAAGCAGTTTTAATAGCACACCAAAAAACAAATCCAAAAGTTAAACTCACAAACAAACTCAAAATATGAGCAATGAATCACAGCAGTCACCGTCATCCTACAGATGATTTTGTAAGGTATAGCACTTGGCCACGGCGGACCCACGATCAAACAAAACGATCTCACCACTTGGCAGCTTGATTTTGCTGAAGACTGGTTCTCCTAGTTGGTAAATAGCTCCAAACACTGCACAGCACAGCAAGCACAGCAGTCACAGCAGTCACTCAATCACTGACTATGTAGCCACGCCCCGACATGTTTCATCATTGATGATTTCCTCATGGGGTTGGCCACATAGTGAATAACCCTCCCTTTTAAAGTCAGTGTGTCATTTGAATTCCCCGCCTCCCCTGCTCCTCGGCGCGTGCGCAATCCTCTGTTGCCAAGTGATAGGTAAAGAGATTTCTTACCAATCGTTCCCCATAACAGCAGGCGATGCGCGTCCGTTCCGATGACGTCATGCGTCACGCTTAAGTTGCTCCGCCTACCATAACTTACGGCGCGTGTGCGCTCCAAGCTGGAGGATAGGGAGTCAGCTCGCGTTCCCGAAACAGCCCCTCCTATGGTCATGTGATATAAAATGTCACACATAGGGTGCAGGGCGGAAGCGCAAGCTCCACTTGTCGGATGGCCGCCGCCATTACTGAGGGCGAAAGTATTTAAAAACATTGCGGTAGCGCTGCTGAAAGTTGTACAATTATATAACTAAAACTGATCGGGTGTCCCCGTGGCCAAAGACTACCCAAATCACAATTTAAAATTATTATTATTATATGTTACACATAGGGCACATACGTTATGTCACACATTAACATACTCAAAAAGTAATTTAAAAATAATTTAAAAAACTGGATACATTTTAGAGTGTGCACCAAATAAATGTATAAGCATTAATAAAGTAAAATGAGTCTATTATATAGATAATGTTATTCAATACATGGATGAATGGTTGAAGACATTATTTGCATAATGTCTAATGCGTGTATAGGCTCACTAAGTGAGTACCCATAGACGAAATAAACAACTAAAATAAGCAGTAAATAAATTAAAGTATGAGATCTACTCATTAATAGAGTGTATATATATCAAAGAGCATCTCCATCCCCATAAGGAATACAAGGTCTCATTATATTTTCCCCATTCTGTACATACAGTTAAACTGATTAACGTACTGCCAAGCATAAGTACAGGATAAGGTGAGAACATATCTGTATATATAATGAATATATTACTGAAACTATGAGATTAAAAGTAAATAAAGATAAATAGATAAAAATGGTGGATGGCACTGACGATGATCATCTCCCCAATAGATACAGAAAAGTGGACAAAGTTTCTAGGAATTATTAATAAAACAATTAACGTCTACTTCTATGTTGAGTCCCCTGGGCCATAAACATTTAAGCAAAAAAATCCATTGGGTCTCGCGTTGGGATAAATCCCTCACTCTATTGGATCCCCTCCAAGAGGGGTAAACACAATCGATCCCACAAAATTGTGCCAAAGATGGATCACTGTTGTGTTCCTTTTTGAAGTGCAGGGAGACACTATGATCAGTAAATTCTTTTTTAATGTTAGCCAAGTGTTCAGCTATCCGCACTCGCAGCAGTCTTTTAGTTCTACCCACATAAAGTAGCCCACATGGGCACCAGAGCAAATATACAATGTGAGAGGAATTACACGTACTGAATTCTTTAATGGCAAATACTTTCCCATCAGAGCTTGTAACTTCATTTTTTCCCTTATTGTGGACCTTCACGGTTCGACAACATATGCATTTTCTACAAGGAAAGAAGCCTTTAAGGTCAATTTTGAGGCGTTGATCTGGTGGGTCAAGAATTTTACGTACCACTTGATCACCAAAATTGGGGGCTCGACGATAAATGAATCTTGGTTCATTTGATAATATCTCCCCCAAATGTCTATCTCTAGCCAAAATGTGCCAGTGATTCCTAAAGATGGTCTCAATCTCTTTGTATTGGTTATGGAACCCAGATAGAAAACTTAATTGATGTTGTGTATCAGTTTGTTTGACCTCCCTCTTTTTCAAACACTGTTCTCTTGGTGTATTTGCAACTTGGTGGATTATAGTATCCAGGTTAGATTCATCATATCCCTTATGGATGAATCTCCCTTTTAATTTCAAAGACTGTTCTACATAATCACCGACTTCTGTGCAGTTCCGTCGTATCCGTAGGAATTGGCCTCTTGGAATGTTCTTGATCCAGGCCGGGTGGTGCCCACTCCGAATTGATAGGTAGCTGTTACGATCGGTCGCTTTGAAAAACACCTTTGTTTTTAATTTCTTTTCAGAATATTCAATCAGAACATCTAAAAAGCTCACTGAACACTTGCTGATGACATATTCAAGTTTAATGTTGTTATTATTGTCATTGAGATCCTCCAAAAAGAGTCTAACATCTGGTTCAGCTCCTTCCCAGATAATCAGAAGATCATCAATAAATCTTCGGTAGAAGATCAATTGTGGCTTTCGATTTCTAAAGATTCGTCTATCCTCCCACTCAGCCATAAATAAATTGGCCAAGCTGGGAGCAAACTTGGCGCCCATTGCCACACCTACTTGTTGGGAAAAAAAGAAACCATTGAACCAAAAGTAATTATGGGTCATACAAAACTCTAAAGCTTGACCCAAGAATCTCTTCTGGGAATGGGGGATATCATCCCTCTTGCTCAATGCCCAATTTAGTGCAAGAGCAGCATCATCATGTTGTATTATAGTATACAGGGAGGCTACATCCGCTGTTACTAGAAAGATTTCTGAGTTTGTGTTGATGTTTAATTTTTCCAAAGACATAAGTAGGTCAGTCGTGTCTTTCAAATAGGCTTTAGTTTCACGAACACTAGGTTGGAGAAACTTGTCTAAGTATTCGCCAAGTCTCGCAGTTACCGATCCTATCCCATTGACAATTGGGCGAGCTGGTGGTACAGTTGCATGTTTATGTATCTTAGGAAGCGTGTAAATGACTGGGATCCTGCATACAGAAGGTGCCAAATAAGCCTTTTCTTTAGCATTAAGAGCATTCGACTGGAAACCTGCATTGACAAGCGATTCAAGCTGCTTTTTGTAGGAGTCAGTTGGATCAGTTGTCAATCTTCTATAGGTCGTTCGATCATTCAGTAGAGTGGATAATTGATCAAGATAAAAGGACTTATCTAGTACCACAACTCATAAGGTCCATTCACTGTACCCTGTAGGCTCTCATTTCTCATCTGGCTAGAAATTTATTAGATCATTAAATATGAAAAAATATTTTCTATGTCACCCTGTTGAAGCTGCTGTGAGAAGTCACAATCCCACTAGCAGAATAGACAGTGGTCTAAAAAACAAGTCTTTGTTTAATCCTCAAAATTCGAACAACCATTACATTGAAGTCTTTAAAAATCTAGTGCTGAAGGACATAGAGGAACTCCCTCAAAAGAAAAATGTTAACCCCCAGTATATTAGAGAAGGCATTAAAGCTTTAGAGACCAACAAACAAATCATTGTACGTCCGGCTGATAAGGGGGGGGGGAGTTGTGGTACTAGATAAGTCCTTTTATCTTGATCAATTATCCACTCTACTGAATGATCGAACGACCTATAGAAGATTGACAACTGATCCAACTGACTCCTACAAAAAGCAGCTTGAATCGCTTGTCAATGCAGGTTTCCAGTCGAATGCTCTTAATGCTAAAGAAAAGGCTTATTTGGCACCTTCTGTATGCAGGATCCCAGTCATTTACACGCTTCCTAAGATACATAAACATGCAACTGTACCACCAGCTCGCCCAATTGTCAATGGGATAGGATCGGTAACTGCGAGACTTGGCGAATACTTAGACAAGTTTCTCCAACCTAGTGTTCGTGAAACTAAAGCCTATTTGAAAGACACGACTGACCTACTTATGTCTTTGGAAAAATTAAACATCAACACAAACTCAGAAATCTTTCTAGTAACAGCGGATGTAGCCTCCCTGTATACTATAATACAACATGATGATGCTGCTCTTGCACTAAATTGGGCATTGAGCAAGAGGGATGATATCCCCCATTCCCAGAAGAGATTCTTGGGTCAAGCTTTAGAGTTTTGTATGACCCATAATTACTTTTGGTTCAATGGTTTCTTTTTTTCCCAACAAGTAGGTGTGGCAATGGGCGCCAAGTTTGCTCCCAGCTTGGCCAATTTATTTATGGCTGAGTGGGAGGATAGACGAATCTTTAGAAATCGAAAGCCACAATTGATCTTCTACCGAAGATTTATTGATGATCTTCTGATTATCTGGGAAGGAGCTGAACCAGATGTTAGACTCTTTTTGGAGGATCTCAATGACAATAATAACAACATTAAACTTGAATATGTCATCAGCAAGTGTTCAGTGAGCTTTTTAGATGTTCTGATTGAATATTCTGAAAAGAAATTAAAAACAAAGGTGTTTTTCAAAGCGACCGATCGTAACAGCTACCTATCAATTCGGAGTGGGCACCACCCGGCCTGGATCAAGAACATTCCAAGAGGCCAATTCCTACGGATACGACGGAACTGCACAGAAGTCGGTGATTATGTAGAACAGTCTTTGAAATTAAAAGGGAGATTCATCCATAAGGGATATGATGAATCTAACCTGGATACTATAATCCACCAAGTTGCAAATACACCAAGAGAACAGTGTTTGAAAAAGAGGGAGGTCAAACAAACTGATACACAACATCAATTAAGTTTTCTATCTGGGTTCCATAACCAATACAAAGAGATTGAGACCATCTTTAGGAATCACTGGCACATTTTGGCTAGAGATAGACATTTGGGGGAGATATTATCAAATGAACCAAGATTCATTTATCGTCGAGCCCCCAATTTTGGTGATCAAGTGGTACGTAAAATTCTTGACCCACCAGATCAACGCCTCAAAATTGACCTTAAAGGCTTCTTTCCTTGTAGAAAATGCATATGTTGTCGAACCGTGAAGGTCCACAATAAGGGAAAAAATGAAGTTACAAGCTCTGATGGGAAAGTATTTGCCATTAAAGAATTCAGTACGTGTAATTCCTCTCACATTGTATATTTGCTCTGGTGCCCATGTGGGCTACTTTATGTGGGTAGAACTAAAAGACTGCTGCGAGTGCGGATAGCTGAACACTTGGCTAACATTAAAAAAGAATTTACTGATCATAGTGTCTCCCTGCACTTCAAAAAGGAACACAACAGTGATCCATCTTTGGCACAATTTTGTGGGATCGATTGTGTTTACCCCTCTTGGAGGGGATCCAATAGAGTGAGGGATTTATCCCAACGCGAGACCCAATGGATTTTTTTGCTTAAATGTTTATGGCCCAGGGGACTCAACATAGAAGTAGACGTTAATTGTTTTATTAATAATTCCTAGAAACTTTGTCCACTTTTCTGTATCTATTGGGGAGATGATCATCGTCAGTGCCATCCACCATTTTTATCTATTTATCTTTATTTACTTTTAATCTCATAGTTTCAGTAATATATTCATTATATATACAGATATGTTCTCACCTTATCCTGTACTTATGCTTGGCAGTACGTTAATCAGTTTAACTGTATGTACAGAATGGGGAAAATATAATGAGACCTTGTATTCCTTATGGGGATGGAGATGCTCTTTGATATATATACACTCTATTAATGAGTAGATCTCATACTTTAATTTATTTACTGCTTATTTTAGTTGTTTATTTCGTCTATGGGTACTCACTTAGTGAGCCTATACACGCATTAGACATTATGCAAATAATGTCTTCAACCATTCATCCATGTATTGAATAACATTATCTATATAATAGACTCATTTTACTTTATTAATGCTTATACATTTATTTGGTGCACACTCTAAATGTTTTTGTATGTATCCAGTTTTTTAAATTATTTTTAAATTACTTTTTGAGTATGTTAATGTGTGACATAACGTATGTGCCCTATGTGTAACATATAATAATAATAATTTTAAATTGTGATTTGGGTAGTCTTTGGCCACGGGGACACCCGATCAGTTTTAGTTATATAATTGTACAACTTTCAGCAGCGCTACCGCAATGTTTTTAAATACTTTCGCCCTCAGTAATGGCGGCGGCCATCCGACAAGTGGAGCTTGCGCTTCCGCCCTGCACCCTATGTGTGACATTTTATATCACATGACCATAGGAGGGGCTGTTTCGGGAACGCGAGCTGACTCCCTATCCTCCAGCTTGGAGCGCACACGCGCCGTAAGTTATGGTAGGCGGAGCAACTTAAGCGTGACGCATGACGTCATCGGAACGGACGCGCATCGCCTGCTGTTATGGGGAACGATTGGTAAGAAATCTCTTTACCTATCACTTGGCAACAGAGGATTGCGCACGCGCCGAGGAGCAGGGGAGGCGGGGAATTCAAATGACACACTGACTTTAAAAGGGAGGGTTATTCACTATGTGGCCAACCCCATGAGGAAATCATCAATGATGAAACATGTCGGGGCGTGGCTACATAGTCAGTGATTGAGTGACTGCTGTGACTGCTGTGCTTGCTGTGCTGTGCAGTGTTTGGAGCTATTTACCAACTAGGAGAACCAGTCTTCAGCAAAATCAAGCTGCCAAGTGGTGAGATCGTTTTGTTTGATCGTGGGTCCGCCGTGGCCAAGTGCTATACCTTACAAAATCATCTGTAGGATGACGGTGACTGCTGTGATTCATTGCTCATATTTTGAGTTTGTTTGTGAGTTTAACTTTTGGATTTGTTTTTTGGTGTGCTATTAAAACTGCTTGACGATATCACACTATTGTACAATCTTTTTCTTTTCTCTACACGTTGAAATTATTTGGAGCACTACATAGGATCCCACATGATCTTTGGAAGATCCCTTATGGTGATTACAAGCTTATCTGCCTAGGTACGCAAGTGCTGAGGCAATTAGTTCTGGTGAGTGACCATTCTGACGGGTGGTGGAAGCACTGTTCACTTGTTTGGTGTGGTGGAAGACCTCTGAAGAGTTTTTGGATCACTTTTTATGGACTATTGTTTTATTGTCACGGATTGAATTTATTTACACTCACATTTGTATCATCAGTTTATTCACTGTGAGCTGTTTTGAAACACCTTAGGAGAATTTCACTAATTTTCACAGCGCTGTTTAATGGATTTACTCATTATATGTTTATAGTGTTTGTTTTTTCTGTTTATCTTTCACATTGGTGCATGCATGCTGCCATGTCTGACTGTAAGGTGCTCCTGAGGGATATTAGCATGTCCTTCAGTACAGTGTCCAGCACAGGCTGATTCTGCGTTGGATATGACACAATTGAGTCCGGCAGGTCCCGCGTGTCATCCCCAGACTCTGAGGCCTGACTGTCTGCAGGGCTCACCGCTAGGCCCGAGCCACGGCCTTCCAGCCGTGGCCTAGATTTGGCGGGGCTGCAGGAGGACGGGGTATGAGGCGGAGAGGAGGCTGCGGTGGGGGATGGCTTGGAGGAGGGTCGGTTACCTTTGCCAGCCGCGTTGGTGCCAGGTCGGTTCTGTGTAGGCGAGTAGGCCTCAGCGCCATCTTGTCTCATGTTCCCCCCGGCCGGGGAGAAGAAGTCCGTGAGGTGCCGGGGCTTATTGTCCATTCGGCGTTTCCCCTTCATGGCGACAGGTAGGTAGGCCGGGAGACTCGTTTCTAAACGTTCGGGAGAGGGTAGGGTGTCTTGCAGCGTGCCGCGGTGTCCCTGGTTCAACGGAGCTCCGGAGTTACACGTCCATACACGCTGTGCGTCAGGCCACGCCCCCCGACTGAGGCCAGTTTTATAGGCTTGATTATGGTCATGCTGTGGGAGCTGAGGGGGAGAGCAGCTAGTCCATACGGCGCCAAACCGGAAGTGCTCCAGTGTTTTAAAAAGCATAAAGGGCAAGGACCAGTACTGGGTGGCAAAGACTTAAACCCCCGGTACAAACAAAACATGGCAGAAATGTTACCACCATCACAGAGGGCTATCAGAATGCAGCACTTCCAGGCCTTGCTTCGAGAAATGCTGCATTATGCTTTTGCGTCTGCTGGCAGAGGAATTTCCACTCACAGAGAAACAGTTTCGGGTACCAATCTAACAGCGCCTGCAAGAAGAGGGCGGTTTGAAGATGTCTTGGTCACTGATGATAGGAGATCATTCTTTCAGCTGACCCATCGACAGCTGTCCTCCGGATCCAGCATCAGGGAACGCCTAAACCGACAGGTGTCCGACTACATCGGGTTTACGGCCGATGTGGACGCACTGAGAAGTAATGAACCCCGGACCTACTGGGTGAGCAGGCTTAACCTCTGGCCAGAGATTGCACAATTTGCAATGGAACTGTTGGCTTGCCCCTCATCCATTGTCCTGTCTGAAAGGACGTTCAGCGCAGCAGGGGGGTCGTGACCGATAAGCGCACTTGCCAAGCTCACAACAGTGTTGATTACCTCACATTTATAAAAATTAATGAAGCATGGATCTCGGAGGAATTCAACACATGTGACCAGTAGACCATGTTTCATTAAAATTCAGGTGAACGCCTGTGGGCTAATTTTTTGTGCCTGTACCGGCCGACACTTTTTTCAGTATCTGGTGAATGCCTAATGTACCACCAGCAACAGAATACAAGGTTGTTTGCCGTCAGGTGAACACCTGTGGCCTTGGGCTAATTTTTGAGGCCTGTAATGGCCGACGCTTACTTCTGTATCCGGTGAATGCCTAATTTACCACTGGAGGTGATTACCAGGAAGGATCCATTCTCACCACATTTATCTATTTGGATGACACCACAAGTGGACTCAACCTGAAAAGTGCTCCTGGGCTTTGTTTTTTGCTGTTACCTTAAAGCAGTAAGGTAAGGGGACATCTTTACTTATTTTGGAGATAGTATCTGCAACTGGTCACCATGGCATTTTGGCTTTTACATCAGCAATCTTTTTGAACTTTATTTCCATATTGCATTTATAAATTGCATTTATCTATTGTTACCTGTTGTATGGAATTCACCCTGAATAACACTGTTGTGTGCTATTTCTGGCACTCTGTGCACTGGATTGTGTATAAGGAAGTTACACTTTAAATGTCATTTTGCACTGTCATTGGTTTGGCAGCCGGCTTAGGCTGCATTTAGCACGTTTAATATTTTATATTTTTTATATATCACTGTCATTTTTTCTGACATTACTATGTATTATATTAGCTAGGTTATTCCTTTTTTTCTTTTTTCCACATATCTAGTTTTTTTGCCACACTTCCTCTTCATATTATCCCATCCCCACTCCCTTCCTTACAGCGCAGCACTACACCCCCCCCCCTAATTTACCACTAGCCACAGAATACAATGTTGTTTGCTGTCCGGGGAACGTCTGTGGCCGTGGGCTAATTTTTGGGGCCTGTAATGGCCGACACTTACTTCTGTATCCGTTGAATGCCTAATGTACCACCAGCCACAGAATACAAAGTTGTTTGCTGTCCGGTGAATGCCTGTGGCCGTGGGCTAATTTTTGGGGCCTGTAATGGCCGACACTTACTTCTGTATCTGTTGAATCCCTAATGTACCACCAGCCACAGAATACAAAGTTGTTTGCTGTCCGGTAAACGCCTGTGGCCGTGGGCTAATTTTTGGGGCCTGTAATGGCCGACACTTATTACTGTATCCGGTGAATGCCTAATGTACCACCAGCCACAGAATACAAAGCTTTTTGCTATCTGGTGAATGCCTGTGGGCTAATTTTTGGGGTATGTAATGGTTGGCACTTACTTCTGTATCCGGTGAATGCCTATTGTACCACAAGCCACGGACTACAAAGCTGTTTGTTGTCAGGTGAACGTCTGTGGCCGTGGGCTGTGGGGATAATACTATAAGTACTCTCAAAGTACCTGAGCTATATTGCCTCTCATACACAATTAATACTTGTTACTACAAATACTATATGTACTCTCAAAGTACCTGAGCTATATTGCCTCTCATACGCAATTAATACTTGTTACTACTAATACTATATGTACTCTTAAAGTACCTGAGCAATATTGCCTCTCATATGCAATTAATACTTGTTACTGCAAATACTATATGTACTCTCAAAGTACCTGAGCTATATTGCCTCGCATACATTTCTTTTAGTTGCCGGTAAAACTTGTGTATTATACGTGTATCCTCAAAGTACCTGAGCTACACTATCTCTTGTATGCAATTAATACTTGTTACTACAAATACAATTTACTATGTGCTTGACAGAATTATAAAATACTTATAGGCCTCATCCTAATTGTTGAACACGTTCGCTCTAACTTTTCTATGCTAGGGGTTGATGCTATTTCATAGCATCTCCCCTAGTGGCCTAAATACATCTCTACATGCTAAGGTTGATATTATGTAGAGAACCCACAAACTCCTGTTGCTAGGAGAGACACCTGGGGTCCCTTACTGATAATCACCTGCATGTAGTGGTGTATTGGGATATTAACCTTGAACTAATTTTAAACGCTAAGCCTTGGTCACATATTGTAAAAGTCCATGCTTAGTAGCTCAACGCCTTTCTTTATGTGACACAGAAATGATGTATAGATTCCCCAAACTCCTGTTGCGAGGAGTGACGCCTTGGGCCTAATACTGAGCTGTCGCATAGAGAATAGCATTGAATTCCTTGTTAATCGCAGTTGTGGTTCACTCCGTTCACCAGTGCTGTTACAATGCCTTATGTACCAACAGCCACAGAATAGAAGGTTGTTTGCTGTCAGGTGAACGCCTGTGGCCGTGGGCTAATTTTTGGGGCCTGTAATGGCCGACACTTATTTCTGTATCCGGTGAATAGCTTAATGTACCTCCAGCCACAGAATACAAAGTTGTTTGCTCTCAGGTGAATGCCTGTGGGCTAATTTTTGGGGCCTGTAATGGCCGACACGTACTTCTGTATCCGGTGAATAGCTTAATGTAACTCCAGCCACAGAATACAAAGTTGTTTGCTGTCAGGTGAACGCCTGTTGGCTAATTTTTGGGGCTTGTAATGGCCGGCACTTACTTCTGTTTTTTCACTTAATACTTCTGGTAGGTCAGTGTCCATGTTGTGGGATTATTTGTGCACAGCTAGTAAGTATTTTGTGGCTGCAAATATGACCTGCAGGTTTATAATATTTGCCTGCCATTAAAGTCAATGGGGCCCGCCGCGAACTTGCGATTCGCGGACATTTGCGAAAGTTTGCGGTTAGCGCTCGCGAACCGTCCCGGTGGATGTTCGTCCATCACTAGCGGAGGGCAGAGTTAGCAGAAAGTGTATAGCTTATTTACAGTCTAAAAAAAAAAAAGAATTCTCATTCTGTTTCTTTGCCATCTACTCACTCTTCTTTTAATCCTGACTGTGCGTTGGATAGGGAACCATCTGTTGTCATCTGGTCAGCAGGTAATGGTTCCAAGTCAGTTCCAAGTCAGTTGACTCAATCTGCGGATTTTCTTTTTACAATTAAAACAGCCATGTCTGCCTGTAATGCCAGTGTTTTACCAGACGTTTGAGAGAGTCCATGCCATGTTTATTCCATTTATCTGTCAGTGTTAAAGATAAGATATGGAAAGGTGATTTCATGGATATTTTGTCACTTTTTCCATCTGCTAAAGAGTCCTTTTTCCAATCTATTAAAGGTAAGAAAACAGAGGAGGAACGCCGCAGATCTGTAACGGAGTCTTTCTCAAATTGGTTACAGGGGTTTTGCATTTATGCTAGCATATTATGTAAAAGATTTCTGGATAGAAGTCTGGGCCTCTTTAAACATATCAACATTATCCAGGAGGCATATAGGTGTTTTACTGGATTCTCTTGGTTCTCATATGATAAGGCATTTCGAAAAAAAATGGTGGTTTACCCCAGTTTACAGTGGGGTTCAAAAGACGTATGTTTGTTGCTTAGTTTTTTCCTTCCACAGAAACCAAACTTTCCCATGTCAAGTAACAGGTATTGTTTTAAATACATCCGTGGTTCCTTACAAAAAAGGTATATGTTTCGCATTTAATGATAGCCAGTGCAGATGGCCTGCTACAGGTAAATACAAACATACAGTAAGTGTGCTCTCTGTGGAGGCTTACATCCTGTGTCTACATGCTCTTGAAAAATGTCTTCAAAAAATATTCAGCAATATAGCAACAGAATTTATTCTTAAAAGCAATCACACCAGTGAAATTAGCAAGCATGATCCCCTGGTTTCAGCGTTATCCAAATTGGCAGACAGCAGATCTTCTCATTAAGGGTTTTGATGAAGGTTTTTTAATCCCCTATTACACAGGTTCCAGTTGTACTATGGTTAATGATTTAAAATCTGTCTCTGATTTGCCTTTAGTAGTTAGTGCAAAGTTTGATATTGTAATATCACAGGGCAGGATCTCTGGCCCTTTTGATTATCCTCCTTTTATACATTTTCTTTGTCACCATTGGGATTAGTGAATAAAAAAGAGCCTAATACTTACCATTTAATACATCATCTGTTTTTTTTCTACGGGGTCATCTCTGAATGATCAGATACATGATGACTTATGCCGCGTACACACGGTCGTGCTTTTGCCTGGCCAAAACACATCGGAATTCCAATGGAATTCCATCGGAACAATATAGAACATGTTCTATATCTAAAGTCCGATGGAATTCATCTGAATTTACGATGAAATTCCGATCGTGTGTACGGGGCATTATTGTCAGTATTAGGGATGAGCTTTATGTTCAGGTCGAACATTAGTTTGGCTTGAACATTGGCTGTTCACCCATTCACCGAATAGCGATCAGTTTGGGGTGTTTGCGTCAAATGCGAAAGCTGCTGAACACCCTTTAAAAGTCTATGGGAGAAATCAAAAGTGCTAATTTTAAAGGTTAATATGAAAGTTATTGTCAGAAAAAGTGTTTAGGAACCTGGGTCCTGCCCAGGGGGCATGTATCAATGCTAAAAACTGAAGTTTTTTTGGGAGCGGTGATTTTAATAATGCTTAAAGTGAAACAATAGAAGTGAATAAATCCTTTAAATTTTGTACCTGGGGGTGTCTATAGCAGGGGTGTCAAACTGGCGGCCCTCCAGCTGTTCTGAAACTACAAGTCCCATCATGCCTCTGCCTGTGGGAGTCATGCTTGTAACTGTTAGCCCTGCAATGCCTCATGGGACTTGTAGTTTTGC
This sequence comes from Rana kukunoris, assembly GCA_029574335.1. Taxonomy (NCBI): domain Eukaryota; kingdom Metazoa; phylum Chordata; class Amphibia; order Anura; family Ranidae; genus Rana; species Rana kukunoris. The sequence goes on from CM056054.1 coordinate 101,231,482, forward strand.
TGGAGGGCCGCCAGTTTGACACCCCTGGTCTATAGTATGCCTGTAAAGTAGCGCATGTTCCCATGTTTATAACAGTCCATGCACAAAATTACATTTCTAAAGGAAAAAAAGTAATTTAAAACTACTTGTGGCTACAAGGAATTGTCAGGTCCCGGCAATACAGATAAAAGTAATTGAAAAAAAAATAGGTTCCCCCTAGTCCTTTACCAGGCCCTTTGGGTCTGGTATTAATATTAAGGGGAACCCCAACCAAAAAATGCATGGGGTCCCCCCAAATTCCACTACCAGACCCTTCAGGCCATAGTAAAAGAGGGGGGACAAAGAGGATGTCCCAATGTTGATGGGGACAAGGGCCTCATTCCCACAACCCTTGCCAGATGGTTGTGGTGTGCGCGGGCGGTGAGTTATCAGAATCTGGAAGCCCCCTTCAACAAAGAGGACCCCCAGATGCCGACCCTCTATGTAAATTGGTAACAGGGTCCATTGTACCCCTACCATTTTACCCAAAAAAGTGACAAAAAAGGTTAAAAAAACACACACACAGCTTGGGACAAGTCCTTTAATAAAAAAAAAAAATCCAGAGCTGTAATCCTTCTACAACCCAGACCTGCCACCACAAACGGAATGATGCACGACCCGTCTGACAGCTCTTAAATAACTGAGGGCGAGTGGGGTCACCCGTCCACGTCACAGGTGGCCCCGCCCCTATCTTTTGTTTTTTACCATTTTTTACACTTTTTTGGAAAATGGTAGGGGTACAATGTACCCGGTACCAATTCACATAGGAGGTCAGCATCTGGGTGTTGCCTTTGTTAAAGGGGGCTTCCAGATTCCGATAAGCCCCCTGCCCGCAGACCCCCAAAACCTACTGGGCAAGGGTTGTGGGGATGAGGCTCTTGTCCCCATCAACATGGGGACATCCTCCCCATGTTGAGGGCATGTGGTCTGGTACGGTTCAGGAGGGGGGGGGTGCTCTCTCATCCCCCCTCTTTTCTTGTGGCCTGCCGGGTTCCGAGCTTGGATGAGGGTCTGGTATGAATTTTGAGGGGGACCCTATGCCATTTTTTTTATTTGACGCAGGGTTCTTCTGAATACCCACACCAGACCTAAAGGGCCTGGTAATGGAATTTGGGGGGACCCCCATGCAGTTTTTTGGTTGGGGGCTCCCCTTAATATTTATACAAGACCCCAGGTATGAACTTTAAAGGAATATTTCACTTTTAGTCATTATTAAAAAATCACTGCTCCCGAAAAAATGGCAGTTTTTAAAACTATTTTTTTGCATTGATACATGTCCCCTGGGACAGGACCCAGGTCTGCAAACACTTTTTATGACATTAACTTGCATATTAACCTTTAATATTAGCCCTTTTGATTTTTCATGTTCGTGTCCCATAGACTTTAACGGTGTTCGCATGTTCGAACACATTTTTTGCCTGTTCGCATGTTCTGCTGTGAACGAACCGGATGGTGTTTGACCCATCCCTAGTCAGTATCATATGCATCTTTTGGGCATGCGGTTCAAAAATAAATTGCTAGGGGTTCTGTTTTATTGTCTAAGGCGGATATAAAATCTGCATTTAGACTTCTTTCAATCCACTTCAGCTGTTTTAATTCGCTGGGTTTTCAATTTCAATGAAAATTTGTTTTTGATCACTTTCTGCTGATTGAGTGTTTGCTTTCTTTTTTTTTAAATTTTATACCTTTTTGGAATTGGCAGTATCATATAAAGTAGATCTGGGCTCCCATTTTTGATCCATTATCTTGACAAATTTTTATTCATGGGGTACTCTAATTCTTGCCAGTGTATTTTGCTCCTTAAGGGTTATTTGCAGCACCTGCACGGAATATGGTATTCTGTTGCCGTTTGAAAAAACAGTCTGGCCAACTACTTGCCTTGATTTCCTAGGTATCACAATAGATACAGTAGAAAGAGAGTTTAGACTTCCTCTAGATAAAGCTTAGAGATTAAAAAATCTTCTTGTTCTTTTATATGGAGAAAGAAGATTTTATTAAAACATATGCAGACTTTGCTGGGTCTTTTAGCATTTGCCACACGTATATTACCATTGGGCAGAATCTTCACAAGACGCCTGTATTTGGTAATTTCAAGGATTAAAAATCCTTGTTCACTTATTAGATTAACCACTGAATTAAAAGAGGATATTCATTTTAGACAGGGATTTCTGTTTATTTACTGGCACGGCAGGCTCATTTGGCTTCACAGCAATCTGGGGGTAATCATTGGTGTGCTGATTCGTAGCCCCCTCATTGGTTAAGCAAGAATATTGTACTCCTTGAAGTGTTCCCTTTGATTGTGGTGCTTGAAATATGGGGCAAGCATTTAGCAAACAAGAGGATCTTTTTTAGAACGGACAACAGAAGTGTCTTGTTTGCAGTGAATTGCTTGTCTTCCAAATTGCCACAGTGATTTCTCTTCTGCATTATTTGATTCATAAGTGCCTCAGTCGGAACAGGCTAAATATATGCCAGGTAAGGTTAATGAGACAGCTAATGCCTTTTCTCGTTCGCAGATGGAGCGTTGTTTTCCCTATTGCCATCAGCTGACTATCTCGGAACTCATTGTCCAACTAATTTGTGGGAAATAGTCTAGTATCTGAAAACATTAAGACATTTTAGGCTTCAGCCTCATGGTCCAGTTACTGGTCATCATGGTTGCTTCTATTGCAATTTTTGAATATGCAGAAGGTTAAAATGTCATGCCGCGTACACACGATCACTTTTTTCGATGAAAAAAAACTAAGTTTTATCTCATGAAAAAAAACGATGTTTTTCAAACTTCATTTTCCAAAACGACGTTGCGTACAAACCATTGTTTTTCCAAAATGCTCTAGCAAAGTCGGTGACGTAAGACACGTTCGACGGCACTCTGTTCCATTGAAGCTCCGTCTCATAACTTGCCTCTGAGCATGCGCGGCTTTAAAAACGTTGTTTTCAACATCGTTTTGCCCACACACCATCACTTTTTATGACACAAAAAACGACGTTTTGAAAAACGACACAAAAAATTCAAGCATGTTGGAATTTTTTTTTTGGTCATTTTTTTTAAGACAAAAAACAACGTTTTGCCCACACACGATCAATTTAAATTACGTTTTAAAAAACAGCGTTTTTTTCATTGCAAAAAACTACCGTGTGTACGTGGCATTAGACTACTCCAAAACCATGGTTTTATTATTTCTATAATCTTTAAAGAATAAAAAATATTCTTGGACTCATATAAATAAAACACTGTCAGGAATTAAATTTTTTCAAAAGCTAAACAACTTAACCTCTTGTTTGGGTTATTTTTCAGTTCAACAAGCCCGGTAGGGTTTACAAAAGATCTTGTGCTATGGTGGAGGACAGGAGTCAAATAATGCCTGATGTCTTTTTGCTCTGTTACAACTTATTTTTTTTTTTCTTTATATGAAGCTATACTTTTAATGCTGTTTTTACTTTGGCTTTTTTCACAGCAATGCAAATTTCTGAAATTGTGTCAACTAGCAAAAAAGAACTCCTCTGGTTTGCAAGCGCAGCATGTTATTCTGGCAGATTCTAAAATAAAAGTATTTATTCCATCTAGTAAGACTGACCAAATGGGTAAGAGGTTCTTGGTTATAGTTGATGGCTTGTCCTGCCTCTCCTATTTGTCCTGTGATGAGGATGTCCTCCTATTTGGCTGTTCGTCTCAAAATGAGTGGGGTGCTTTTTATACATGAAGATTTTTCTCCGCTCACAAAATACCAATTCAATAGTTTCTTGTCCAGATGCTGGTTTAAATTTGATCTGGTTTAAATTATATATTCGTTCTAACTCTTTTGTCTAATTGTTTTAGGTGTGCCTGAAGTTGTCTGGATTATCGGACACTCTTTTGTATACTTGGGGCAACAAAGTGCCGCTGCTCGTTATTATACTATAAACTTGGGTCTGAGTCTGGAATTTTTCAAGTACCGTATTTTGGTTTGAGTTTAGTAAACGTCCTCTTTGTTGGCCTACACCTAACATTTTGATTTTGCATTTGGGTGGGAACGATGTGGGTGAGAAGCTTACACTGGATCTTATTTTCAAAATTAAAAGTACAATCCATCTTATTATTTTTATTTTTCCTCATTTATTTTTTCCTTGGGAAGCACTGACCCCCGAAGGAGCTGCTGGTTTTATTTGGGCCTCCACTCTACCAATAAACCCCACTAACTTGGCTCAATCCCCTTGGCACAGCTGTGATGCAATGCAATACAATACAATGTAAGACAGTACAAAATACCTGTATTGTCACCCCAGGATCCACTGACTGCACCTGGTGGGAGAAAACAATACGCCACAGCAATTTTTGGGGGATATTTATTATAGCAAAAAGTAAAAAATAAAACATTTTGTTTGGGAGCTACGTCGCATGACCGCGCAATTGTCAGTTAAAGCAATTGCAAATTGCAAAAAGGGGCAAGGTCCTTTATCAGCATTTTGGCCCGGGTCTTAAGTGGTTAATCAAGATCTCCTTTTTTTTGGGGAGGGTGTTAATATTTTATTGAAATCTCTATATTTCTTTTAATCAAGTTACCCTCAAGGAGGTTGGTTGGTGTCAATTGTTAATTTGACATTGTATTTATGAAATGTGTCCTTTTTAAGAAAAACACATAATATACTAATAGATTAATATAGTATTTTAAGTAAATAAAATATCAATTTATTCAGGGGGAAAAATTAAGAGGAAAGGCAACGATGGAGAAATTACTTGAATTTGCCAAGACTTTGGACCCCAAGGCAGACATGTAGTTTATGGAAAATAAAATAAGTATCTTGAGGAGTCCATATAATTGGGAGCACAATCTGGTCCACAAATCTCAGAAATCAGGAGCAGCAGCAGAAGACATAAATATCCCCAGTCTGTGGTACTACAACAGACTGCATCTTCTGGCAGACCAGACTGAAGCCAGGGAATCACTTTATTTTCTTTCCTGCACTCTTTCCTGCAGCGCTTTCTCCACGCTTTCCTGCAGCGCTCTCTCCAGGCTTCCTTGCAGACTGTGGCTCTGGTGGTGGACTAGTGGCAGGAGGAGAAGGAGGAGGAGGAGAAGGATGGGCGAAATCACATAGATGGGTGGTCTCTGTCAGCAGGCCCCTCACCACCTTTTGAAGGGCCTGAGAAAAAAATCACCTCACAGAGGGTGCCTCTTCAGCATCGGGGGGGCTCTGAGGACCTCAGTTTCCTCTCTAATGAGGCCCAGTACTGCATCCTCTGTGTGTCTCATCTTCCTGGGACTTTTGGTTCTAAGGTGGAGGGGAGGCACCTGTGATTGGGTGCTGCCACTGGGCCTGGCCACCTGCTGACTGCCACAGGGCCTGGCCACCTCCTGGCTGACACTTACCCCCACCTTCTCCTGCCTGCCACATTCCAGAGCCTCGTCCTGGCTGATGTCATCCTGTGTATGAAAAAGGGACATCGTTTTAGTTTTTCGTTCATCAATCACACACAATTTTTAGCCCATAACTGTTGCAAATTGAATGTTAATAAATAGAAAAGACTATCATTCTGACCCCAGCAGTTTTTATTCTTGTCCCAAACATTTCTGGCCACTACTGTCTATTGATAAAACAATTTTTGATGAATCATTAATTTTTCAATACTAACATCTAGTTCCCAACAATAATTATAGGACAATAAATATGTATAAAAATACTATACCTGACTCCAGATGTTCAGATCCCGATCATCCAGGATGTCCTGGCCAGGTTGCTCCTCATCACCCTCTGCTGAGGTGAAGGGAAGGGTAGAGGGAAGGCTGGAGGGAAGGCTGGAGGGAAGGCTAGAAAGTAATTCCCTGCCTTCCAGTTGGTCATCCAGAAAACGCAGTCTGTTGTAATACCACAGCCTGGGCACATACACTTTTGCTGCTGCTACTCCTGATTTCTATGATTTGAGGACTTTATTGTGCTCCTTTTTATACATATTCCTCAAGTTATTTATTTTATTTATTACCATCTCCATGCCTGCCTCGGGGATCAGTGTCTGGACAAATTCGAGAAACTTCTTCATTGTTGCCCCCCTGAGGCCGCGTACACACGATCAAATTTGTCCGCTCAAACTGGTCTGACGGACCAGTTCAGCGGACAAATCCAATCGTGTGTATGGGCTAGCGGACATGTCTGACAGGTGGACACATTTTAAAACATGCTTTAAAATTTGTCCGCTGGAGACATGTCCGTTGGATATGTCCGCTGGTCAGTACACATATCTGCCCGCACAAGCATCGTATGGATGCGACGCATGCGTGGAAGTTGTTTACTTCCTCGTGCGGTGATGTGGAGGCGTCAACGGCACCGCCATGTCACCGCGCTGTCTGCCGGCGGGGATTTTGATCCGATGGTGTGTACACGCCATCGGACCAAAATAGCCCGGCGGACATATCCGATGAAAACGGTCCGTGTGTACGCGGCCTTACTGTTCAGTTATGGTATAAATCATGCTTTAGCTCCCATAAATTATGCATCTCCCTATACTTTTCAATAAATGCTGTCAGGATTTCTGGGTCCTTAAATGCCTGTATATTTTTTTCAAGATAAAACACAAGACAAAAACACTAGGTCAGACTAAACTGTCATAATCTTATCCCAATATAGGCCTATGTCTTGAAGCAGTATAGGCCACTGATGCCCCAAGTTAAAATTTTACCTTTGCTAGGATGTTCGCAACTTCCGTTCCTCCTTCCTCCCCACACAGAACATAGTTACGACACATCCATGTTAGCTTTATATACAATGCGCATGTGTGAAACTCCGCCCACATCACCCACTCCTGACGTTCATTCTAGTATATTCCCCGCCCCTTCTCTTTCGGTGCACAACATGGCGGAGACACAGCAGGTGGATGATAATTACAGTAACGACTCAAATATGTCGTTTGCAGAGATGGCGGACATGTTGAGGAGGAGCGACTATGATGGGAAGCATAGACAGTACAAGAACCCTAATGTGAGAAAGGCCAAGATGAGTAAAGTTGTGAGGAGTCTGCACCAGAAATTCTGGGTACGACGATCCAAGGAGCAGCTCAGGAAACGATGGTCAGACCTGAAACTGAGGGAGCACGACCAGTACAGGAGGATCAAGAGAATGCTCCCAAAAAGTAAGTATTTCTCCTGTGTGACTGGTAGGACAATTAAAAATGGCAACTTTCTGGTTAGTGGGCAAAGTAATCAGTCGTAGTAAACATTGTTTACCCACAAAATACAATGTTTTGGCAGATACAGGTAAAAAACATTTGGTCAGGCATATTTGTCTAAAAATAAAGTTTAGAACATTGTTGTCTAGATGTGTTTGTAACTAGAATGAAATTCAAACTTGATTCCGTGTAAAGGAGAGGACACTCAGCAGCTGTTTACACATCTGGACTCTGGAGCACTAGTGTGCGACTGTTATGTACGAAGCGTACCTGGTAGTCAAAGCCTAATTTGTAGGAGAAGGCCTCTCTTACAGCCCTGGCTCAGGAGTCGCTGGAGTGGGAACAGCAAGCTAGGGAGCACACTGAGGTAGGAGTGCCTGGGTGGTGGCAGCTGTCAGGCACAGGACAATGATACCTCAGGGATAGCTGGAGACAGCTGTTGCGGAAGTGGAGGGTCAGCGATCCTGGAGCTGGTGGGTACTGGAACAACAGCAGCAGGAGCTGGGTGAGGCACGCCGGGTTAGGTACAGAGCAATCAGGCAGTAGCAGGGTCAGACAGGCCGGGTCAAGCAGGTAATCAGACAGTGAATAATGAAGGCTATAAGTGTGGTCAGAGGTTCAGGCCAGGGGTCTGGCAGAGGGTAGGCAGTAGAAGAAGAGCAAGGTCAAACAAGCCAAGGGTCAGATTGGAGAGGTTCGGATGGTCAGACGGAGCAGGGTCGGTACTGGTTACAGGTTTAGCAGGAGTACAGAACACTTGATACAGAGCTGCAGATCAGACAGCAAAGTGCTACTGCAGCTGCTGGCTTTTGAAGACAAAATGGCACCAATCACTGTTAACGTGCTGCTGGATATTTTGTGCAGCAAAATGCGTGCACATGCGCGCATACTGGGGTCTAGTGACGGATCCCTGACAGGGACACCAGAACAACCTTTTTAGGGTGTCCCACACAGGTGCTCCAGTGGATACTTGGGGTGTTTCCATGTGTGAAACTTGTCCCAAAAAGGTAAGTATGCCAGCTTTGGTAAGTAAAAAAATCATGTCTTCATCTTGAAATTCTGCCAAAACACACAATTGTACCACACTTTAAAGCAATGTTAAACCCCACACCTCCTAGAGAACAGAGAGAACCCTAGCCTTAGGATGTGGAGGAAGGAGAGGTGGAGGAAGTGGTGGAAATTGTCACCACAACAGGTCAGTGTTTGTCACCACAGAATCAGGTAATAGATGTAGGCCTGCATATTTATAATACATGGTGTGTATTTTTTTTTTAGGTGGTGTGTAAGTTCAAGTGCACAAATCCTAATCCAGGACCTCATGGTGTTGAGTCAGGAAATAGACTTTATAAGGAATAAACTCATTTTTTTTGAACAACAAATTCAGAACATGATTGATGTGTTGGGGAGAATATAAATGTATTCAAAATGCCACCATTTAAAGTTTTTGTAGACTAATTTCCCAAATTGTATTGTATTTTTCCAAGTCAAATTTTGAAGATGCACACAGTATGTCAACATGTGCTATCTCCCATCAACGAGTTTTGCTAGAGGGGTTCGCTTGGCTTCATCCAGACTAAGCTATGCAAACCCCTCTTGCGAAAAATGTTGACGTCACTAGCGTCATGTGACGCCAGTGCTCCAACATGTCCCGGAAGTTAGCCCTCGGCGGGCACGGGAAACTGGAGGGATCCGATCACAGCTTCACACAGCGGCGTGTCCTCTGTCCATCTGGAGGAATAGTTCCAGCACCCCATTCCACCATCCCGATAGTGGTTTGCTTCACCAGCATTGGAAATCCAGATTCCCTAAGGACACTGTTGCTGTATGGGTGTTACGTACCTGGATACCAGAGTCTGATGCAGGGTAGCCTCTCTTACGACCCTAGTTCGCGAGCCACTGAAGTGGGAACAGCGGACTCGGAGCACAGGGGGGTAGGTGTGCCGGGGTGATGTAGAGTAGAAGCAGATGGGCGAATACCTCTGATGTGAAGACGTAGGAGATGCTGAGGACGCTGAAGCGGAGGAAGAGTCAGCGACCCGCACGGAAGCTGCGACTACTGTGGCACAAGCTGGGAAGGTAAGTTGGTGAAATGGACATCAACTGGAACAGCAGGGTCAGACAAGCCGGGTCATAACAGGTAAGCAGAAGGTATACAGGCAGATGGCTGAAGAGTAGTGGGTGAAATAAGCAGGTAGGTCTGGCAACGAGAGTTCAATCAGGCGGATGGTCAAACAGGAGCCGGGTCAGAGGGTTGGAGAGGTACGGATAGTCAGGCAAGCCAAAGTCAGAGTTCAAACGGGTATTCCAGGCAGGTAATCAGGGTACAGGTCTCAGGTAGGGATCAGGCATAAACTGCAGATCAGGCAGCAATGAGCTGCAAACAAACACAGGTTTTAAAGTGTCCGTTTGGCGCCAGACCCGTTCACGTGCGCGCTCTGCACGCGCGCGCACCCCCGTGCACGTGCGCACCGTTGGAGCGCGTGCACGAGCGCGGGACGCGCGGTGGTGATCCAGGGACATGGAGGAGGAAGGCTGCATGGAGGAGGTAAGTCCCTGACATTGCCCCCCCCAAGGGGCAGCCTCCGGATGCCTAGTCGGGCTACTTTGTCAGGGTAAGCGAGGAAAAAGGCACGTAGCAAACTTTTAGCATGAATGTTACCTTCAGGCTCCCAAGAATTATCCTCTGGACCATACCCCTTCCATTTGACCAGAAACAGGTTTTTTGTCCTTGTCGCTTCCTGCAGTCCAATATAGCTTCCACTACGTACTCTTCACAGCCATCGATCTGGACAGGTTCAGGAGGCTTGGATCCTCTGTTAGGGAAGGGATCAGGAACTGCAGGTTTGAGTAAAGAAACATGAAATACAGGATGTATCTTCAGGGAATTAGGTAGAGACAGTTCATATGAAGCTAAATTAATCTTTCTCTTAACCGGGAAGGGTCCCAAAAACGTAGGTGCCAACTTCTTAGATGGGCAAGGTAGTCTTAAGTTATTCGTGGACAACAATACCTGATCATCTGGTTTGAGATCCAACTCCCCCTTCTCCCTTTGTCGAAGAATCTTTTGCCATCAGCATGAGCCTTGGTTATTGCTTTGCGTAGTATCTGGTTGTTATGTTGAAGAAACTCCAAGATATCTTGAACTGCTGGGACTGTTGATTCTGAAAAGAAATCTGGCAAAAATGTTAAATTAAAACCATAATTAGAGAAGAAAGGGGATTGCCCCGTGGTTGAATGTTTGGCATTGTTATATGCTAATTCTGCTAGAGGTAGCAGCGAGACCCAATCATCTTGAGAAAAAGTTGTAAAGCATCTGATGTATTGTTCTAAGGTTTGGTTTGTTCTAAGGTTTGCCCATTGGTTTGGGGGTGGTAGGCTGAGGACAGAGAAAGTTTAATCTGTAACTTCTCACAAAGGACTTTCCAGAACCGAGAAGTGAACTGGACCCCTCTGTCGGAGACAATATTGGAGGGTACTCCATGTAGCCTGATGATCTCTTTAATGAAAACACGAGCAGTTTCAGCAGCAGAAGGTGTCTTCTTTAAAGGGAGGAAGTGAGCCATCTTGGTAAAACGATCTACGATCACAAAGATTGCTGTACACCCTTCGGAGCAGGGAAGTTCCACAATGAAGTCCATTGCAATCATTTCCCAAGGTCTATTGGGTACAGGTAGAGGTTTTAATATGCCCTAGGCTTGTTTTCTGGATGTTTTGTTCCGATTGCAGATGGGACAAGAGTTGATATAAGTTTTACAAAAGTCCTCTAGATTAGGCCACCAGAAAGTGTGTCGCACTAATTCAAGGATCTTGTGGACTCCAAAGTGCCCCGCCAACGGATGGTCATGGAGAAGTTTTAGAACTTCCACTCGGATATTCTCTGGTACAAAGACTTGACTTCCTCTCCAGAATAGACCGTCTCTGGAAGTTAGCGAGATGTTGGGGGGTTTGGACGATTCGGAAGATGCTTCCCTGATCGCGGATAGCAGGTCCGTATGCAAAAGTAGGAAGTTGCCATCTGGAAGAATGGTATCTGGAATGGATGTGTCCTTAGGGTTGTCGTGCATCCGAGATAAAGCATCTGGTTTGACATTCTTGGATCCGGGTCGGTAGGTAATATGAAAACAAAAACGAGAAAAGAAAAGAGCCCAACGGGCTTGTCGCGGCTTTAACCGTTTCGCTGTCCTTAAATACTCTAGATTCTTGTGATCTGTGTAGATCAATACAGGGTGAGCAGCGCCTTCGAGTAAGTATCTCCACTCCTCTAAAGCGGCCTTGATGGCTAACAGTTCTCGATCCTCTACATCATAATTCCTTTCAGCAGGAGAGAGTTTACGCGAGAAGAATCCCACTGGGTGCATTAGATCTTTGTCTCCTGAACGCTGGGAGATGACAGCCCCTACTGCTACTTCGGAGGCATCTACTTCAAGAGTGAAAGGTAGCGCTGGATTAGGATGACAGAGTATCGGAGCGGATGTGAAGAGCCCTTTCAGGGTGTCAAAGGCTTCTTGAGCTTCCTGATTCCATCGGAAACGAAGATTTTGTTTGGTGAGTTGGGTGATCGGGGCCACTATCGTGGAGAAGTGCTTAATGAATTTCCTATAGAAATTTGCGAATCTGATAAAGTGTTCTTATCCAGGGGCGTTGGCCAGTCCAGGATGGCAGATACCTTTTTCGGATCCATTTCAATTCCAGCTGGGGAAATCACTAGGCCTAAGAATTGGATAGTTGATTGTTCGAACTCGCATTTTTACGCTTTTGCGTATAGGCGGTGCGAACGGAGAGGGTTTAGGACTTTGCAGACATGCACTCGGTGCTCTTCTAGAGAACAGGAAAAGACCAGGATATCATCCAAATAAACAATAACGAAGATGTCTAGGAAGTCTCTAAATATGTCGTTGACGAAGTGTTGAAATGTAGCAGGTGCATTACATAAACCAAAGGGCATTACTAAACACTCATAGTGTCCATACCTGGTGCCGAACGCTGTTTTCCATTCATCACCATCTCTGATGCGTATCAAGTTATATGCTCCCCTCGGGTCCAGTTTAGTGAAAATAATAGCTGATCGTAATTTTTGAAAAAGTTCAGGTATTAGAGGCAGAGGGTAGCGATTCTTCACCGTGATGTTGTTTAATTCCCTATAGTCAACGCAGGGGCGGAGAGTCTGGTCCTTCTTTGTGACAAAGAAGATTCCGGCGCCTGCTGGCGAGGTGGACGGGCGGATGAATCCCTTGGCCAAATTCTCGTCAATATAGACTTTTAATGCGTCCTGTTCCTTCTCAGAAAGTGCGAAAATTTGCCCAAAGGGTATTTCAGCTCCAGGAAAGAGTTCAATCGGACAGTCATATGGCCGATGAGGTGGCAGAGAATCAGCTCCTTTCTTGCTAAACACGTCAAGGAATCCATGATATGGTTTTGGGACGGACTGAAGCAGGTTGGGATTAGCGTTCAAACACATCAGGGTAGGAGACGGGTTAGACGGTCTGGGCAGACAGTGTTCCTGACAGTAGTACAAAGAGAAGGTGATTCTTCCAGATGTCCAATCAATTTGGGGGTTGTGTGCCCGGAGCCAAGGTAGGCCTAAAATTATTGGAAACAAAGTGTCAGGGTATCAATTCCGCTCACGTCTTGATTCCTCAGCTGCGTGACAGCCCAGCGCCGTCGCGCTCCCTTGGGCGCATGCGCGTGCACGCACGGGCTCATCCCGCTCTCGGCCAATCAGTGGCCTGAGCGGCCTATTTGAACCAGCCCCTTCCTCCTCTCTGGTTGCTGGTTTGTAAACAGCTTTTGTATTGTCTGCTAAAACTACCTGTTTGGATTCCTGTGATACTTGACCCTTGGCTTTGTTTTTTGGACTGCTGCTTTCTTGAATACTTGACCCCGGCTTGGACTTTGGATACCTGATCTTCTTCTGCCCTTGACCTCCGGCCTGAACTTGGACTATCGCTGTCTCTATACCCCTGTCCACAGCTTATTATCCGGACCTGTTTCCAGTCCTAAACTGACCTACGAATCACCTGATTCCTGTGATATACCTTTATGCACGGACTACTTCCTGCTTCATCTGCTGCAGCATTCCAGCTGGTGACCTGCCTGTACCTGCTCCACACACCTGACTTTCATCATCCCGCTGGTACCAGTGCCTCCCGGTGTGTCTGTCCCTCTGTTCCCATTCCAGGGGGCAGATCGCATCAGGTCGCAAAGGTGAGCCACCCTCAGCATCTCGGCCTTGGTAAGTGAACTTCGTGACAGTACAAACCAGCCAGATGTCTAAGGCCGACAGGGTGCGCTCACCTTTTGAGGCTCTTTGTCAACAAGTCTCAACCTTAACGGACGCTGTTCAAAAGTTACAGGAGGGCTATCTTCAGATGGATGGCCGCCTCCAACAGTTGACCACTGCACCTGGATCATCAGTCCCCCCTGCAACTCCGGCAGCGGCAATGGTCGTGACTCACCCGGAGCCCCGGGTACCTACCCCTGAACGGTTTACGGGCGACCGTAAGAAGTTTCGGGCCTTTAAAAACGCTTGTTCCCTGTACTTAGCCTTGCAACCCAGGACTTTCCGCTCCGAAGCTGTGAAGGTGGGCTTCGTGATGTCGCTCCTTGCTGATGAACCACAGTCCTCGGCACACAGTCTTATGGAACAAAGAAGCCCGATTCTGGATACTATGGACTCTTTTTTTGAACACATGTCCAAATTATATGCCGATCCTCTACGCTCAGCCATGGCTGAGGCTACTCTTCATAATTTGAACCAGGGCAGGAGGCCTATGGAGGATTACATCGCAGAGTTCAGAAAATGGTCTGCCGACACTGGGTGGAACGAGCCTGCCCTCAAGTACCAATTTCGTCAAGGACTATTCGAGTCCCTCAAGGACGAGTTGGCTAGGCTCGATCCTCCTGCTTTACTTGAGGACCTGATTCAGTCAGCCACCCAGCTTGACCGACGCCTCCGAGAACGACGGGCGGAACGCTTCCAAGCAAACTGTCCCAACTGGACTCCACCAAGGTTCTCTCCTGCTCCTCCACCTCTCCCGGTCCCACCGGTTCCTACTCTTCCAGATCCTGAACCCATGCAACTTGGCCTAGTCCGGGGACCCCTCATTCCTGAAGAGAGACAGCGTAGACGTCAGTCCAACTTCTGCCTGTACTGTGGTGGAGCTGGCCACTTCCTCTGTTCCTGTCCAGTAAGACCTTGTAAGTTCAAGTCACCACCCGCTTTCAGTTGCCACATTACTAATTCACAGACTCATGTTGTCCTCTTTCTTTCCTTGCAGCTCCCGGAGGGGGCAACCCGGCTGCCAGCCATAATTGACTCCGGAGCATGCAGTTGTTTTCTGGACTCTGCCCTGGCCCAGAAGCTGCATGTTTCCTGCAGTCCTAAAGACTTCCATCTACAAATCCATCTGGCAGACGGCTCTCTCCCCCGTTCCGGTCTTGTCACCCAGGAAACCCAGCCTATCCTTGCTATCTCTGACACCCGACATCAAGAATTTCTTTGTTTGGACCTTATACCGTCCCCAATGTTTCCCATCATCCTGGGACTCCCATGGCTGCAGGTTCACCAACCGTGCATAGATTGGTGCAAGAAAGAGATCAAATTTTCATCCTCTTACTGCTCTCAGTACTGCCTCCTACCTCCCAAGACCTCTTGTTCCATCCTGTCTACCACACTGGACAATCCCCTTCTTATTCCGCCTGCTTAAATCGAGTTTAAGGACGTTTTTGACAAGCAACAGGCCGATCGCCTTCCTCCACACAGGCCATACGGTTGCCCTATTGACCTTTTGCCTGGCTCCAAGATCCCTTTCGGTCGTATCTTCCCCTTATCTGAAACGGAGTTAGTTGCCCTCAAGGCCTATATTGATGAAAACTTGACAAAGAAATTAATTCGCCCCTCTTCTTCTCCAGCCGGAGCTGGAATCTTCTTCGTCGAGAAGAAGGGTGGCTCCCTCAGGCCTTGTATCGACTACCGGGAATTAAATAAAATTACCATCAAAAACCGTTACCCGCTACCCCTCATCTCGAAACTGTTCCAACGTTTCCGTGCGGCCCAAGTCTTCTCCAAACTAGATCTCCGAGGGGCCTACAACCTCAACCGGATCAGGGCCGGGGATGAGTGGAAGACCGCCTTCAGATCCAGGTTCGGGCATTTCGAGTACCAAGTAATGCCTTTCGGCCTCTGTAATGCTACCGCCACGTTCCAGCATCTGGTCAACGATATTTTCCGCCAATATTTGGATGACTTTCTGGTTGTTTATTTAGACGACATCCTTATTTTTTCAGTTTCCCTTGAGCTACACCGGACCCACGTCAAGAAAGTTCTGGCCATTCTCAGGGAACATAAATTGTACCTCAAGGCCGAAAAATGCGAGTTTGAGAAAACAACTATCCAATTCCTGGGGTTCATCATCTCTACCAACCGGATTGCCGTGGATCCACAAAAAGTTAAGGCCGTCCAAGACTGGACAGCCCCGGTTGATAAGAAAGGCATACAGCGATTTATTGGCTTCGCCAATTTTTACCGGAGATTTATTGTTGGCTTCTCCTCTATAGTAGCTCCTATCACCGAGTTGACCCGTCAAGGCTGTCGCTTTCACTGGCCCCAGAAGGCCCAAGATGCCTTCACACAACTTAAAGCTAATTTCTCTTCCGCACCTGTTTTACGGCACCCCGACCCAGCTCTGCCTTTCATTTTGGAAGTCGATGCTTCTGAGACGGCCATTGGCGCTATTTTGTCACAAAGACTGGGGCTAAAATCTCTCCTTCACCCGGTGGCATATGCATCCCGGAAGTTAACCCCTCCAGAAAGGAACTATGACGTTGGAGACCGAGAACTGTTGGCTATTAAATTTGCTTTAGAAGAGTGGAGGTACCTTTTGGAAGGCGCCCTTCATCCCATCTTAATTTTCACTGATCATAGAAATTTGGAATACCTGCGGTCTGCCAAACGCCTAAAACCCAGACAAGCCCGTTGGGCCCTCTTTTTTACTTGTTTCAATTTCCACATCACTTTCAGACCAGGCTCAAAGAACGGGAAGGCTGACGCCCTCTCTAGAATGTTCTCAGACACCTCCGCCATGCCAGAACCTAGTACCGTCTTAACCGCTCAGAACTTTTTTTTGGTTTCTCAAACAGACCTGCTAAATGCTCTAAAAGAGGCCTCCAAATGCTGTTCCGACCAAATCACGTCTTCTCTAGAGAGACGAGACGACCTGCTATGGTCACGGAATAAGATCTTTGTACCAGTGGAACTAAGACAACAAATTCTAAGTACGTTCCATGACCACAAATTAGCGGGCCACTTTGGAACACGAAAGACCGCTGAATTGATCAGCCGTTCCTTCTGGTGGCCAAAGTGGAGACATGACTGCAAGATCTACGTCTCATCTTGTCCCCGCTGCCAGCGCTGCAAGGGGCCAAAGACCAAGTCCTGGGGTCTATTGAGACCTCTTCCCGTTCCAAAAACGCCCATGGACAGAGATTTCCATGGACTTCATTGTGGATCTGCCCCCCTCTGAAGGTTTACGACGATCTTGGTCGTAGTTGACCGTCTTTCCAAACTGGCTCATTTCCTACCCATGATCGGCACACCTTCTGCGACAGAGACGGCCAACATTTTTTTCAAAGAGATAGTGAGACTGCCCAAGAGCGTTGTATCTGACAGAGGGGTGCAGTTCACGTCCAAGTTCTGGAAGGAACTCTGCAAAGCGCTGGAAATCAAAGTCTGTCTGTCTTCTGCCTATCACCCACAATGCAACGGTCAGACGGAAAGAACCAACGAAACTTTGGAACAATATCTTCGTTGTTTTTGCTCTGTCTCCCAGAATGATTGGTCATCCCTACTGCCGTCGGCAGAATTTTCCTAAAACAATTTAGTACATGCCTCTACTAATCAAACTCCTTTCTGGGCCAATTTCGGCTACCACCCTTCCTTCCTTTCGGATCCCATCCCTGAAACACCTGTCCCAGCGGTCCAGGAGCACTAAGTCCACATTCAGCAGAACTTTCAGAAACTTCAAGAAGTCATGCAGCACGCACAAGAAAATTTCAAGAAATACTATGACAAGGAAAAAAACAAGTGTGCGGCCTTCAGAGTTGGGGAAGAAGTTTGGCTATCTGCTCTTAACCTTAAATTGCCAATTCCATCTCAGAAGCTGGGTCCCAGGTTCATCGGCCCATTTAAAATCAAACACCAAATTAACACCGTGGCCTTTGAACTAGCATTACCTGGAAACTACAAGATCCATCCAGTTTTTCATGCCTCTTTACTTAAACCAGTCTTGTCTAGCCCGTTCCTTGGGAGAGAGGAACTTCCGCCTCCTCCAGTAGAAGTTGAGGGAGAAGAGGAATTCGAGGGGGAAACTATCCTAAGCTGCAGAAAGAGGGGGAGACAGCTCCAGTATTTAATCAAATGGAAAGGATATCCTCCAGAAAATAACTCCTGGGAACCTTCCAGAAATCTACACGCTCCCCGTTTGATTCGGGCCTTCCATCGGGAACATCCAGAATTGATGGACAGTTTGGGCGTCCGGAGTCCGCCCCTTGGGGGGGGGGCACTGTCAGGGTATCAATTCCGCTCACCTCTTGATTCCTCAGCTGCATGACAGTCTTTAAAGGAAGTGAGCCATCTTGGTAAAACGATCTACGATCACAAAGATTTCTGTACACCCTTCGGAGCAGGGAAGTTCCACAATGAAGTCCATTGCAATCATTTCCCAAGGTCTATTGGGTACAGGTAGAGGTTTTAATAGGCCCTAGGCTTGTTTTCTGGATGTTTTGTTCCGATTGCAGATGGGACAAGAGTTGATATAAGTTTTACAAAAGTCCTCTAGATTAGGCCACCAGAAAGTGTGTCGCACTAATTCAAGGATCTTGTGGACTCCAAAGTGCCCCGCCAACGGATGGTCATGGAGAAGTTTTAGAACTTCCACTCGGATATTCTCTGGTACAAAGACTTGACTTCCTCTCCAGAATAGACCGTCTCTGGAAGTTAGCGAGATGTTGGGGGGTTTGGACGATTCGGAAGATGCTTCCCTGATCGCGGATAGCAGGTCCGTATGCAAAAGTAGGAAGTTGCCATCTGGAAGAATGGTATCTGGAATGGATGTGTCCTTAGGGTTGTCGTGCATCCGAGATAAAGCATCTGGTTTGACATTCTTGGATCCGGGTCGGTAGGTAATATGAAAACAAAAACGAGAAAAGAAAAGAGCCCAACGGGCTTGTCGCGGCTTTAACCGTTTCGCTGTCCTTAAATACTCTAGATTCTTGTGATCTGTGTAGATCAATACAGGGTGAGCAGCGCCTTCGAGTAAGTATCTCCACTCCTCTAAAGCGGCCTTGATGGCTAACAGTTCTCGATCCTCTACATCATAATTCCTTTCAGCAGGAGAGAGTTTACGTGAGAAGAATCCCACTGGGTGCATTAGATCTTTGTCTCCTGAACGCTGGGAGATGACGGCCCCTACTGCTACTTCGGAGGCATCTACTTCAAGAGTGAAAGGTAGCGCTGGATTAGGATGACAGAGTATCGGAGCGGATGTGAAGAGCCCTTTCAGGGTGTCAAAGGCTTCTTGAGCTTCCTGATTCCATCGGAAACAAAGATTTTGTTTGGTGAGTTGGGTGATCGGGGCCACTATCGTGGAGAAGTGCTTAATGAATTTCCTATAGAAATTTGCGAATCTGATAAAGCGTTGCACCCCCTTCTTATCCAGGGACGTTGGCCAGTCCAGGATGGCAGATACCTTTTTCGGATCCATTTCAATTCCAGCTGGGGAAATCACTAGGCCTAAGAATTGGATAGTTGATTGTTCGAACTCGCATTTTTACGCTTTTGCGTATAGGCGGTGCGAACGGAGAGGGTTTAGGACTTTGCAGACATGCACTCGGTGCTCTTCTAGAGAACAGGAAAAGACCAGGATATCATCCAAATAAACAATAACGAAGATGTCTAGGAAGTCTCTAAATATGTCGTTGACGAAGTGTTGAAATGTAGCAGGTGCATTACATAAACCAAAGGGCATTACTAAACACTCATAGTGTCCATACCTGGTGCCGAACGCTGTTTTCCATTCATCACCATCTCTGATGCGTATCAAGTTATATGCTCCCCTCGGGTCCAGTTTAACACATCAGGGTAGGAGACGGGTTAGACGGTCTGGGCAGACAGTGTTCCTGACAGTAGTACGAAGAGAAGGTGATTCTACCAGATGTCCAATCAATTTGGGGGTTGTGTGCCCGGAGCCAAGGTAGGCCTAAAATTATTGGAAACAAAGTGTCATGGTATCGATTCCGCTCACCTCTTGATTCCTCAGCTGCGTGACAGCCCAGCGCCGTTGCGCTCCCTTGGGCGCGTGCACGCACGGGCTCGTCCCGCTCTCGGCCAATCAGTGGCCTGAGCGGCCTATTTGAACCAGCCCCTTCCTCCTCTCTGGTTGCTGGTTTGTAAACAGCTTTTGTATTGTCTGCTAAAACTACCTGTTTGGATTCCTGTGATACTTGACCCTTGGCTTTGTTTTTTGGACTGCTGCTTTCTTGAATACTTGACCCCAGCTTGGACTTTGGATACCCGATCTTCTTCTGCCCTTGACCTCCGACCTGAACTTGGACTATGGCTGTCTCTATACCCCTGTCCACAGCTTATTATCCGGACCTGTTTCCAGTCCTACCCTGACCTACGAATCACCTGATTCCTGTGATATACCTTTATGCACGGACTACTTCCTGCTTTATCTGCTGCAGAATTCCAGCTGGTGACCTGCCTGTACCTGCTCCACACACCTGACTTTCATCATCCCGCTGGTACCAGTGCCTCCCGGTGCGTCTGTCCCTCTGTTCCCATTCCAGGGAGCAGATCGCATTAGGTCGCAAAGGTGAGCCACCCTCAGCATCTCAGCCTTAGTAAGTGAACTTTGTGACACAAAGGGGATGAAATAACGTCCAAAATTAACAGTTCCTTGTTTTGGAGAGAAGAAATAGCAGGTAGTGGAAGCGTCTCTTGAGTTACCTGACCAGACTTGATGTGTGAGCCGTCAGCCAAGAAAACGGAAAGTTTAAAGTCTTTTCTACGTAAAGGAATGCTATGAAGATTAACAAAAGAGGCATCAATAAAACAGCTGCATGCGCCCGAATCATCGATAGCGTTGACCAACACCGTCTTTTCCGGAAGCTGTAAGGAAAGGGAGAGAACAAGGTGGTTGGTGTTGGTAGAGATAGCTGAGACGTTAACAGGAACGAAATATCTGAGCTTACGTGTCTTGACTGGACAATTATTCACGGAGTGGCCGGCCTCGCCACAGTAGAGACACAGGTTCAACTGACGACGACGTGTGCGTTCTTCCGGGGTCACTGATGGTCGCATCACTCCTAATTGCATTGGTTCGGAAGTGTCCATAGATGGATCAGCAGAACTCGGAGAAGAAGATGGTTGGAAACGAGAAGCAGGCAAGGGGGCCTGAGCAGTGACCCATACTGGGCGGCCTTGTTGGGAAGAACGCTCTGCCCGGCGTTCCCTTAGTCGTCGATCAATTTGCACAGCCTTAGTGATTAGATCCTCTAGGGTTTCAGGCACCCCAATGCGGGCTAGTTCATCCTTTAAGGATTCTGATAAGCCTAAGCGGAATTGGTGGCGCAGAGCTGCGCTGTTCCATTGGGTGTCTGCACTCCATCTACGAAAATCAGTTACATAATCCTCAACCGCTCGATGGCCCTGTTGGAGTGCAAGTAGAGCGGTTTCAGCTGTGGCAGTCCTCTGGGGGTCGTCATAAAGTTGGGCCATGGCCTGGAAGAAGTTTAGCAAAGTCTGTGTCGGAGGGCCATTCTCCTCTAGTAACCGATGTGCCCATTTTTGGGGTTCCCCTTGAAGTAATGAGACAACAAACCCCACCTTTGTGGCCTCTAGTGAGAATGTGCGGGGTTGCAGAGCAAAATATAATTGGCAGGCATTACGGAAGTCCCGGAATTTAGAACGATCCCCCGTGAATCGTTCGGGCATAGGAACCCTGGGTTTGGGTGGTAGCATTACCACAGATGGAGCAGCAGCAGTTGATGAAGACCTAGTAGCGGATGTTGGTGTCTTCAGGGACGGCAAGGTTCTGGACCTGTCCTTCCAATCTCAAGTAGCCATCTTGCAGGTTTTTAACGGCTTGGGTGAGGGATGCTAAATGCTTGCATATCTCCTCCATTGCTGGGGCCACTCCTGCAGACTCTGTCATGGCTGCTTGATACTGTTACGTACCTGGATACCAGAGTCTGATGCAGGGTAGCCTCTCTTACGACCCTAGTTCGCGAGCCACTGAAGTGGGAACAGTGGACTCGGAGCACATGGAGGTACAGGTCTCAGGTAGGGACCAGGCATAAACTGCAGATCAGGCAGCAATGAGCTGCAAACAAACACAGGTTTTAAAGTGTCTGTTTGGCGCAAGACCCGTTCACGTGCACGCGCACGCTCCCATTGGAGCGCGTGCACGAGCGCTGGACGCGCGGCGGTGATCCAGGGACATGGAGGAGGAAGGCTGCATGGAGGAGGTAAGTCCCTGACAATGGGTGATGGACGGCAGATGCTTTCTTTCAGGATCCACAATTAAGGGTGTTGTATGTTTTGATTACAAGCTACTTACTACTCTGCAGTAACACTCCCATTACAAGCATCCATTTCATTGTGTATTACCATCTATCCATACACATGAGGGCTATATCACCGTAGTTTGTGACACTGATATATGAGAAAACCCTTTGTGGATTTATTTATTGCTAACTCTTCCATTATTTATGCATCATTAGCCCTATTAAGGACACAGATGATTTTGTCAGCAAAATCTTGGTGGTGCTAGTTCTTTAAAACCCATTACTTGGATGATAGCAGAACAGGTCTCTGGGATAATGATCCCCAGAGCCTGGGGGAGCCTGTCATCAGGTCCTGCAGACTTCTCCCAGTCGCCAAGTATCTCAACATGGCAACTAGCCTCTGCTCAGTAGTGATGGCTTTTTGCATCACAGTGTCCTGCCTCGTGATATAGGGGGGCACCAAATCCAACAGATGGTGAAAAACAGGGTCCGTCATCCGTAGATAATTGCTGAAGTCATCAGGGTTATTCTCCTGGATCTCCCGCAGCAGAGGCATATGATAGAATTGGTCCCGCTGGCGCAACCAATTCTTCGTCCATGAACACCCTGTTCATGGACTGAGCTCGGGTCAAAGCATGAAACCCAATACCAAGCCCACACCCAGCACGAACTCTACGATGAGTATGTATCCGCAACATG
Organism: Rana kukunoris; assembly: GCA_029574335.1. Taxonomy (NCBI): domain Eukaryota; kingdom Metazoa; phylum Chordata; class Amphibia; order Anura; family Ranidae; genus Rana; species Rana kukunoris. The sequence continues at coordinate 101,253,905 of CM056054.1, forward strand.
GCTTGAAAACGGCTGGTCAGAACGAACTAAACAGAACGCACTGAAGTACAGAAAGTCCTATGAAGAACGACCTGAAAACCAGAAACGAGTGGACAAGAATGCACTGAAAAACAGATACGACCTGACTACCTGCCCTGAAAGACAGATACAAACCCACAAGCACCAACTGAACACCAGAAAATGACCTGAAAAGCACAAAGACTGAAAAGCACGAATCGTCCCTCACCAAACTTTTACTAACACGCAGTAACACAAGATCAGCAAAAGCAGCACAAAGGGTGATGCCATTGGATTTGAACCTCCTCTTTATAGTGCCGGCGTACGTGTTGTACGTCACCGCGTTTTGGAAGATCGGAATTTAGTGTCACAGTGTGTATGCAAGACAGCTTGAACGGAATTTGTCAGAAAAATCTGTCTGAGTTTATCGTGTGTACAGGGCATTGGTGGTTGAGCTGTATTCTTAAGTTTTGGTGTATTGAGTTTTTTAAATGTTGAAATAAAATACATATGGTCATTTGATATTTGATGAATATGTTTGTAAACCAATAATATAAGCCACAGCTTAAATTGTATCCAATAAAATTTGGTTTTTAAAAAAAGTTGGTTGTTTAGTGAGTTTTTTACTTTTATGTCCAGGCATTCCTGTCTGTGATCACATAATCCCTGGTTAAAGTTTATGTTCAGGCAAAACTGTCTACAGAAAGATGGAAAGATTAGAACCCCTGTCAGATTTTTACTGCTATCCAGGGCTTGGTTGGAGAGATATCAAACTGTCATGGAAGCGAAAAAAAGGGGGGAAATTACTGTGCTAAGCGACAGAAAAACAAGCAGCCAGCACTTAAACAAACAAAGTAAATGGAAATATAGATAATTAGTGCAGCGCTAAATGTGTCAAAACACAATACTTATAGTGACATACGATCCGTAACATTGAATACGATAAATGTGACTCAATAATTAATTAAGTCCATGTGCAAAAACCAGACACCACAAACAATGTGATACTGGAAAAAAATATAAACACAAAACACTGTGTGTGAGGTAGTCCATGTATAAAAAATATGTGTATCTTTCCAATCGCTGACATAAACTGATGAATGTCTAGTTGTCTGCAGGGATCACCAAGGCATCAAGTATAGATAATGAGATACTCTTACCATGTGCTGTTTCGCAGCCTCCATGTCTGTAATGGGCAGCAATATGGCAACTTATTAACCGAGGGGCAAATGATTAACAGAGCAAAAGTGTAGCAACTTATTGACCGAGGGGCAAACAATATTCAATTTAATAATAAATACAGAAAGCTAAAATTGTTTTTATAAAAAACATTTAATAAAAAACAACACAGTGTCTGTGTATAACGTGCACCGCCCCACCTGGAAAAGAAGGCGCACGTACACGTAACCAATGTCGCCTTCTATTCTTCATCACAACTGCCGTGAAGCAAACAATAGCCAAAACCAGGAAGATGCTGGTACTTGTGTGGTCACTACGAAAAATAGAGTCACTTAGGCGACGATAAACACCAAGATAAAGGCAACACTTCAGGACAATGTGTGACAATATACTAAACTCTGGCAACCTTGGAAAAAGAAAAAAAGACAACCTTGGAAAAAGAAACGCTCTTATATCATAAATTAAATGTCATAAATCACCATAGTGAATTAACAAATAAATCATAATTGAAATGATAAAAATACATAAAAATTGTAAAGTCTATGTATATGTATAGGTGAATAAACATCCTCAGTGAGTATAGGAAAGGTTCCTCTCCAACCAAACACAGACACACAATGCATTTACCAGACTTAATTGACTCCTATTACACTGCATATGGGAAAATCCAAGATGTCTTATGCCCTGCACACACGATCGGTTCGTCTGATGAAAACAAACCGATGGATTTTTTCATCAGATATCCGTTGAATCTGACTTTCATCAGTCTTGCCTACACACCATCGGTTAAAAATCTGATCGTGTCCAACGCGGTGACGTAAAACACAACGACGTGCAGAGAAAAATTAAGTTCAATGCTTCCGAGCATGCGTCGACTTGATTCTGAGCATGCATGGATTTTTGACCAATGGATTTCCCCACAGACGATCGTGTTTTTCTATTGTTTTTGTTAACCATATGAAAAATTTAAAACAGGTTCTATTTTTTTTCACCGATGGGAAAAAAACTGATGGGACCCACACACGATCGGTTCGTCCAATCAAAACGATCATCAGACGAACCGATTGCTTGTACAGGGCATTACATGAGGCAACAGGAATGAATACATGTCATCCATTCAGTACATATATTGATAGTGTATTCAAAGCTCCAGTGTTACCATATAGAGAGGCAGAGGAAAGGATACTCTCATGATGCAGTATTTTGTTTGAATCATTTATTTAAAAGAAAAGGTTGTAATGCAATTACATCAAAGAAGACAGGGATCAGCATGTATTGTATAGGAATTGTCGCTTAGCGTTCCACCTGCGTCCCAGCTGACCGGAAATTACATACCTCAAACACTACCCAACATTGTTTCACCAAATGAAGATTTATTTGTTTATCTATTTGTCAGTTCTTTACCTTCTTATACCTCTATTTTAGCTATGAGGTCACTAAATGCCATAATTTGATGAATTATAGTTGTTCATAAGTTGATTGACCTATTATGTTTTGTTTTTTTTGCTCTGCCATGTTAATGGCACTTGATATTGTACCTATTCTCGTGTGGAACCATTTTTTATTTACAATAGCTGTTATTTTACATGTGATGGTCTCTATATTACTTGATCTAATAAAATATTTGAGTATTACAATTGATTTATTCAGTATACTATACATGAAAGAGTGTAAATAAATAGTAAAACAAAGATTAATATTTTTTAGTTAGATGTGAAAAATCCTTATACAAGTTCTTCAGATTTGACTGACAAGCACAATACAGTTTTAGGAAAATGGAAAATATATTTGTCTGGTATTATGAACATTGATTGCATGCACTGTAAACTCTATAGCAATCATATGGAACCACAAGACATATATTAAAGATAATATTATCAACATTTTCTTTCGTACATGCAATTATTCAGAATCATCTGATAACGATTGTTTTTTCCCAAAAATATCTAGGGAAAGTAGCAAAAAAAGGGGCGAGAAATTGTGACTTTATATGAAGCCTATATATGGAACTAAAGTCACAAAATTCACCGAGTTACCAGTTGCCATATGTTATACCAATCCTGCTTTCACTATGACTATATATGCAATTTTTGTCATCATACGTAATATATATGTTTTTATCAACAGTGTCAAAGAGTAGCAATTTTTCTATATTCATTTTTTATACACATTTATTGTTTATGGTCGTGGCCCTCTGACTGAGAGTGATCACATAAACACGCGACAAGACTTACAACATAAACAGACCTGAAGTGTGCCTTGGTGGTCTGGTCAGTATGCCAAGAAAAGGGGGCATACCCAAAGTAAGTAATGGGTAGTTATTTGAAGAAGGATATGCTGAGAAGTGCCCTGAAAAAGGGAAGGGCGGAAGGGTGTTGAATGCGATTGAATGCGCAGACTCACGGACATGAGGTGAGCTGGGAAGAGTCGGCCCAGTGACGTGTAGTACTGCACACTGAACCGACAAAGAGCATGTGTGAGTGGGCTGCTTAAATACCCTCCGGGCTCCTCCCATAAACTCAGGCCACCATACTGGCCTTCTTATTTATGGTCGTGGCCCTCTGACTGAGAGTGATGTGGATCACATAAACACGCGACAAGACTTACAACATAAACAGACCTGAAGTGTGCCTTGGTGGTCTGGTCAGTATGCCAAGAAAAGGGGGCAAAAGACTCAGATAGGGAAATAGCTTATATTGATTTCTTGTATTTATTGAGCCAGCTTGGTAAAGGCTTGTGCCATTCCTTCCTGAGGATTTGGGATGTATGTGGCAAAACAAGGAGACTTCCCATCAGCCTGGTATCTTGATTACGTGGTCTGGTACTCCCTGTTGGGAGGCAGTTGAGGCTGCTCTAATTCAGAAAGAATGTCCTGAGAACAGACTGGGATTTGAAGCCCAAGTTGCTTGGGATTCTGACATGCTTGACAAACTGGCTGCCACTCAGGGAGCTGGTTTAGAAAGGGTAGCATCGAGCTACAATCAGATTGGCTGGGTAGATGAAGCAGTAGTCAGTCAAGCACCGTAACTGGGCGTCAGGCATTATTAGTCTGAAACAGGTTGATGTCAACCCCCGGGGCTGGTTTGTTGCGTTTGCAGACTGAGAGTGTAGGGGTTCGAAAGCGAGTCGGGTGGCGTCCGAGCAGTGTCTGACTGCCGGAGCCACTGGCTGTAAATTCACTAGGTCGTAGGGAACCGTAGAAGGCCTGGTAGATGGCTGCTAGGATGACTATGCTGGGCAAGGCCCTAAATGGGGAACGAGTAAGGATTTCAGACATGTCCCTAAAAAGGGCACTCTTGAAAGATAGGCGCTTGCCACTGACTACAGGTTGGTGCTTCTGTATGCTCTGTAGGAGGGACTTGACTGCATGGGCTCGAGAATACTGACAGTTTACTGGGGTCCTGCAGGGACAGGAAATGCTGGACGCCATCTAGATATGGTGTGATAGTATTGTAAGAAAGGGTCAGCTGCGTGTGGCAATACGATATGAGGGCTAGGACGTGTCTAACGTTGCCTATTGCTGCTCCGAGGCAAGTGGCCAAAAATTAGCAGTTAGTGTTCCAAGCAGTGCGATAGGCCTTCAGTGTGTTGCGTGCCAAGGAGTGGTTAATAAGCTGGGTTGAGTTGGTGAGATGCTACTTCAGTCCATCGTCAGCAATGACCAGGGTGGGACAGGGATGGTTATTGGGTCAGCTCCAGGCTCTTGCTGGAAAAACAAATAAGGTTAGAATGGGACAGAGCATCAGCTGCAATTTTGCATTTGCCTGGAATATGACTACAGAAGATATTAAACTGGTGACGGAGTGACAGCTGCGTGAGCCTGCGCAAGAAGGACGTGATGGGGAGAGGCTTGATCTACCTTATTGTCGGCTGTGGCCTGATTGTCTGTGGTGAAGAACACTGTCTGTCCAGTTCAAGTGTGGCCCCAAACCTGGGCAGCTGCCACAATGGGGTACAACACGAGACGTGATGAAAACTGGGTGAAGCAGAAATTTAAGAGAATTTCTGGGGGCCAAGGTTTGGAGAACCAGTGGCGGACGAAAAATGCACGCAAAAGCCTGTGGTGGCTCGGCTGATACTGCCGGGATGAAGATTGAAATGCTGTTCTATCAGGTGGGGAAGTTGTCCCACATAGCTAAGTCTGCTACTGATGCTTGGTCTAGTTTGAGAACTTGGACTGGATCTTGCATTGGTGTGAAAAAATCAAGACAATACACAGGTGCTCAACAAGACGATATACGTGCACTCACTGACCAACGTGCACTTGCTGACCAACGTGCCCTCGCTGACCAACGTGCACCCGCTGACCAACGTGCACCCGCTGACCAACGTGCACCCGCTGGTGCTGGATGGAAATCTGAACTAAGTGCAGGGAAAAAGACAGGGAAAAGATGAGTGGCCCGCGTGCCACTAAAGATGAATGGCCAACTGGGTGCCACTGTGTGTTTGTTTGGCTGATTGTCACTGAGGTGTGTTTGCAAGTTTAGTTTGTATTCGGGTTTGCACGTAGGTGCGTGCTGCAAAGTGTTTTATACTGCTGCAAACAATATTGTGTGGTTGCAAGGGTCTCAGTCTGGTTTGCTGAGACGATATTGCGTGGTTGCAAAGGTCTCGATGATTATGAGGTTTGTTTTGAGATGGCCTTGTGTGGTTGCACGGGTCTCAACAAGTGAGGGGTTGCTGAGACGATGTTGCGTTTGCAATGGTCTCAAGTGAGTGTCGGGCTGCTAAGATGACTATGTATGGCTGCAAAGGTCTGAACGGGTGTCAGGTTGCTGAGATGATATTGCGTTTGCAATGGTGTCAAAAGAGTGTCAGTTTGCTAAGACGACTTTGTATGGCTGCAAAGGTCTGAACGGGCGTTGGGTTGCTGAGACGAGATTGTGTGGTTGCAAAGGTCACTGTGCCACCAATTATCACCACGGTGCCATGCCATCAAACACATCAAACAGGGCACTTCTCAGCATATCCTTCTTCAAATAACTACCCATTACTTACATTTTGCAAGGGTCTCAAATGAGTGTCAAGTTGCTGAGACAATATTCCCCCCTTTTTTTTTTTTTATAAATGAAACACTGGTAAACATGAGTTACCACATCTGGCTGTGTTTACAAGCTGTTACAGGCATCGGCGTTTTGAATGCCTTTGAACATCCGTCTGAACCCATTTTTTTTTTATTTCTTTTCGAGAAGGTTTCTGAACTCAACTGCCTAGAAATTACGATAAATGATCCTGTGTACATGTACTGATAATATAACATAGAGGAGTGATTGGGGATCCTGTGTAGACGTACTGGTAAGATAACATAGAGGAGAGATCAGGGGCGGCTGAAAAACACCAATTTTTCTGGCTGCAAGGGTCTCAATGAATGCAATGTTGCTGGGGCGAGACTGCGTGGTCACAAAGGTCTTTGATAAGTGGGAGGTTGCTCGAGACGGTATTGCGTGGTTGCAAGGCTCTCGATGAGTGTGGGGCTGCTGAGACGGTATTGCGTTTGCAAGGGTCTCAACAATGGTGTGAGGCTGCCGAGACGGTAATGCGTGGTTGCAAGGGCCTTGATGAATGTGGGGCTGCTGAGACGGTATTGCGTTTGCAAGGGTCTCAACAATGGTGTGAGGTTGCCGAGACGGTATTGCGTGGTTGCAAGGGCCTTGATGAATGTGGGGCTGCTGAGATGATATTGCGTTTGCAAGGATCTCAACAAGGGTGTCAAGCTGCTGAGACGGTTTTGCGTGGTTGCAAGGGCCTTGATGAATGTAGGGCTGCTGAGACGATTTTGCGTGGTTGCAATGGTCTCAACAGATGTCAGGTTGCTGGGCCGAGATTGCGTGGTCGCAAAGTTTTTTTTTTATATATATATATTTTTCTTTTGCGTCAAGGGTGTCAGGCTGCTGAGATGATTTTGTGTGGTTTCAAGGGTCTCGATGAGTGTGGGTCTGCTGAGACGGTATTGCGTTTGCAAGGGTCTCAACAAGGGTGTCAGGCTGCTGAGACGATTTTGCGTGGTTGCAATGGTCTAAACAGGTGTCAGGTTGCTGGGCCGAGATTGTTTTTATTTATTTTTTGCACTTTAATATTTAATTTTGCTTTTTTTTTTTTGGCGTTTTTATATATCTTTTTTTTTTTTTGCCTTTTGTAAGGGTCATGTGTTGAAAGGGTCTTAAGGGTGTCAGGCTGCTGAGACGATATACGAGTGGTTGCAAGGATGTCAATGAGTGTGAGGGCTGCTGAGATGATATTGCGTTTGAAAGGGTCTCAACAAGGGTGTCAGGCTGCTGAGACGATTTTGTGTGGTTGCAACGGTCTCAACAGGTGTCAGGTTGCCGAGGGGCTGAGATTGCGTGGTGGCAAAGGTTTTTTTTTTTTTTTGCGTTTTTTTTTTTTTTGCTTTTTTTTTTTTTTGCGTTTTTATATTTATTAATTTTTTATTTTATTTTGCGTTTTGTAAAGGTCATGTGTTGCAAGAGTCTTAACAAGGGTGTCAGGCTGCTGAGATGATTTTGCATGGTTGCATGGATCTCAATCAGTGTGGGGCTGCTGAGACGATATTGCGTTTGCAAGGGTCTCAACAAGGGTGTCAGGCTGCTTAGACGATTTTGCGTGGTTGTTGCAACGGTCTCAACAGGTGTCAGGTTGCCGAGGGGCTGAGATTGCGTGGTGGCAAAGGTTTTTTTTTTTTTTTTGCGTTTTTTTTTGCGTTTTTATATTTATTTATTTTTTTATTTTGCGTTTAGTAAAGGTCATGTGTTGCAAGGGTCTTAACAAGGGTGTCAGGCTGCTGAGATGATTTGCATGGTTGCAAGGTCTCAATCAATAAGAATTGGGTTACTGAGAAAGGATAGAAACACCTGGTTTGTTTGTACCTTAAGCAAGCAGTATAAGGTAGAAGGACAATGCCTGTTTGAATCGTGGTTCCGTAGGGACCACTAATGAACGATATGGGAGACAACGAATGGTAGCAAATTGATAGGACATAAAGAATGTAATAACATTCTTACTTGCGACAGTGGGCCATGCAAGTGAGTTTGCGGCGGACTGTGGCTGGAGTGAAACATGTCGGGAAGGTGTAGCGTGATGCCGTGCATGGGGCAAAACAATGAGGTTTGGTGTAGAAAATAGAACATGAGAAGTGCGTATCGATGCTTTGTAAGCTCCACTGCGGGAACCAAACATATGGTACGGGTGACACCATGAGTGGCCACGAATTTGACATGACAAACAAGCTAACGAATCCTACATGGGACAGTGAACGTGCGACTGGGTTTGCTTTGGACTGGAGTGGATTTGCAACACATCCGAAGAGTGTGGTGTGGCGCCATGCATGACGCACAGGCAATAACTTTGGTAAATAAATGAGAGAGAAGAACCATGAACAAACAATTCTTAAGTTCCGCTGCGGGAACTAAAAACACACGGCATGGGGGAACAATGAATGACAACGGTATAAAGCATGCAATGTATCTGATACAAAACGGTTGTAAAAATGCATGAAACAAATTTGATACGAATCGGTAGTAAGGAGTATTGAACGAATCTGATACGATTTGGTTGTAGAGTGTATGCTACCCCTTGATTTGAAACCGAACACCTACCAACCACCCATCCCCCCAGGCTAATCAAGTGCAGACAAGGCACCATGTGAGTCCAATTACCACCTCAATCTGCCAAAGAACCCATACAAACACATGCTAATCTCCAAATGGATTTACAAATGAATCGTATGTTTGGCAGAAGGAAGTTACAAATGTACTACGCCTGAGCCAAATGATGTTGGAACATGAGCAACAATAACTCAGAGGCAGATTTTTTTCCAAAAGAGATGCAGGATTTGCAAGATTGCACAAGATACGAAAAGGTTTGAATCCTACCTGCGACAGTAAGCGGGAACCGCCGGCGAAGACCATGAAGGGAGAAGCCGCAAAGCGATTGCAATGTCGAATGCGATTGAATGCGCAGACTCACGGACATGAGGTGAGCTGGGAAGAGTCGGCCCAGTGACGTGTAGTACTGCACACTGAACCGACAAAGAGCATGTGTGAGTGGGCTGCTTAAATACCCTCCGGGCTCCTCCCATAAACTCAGGCCACCATAGTGGCCTTCTTATTTACCACCGTGCGCTTCATATAAAGTCCCAACTTCTCGCCCTTTTTTCTACTGATTAGGGATGGAGACATAGGACCACAGCAGGCCTTGTTTCATTTAAATTCCCACAAACCCTCATTCTTTTATATAGGGAAGGTGTTCACACATAGACCAGCAGTTCTGATCACTGCTAGGAGAGATCGTACAATCCCTAGGGCACTTCCCTTTGTAAATCCCTGCTAGCAGCCACCTAAATGATTGGGCTGATTTATATACTACTGAGTGACTTAGTACTATGAGTAGCCAAACACTTATCTGCAAGGTTCAGAATAAAGTTGGGCCTTTTCTACCAACTAAGACATTTTTGGACACAGCAGGCAGACCATTGCTGAGTGCTAAAACATCAATAAACCGGATGCCCTTCTGAATGCAGTGCCTGTATGAATCCAGGCATTGTTTACCCAAAGTTTTTCTGCAATATTTGGAAAAATTAGCCGAGAGTAAAAATTAACAGTTTATAGTAAAGTGGGTTTAAAGGAACCACAAATTCCTCTACCAGAAGAACCTTATGGGTGCAGAAGGTATCTGCAAGTCTCACTTCCACCACAAACACAAAAAGTAATTTCTCATTTAAGAATGCTAGTGGAAGCCACTCAATACATTCCTGAGTTCCTGAGTCAACTGTGCATCCATTTTTTTTACAGAACAGATGCAGCCTAAAGCTGGGTATATACAGGTATGTACAGTTATGTTTTTTATTAAACTAGTGGGTTGAACAAACAAAAACAAAACTGACAGATACCAGCATCAACACAAAAGATTTAGATGCATGGATCTGTCCCACTATATCTTTGTTTTCTGACAGCGGAGGATTCCCCCTCCATCAGAATACCCAGATCAGTGCTAAAGCCATTGGCTGCAAGCGCCGATCGCATGCTAGATTTCAAGCAGGACAGTTCAACAGAAGCTGGTTGTTAGTCTGGCTTCTGTTGCCACAGACAACTATACACATGGAAAAGCAAAATCTCTTGCGCTACTGTGAATGAAACAGTGTTAAAATGATAAGAGTGTATGAAATAATGTTGGGAGCAGCTGTATCTAAAAGTCTTCACAATACACAAATAATGAATAAAATAGAAAATGTGATAAGCACTCCAAATAATAGTGTAAACCACTAAAATGCGTGTCCACAACAAACGCTCATAACATATCCATAAATGGCATGGCCATCAGTGAGCCTAATATGGAGTGAAACTGTACAGTGATATTACACAATCAACTTAAATCCCAAAGTGACAGTGAATCCAACAAGGAATAAAGATGTGCGAATCAATAAATGAATAATGTCTGAGACAAATATATGAATAAAGAATGTCCTAAAGATGAGGAGTCAGATGGTCTTAATAGACTGATAAGGGAATGTTCTCAAAAGTGGCTGGTGGTTAAACAGTGTAAAAAGACATCCATAATCAGTCTCCCAGAACTCTCACCTTGTTGCTACTGTATAATAGCATGTAGCATGGATGCATGCGTATCTGGGATATCAATCTCACTCCTTCCCAATAGTATCCTCTTCTTCTTCTGTCCATCCAGAGCCTATTTTATTAACTATACACATGGACCAAAATGTTACCAGTTCTTGCTTAACCAGTTGAATTTTGGCACATCTGTCTGAAAGTTTTAAAAGTATTCAAACCCCTTGAAATTTTCCAAATTTTGTCATGTTACAACCAATACTAAATGTATTTTATTGGGATTTTATGTAATAGACCACCACAAAGTGGCACATAATTGTGAAGTGAAAAAAAATGATAAATAGTTTCAAAATGTTTTACAAATAAATATCTGAAAAGTGTGGCGTGCAATTGTATTTATTCTCCTTTAGGCCGCGTACACACGATCAGACATGTCCGATGAAACATGTCCGACGGACCGTTTTCATCAGACCAGGCTGAAGTGGTCTGTTGGTCTGATATGCAAATATCCAAAATCCCCTCGGACCAGAACGTGGTGACGTAGAACACAACGACGTGATGAAAAAACAAAGTTCAATGCTTCCAAGCATGCGTCGACTTGATTCTGAGCATGCGCGGGTGGTCCGATGATTTAGTGTACTAACCGTCGAACATGTCCGACGGACAGGTTTCCAGTGGACAGGTTTCTAAGCATGTTTTGAAACTTTTGTCTGGAAAACGGTCCGATGGGCCGTACACACGATCGAACATGTCCGCTGAAACTGGTCTGCAGACCAGTTTTAGCGGACATGTTCGATCGTGTGTACGCGGCCTAACTCTGATAACACATACTAAACTTGCCTTCAGAAGTCACCTAATTCATAAATAGAATGTGGCCCGGATTCACAAAGCACTTATGCCGACGTATCTCCAGATACGCCGATGTAAGTACAAATGTGCACCGTCGTATCTATGCGCCGACCCACAAACTAAGATACGCCTAAAAATAGGTTTTATCCCACCAACGTAACTTTCCTACGCCGGCGTAGAGTGGGCGCATATTTACACTGGACGCATATGGCGCTCCCATTGATTTTTGATTCAAATATGCAAATGAGGGAAATACAGCGATTCACGAACGTACTTGCGCCCGGCGCATAATATACGCAGTTTGCGTAAGTCGTACATCCGGCGTAAAGTTATTCCCCATATATGAGGCGCAACCCCATGCAAAGGTATGGACCAGGGAAAACAGGCCTTCAAATTTTACGTAGTTTACGCTGTAGTGAAAATGGCTAGGCGTAGGTTACGTTTCACACGTAGGCAGTGATTCGATGTATCTTAGGCAGTTGTGTCGACGTGATTGTGAGCATGCGCACTGGGATTCGGTCACGACACGACGCATGCACAGTCGGTTCTAAGTACTTGCCTGGCACTCGGCCCATCCATTACATGGGGTCACACCTCATTTGCATGGCTCACGCCCACTTCCACCTATGCCGGCTTATGCCTTAGAAACCCAGCGAAGTTTTGAGAGCAAGTGCTTTGTGAATTCTGTGCTTGCCTATCTGCGCTGCGTCGGTGTAGCGTAAAGAATATACGCTACGGCGGCATATATATGCGCCAATGTATGTGTAATTTAATCTCAGTATAAATACAACTACAGCTGTTCTGTGATGCCCTCAGAGGTTTATTAGAGAACCTTAGTGAACAAACGGCATCATGAAGGCCAAGGAACACACCAGACCGGTCATTGATAACATTTTTGAGACATTTAAAACAGAGTTAAGTTATTAAAAAATATACCAATCTTTGAACATCTCATGGAGCACTGTTCAATCTACCATGCAAAAATGGAAAGAGAATGGCACAACTGCAAACCTACCAAGACATGGTCTTCCACCTAAACTGACAGGCCGGGCAAGGAGAGCATTCAAAGAAGCAGCCAAGGGCCCCATGGTAACTCTGGAGGAGCTGCAGAGATCCACAGCTCAGGTGGGAGAATCTGTCCACAGGACAACTATTAGTTGTGCACTCAACAAATCTGGCCCTTATGGAAGAGTAGCAAGAAGAAAGCCATTGTTGAAATAAAGCCATAAGAAGTCCCATTTGCAATTTGCGAGAAGCCATGTGGGGGACACAGAAAACATGTGAAAGAAGATGCTCTGGTCAGATGAGACCAAAATGTAACTTTTTGGTCTAAAAGCAAAATGTTATGTGTGATGGAAAACTAACATGGCATACCACATGGAGCACAAAATTCCCACCGTGAAACATGGTGATGGTAGCATCATGATGTGACAATGCTTTTCTTGCAGCTGTAATTGCACAATTATGTGCCACTTTGTGTTGGTCTATCACATAAAATCACAGTAAAATACATTTATATTTTTGGTTGTAACATGACAAAATATGGAAAATGTCAAGGGGTATTAAAAAAATTTCAAGGCACTGTATATATGCTGCTTACAATTATAAGGCAATTTATTTCTAACAGCAACGAACATTGGAATACTGTTAAAGTAACATGAAACGTGAGTGCTAATTTAAAAGGCTAATATGCAAGTTATTGCCTCAGGGGACATGTATCAATGCAAAAAAAAGTTTTAAAAACTGAAGTTTTTTTCAGGAGCAGTCATTTTAGTAATGCTTAAAGTGAAAAAATAAAAGTGAAATATTCAATTAAATATCATATTTGGGGGGGGGGGGTGTGTGTATATAGTATGGCTGTAAAGTGGCATGTTTTTTCCCGTGTTTATAACAGTCCCTGCACAAAATGAAATTTCTAAAGGAATAAAAGTAATTTAAAACTGCTTGTGGCTTTAATGTAATTATAGATGAAACAACGCGGCGATGGGGGCCCGATCAGACTTATACGATCCCACCGTGGGCACACAGGATTCCCTCTGCCCCCCTTCACCTCCCACACCTAAGACGGGGGAAAACCTGATAACGGGAAGCCCGGCAAAAGCACGGCTCTGCACCGACCGCATCCTGCCGCGGACGTCCCCGCAAATTGAGGCCCCGTCTTGCGGCCTACTCCCGGCGAACCAGGCCCTACACTCATCCATGGCCTCCTTCCCCACAACAGGTCAACCAGTGGTTGACACCACACTGAAGGACATGCTGCTATCCCTCCAGTCCTCCCTAATGACGGACCTGTCCTCAGTCTTCTCTAAAATCACCACAGAACTGCATGTATGGGAGAATGCACAACCCGGGTGAATGAACTGGTAGACTCTTATGATGACATACAGATGGAGCAGAAATGGATGAGGGCCAAACTGGCCGATTTAGAAGACAGATCCAGGGGAAAAAAACTGAAACTCAGGGGGGTCCCAGAATCCATACTGCCGGCTGACCTTCCCAAATATGCCAAATAACTTTTACATACAATACTGCCTGACACCTCGCCTACAGATCTTATAATTGATCGTATCCACCGCATAGCCAAACCCTCGCATCTAGCTGCCTCGGTCCCGAGAGACGG